>OY744608.1:25933919-26276419 GCA_963556255.1 Allolobophora icterica | reverse complement strand
ACAACACACACACACACACACACACACACACACACACACACACACACACACACACACACACACACACACACACACACACACACACACACACACACACACACACACACACACACACACACACACACACACGCACGCACACGCACACACACACACCTACACACACACACACACACACACACACACACACACACACACACACACACATGCACACACACACACACACACACACACACACACACACATGCGTACACACATAGGCTCGTTTGCTCAGTGGTGTGTTTTCGAGGGATGCGCTGTGCATGACCCTTACATCGGCAACCATCGTTTCGGGGTAATGGACGGGAAACACCAGCTGCAGGGAAAGACCTCGAAAATATCTCGTCAGCCAGCCGCCTGCAGTCCAGACCGGAAGCGACCGACGATAGACTCGGAGCGGAGTCGAGTTTTTCTCATTCGATGATTTACTCCACAGTCAAACCTCAGTTATTACCACAACAACAGCAGCGGCAGCAGAGCTGCTGAGGCAGGAGATTGGAGGCCATGGCAACGGCACGGGAGTTGGAATGGTCAGTAGCATCCGTCGGATGAGATATGCAGACACGCGTGTGTTTAAAAAACAACAAAATCTGCAAACGTTTTGCTCTTAGCAACTAGCGCCTATACAGGTCTACTTCAGTTGGGCACCAATTGCTATCAGCGACCACAATACTCTCAACCACAGTTCGCGAGCTCTTCACAATCCAGCCACCTCGGCCAACCCGTTCATCCTCATATCTCACTCTCCCGTCCCTCAGTCACTACTCGACTCAAATTTTCCAACGGATCCATATCCCACAATGCACCTCAAGTCATGAACGAACTTCCCTCTGAATTCCGCATATTCTGGTTTCTACACCAAAACCGCCACTCACTCACCGTCGTCTACCTCGGGCTCCTCTACTCATACAAAAAAACCGCAGTAGCCATGCCAACAATGTTGTCCCTTGCTGGACCAATTTCTTAGTTAAATTGATTTTTAGTTCACAGGCTCTTATTGTAATGGTTTGCGGTGTGTCAACCCATTGATTGGAAATAAACGAATATATGCATCACTCCACAGGCTTTCCACTTCAAATTGAAAACTCACCTCTTCAAGAATTCCTACCCTGATCCATCCGATCCTCCCAAGCTTTCTCGTCCTCAAAAAACCCGCCGTAACAGCTGCTCTGCCTCTCTGGTCACTCTGACAACTGGACTCAGACCCCCAATGGACAACGATCTCTGGACAACCCCTCGGCTACGACGCAGCGCTCGTGAATGAGCTGGTGCATTGCGCTTAGCTTTAGAGTAGCGCCATAGGCGTAATTTTTGTCTAAAAGGTGAGGTGGGTTGTACCAATCTCTTCCCAACTTTCTCTTTTCACATGGACACCTTATGAACACATTACTCGGCCTGAAACGCTGATGAGCTTACCTCTATAACGACAATAATATTGTTTTAGAACAGCAACATCGAAACACGGCGTGTATAAATCAAAATCAACGACGGCTTAAATGCTTATATTATGTAATGGAGGGAGCTTTCTTCAGCTAGCCGGGTCGGATATGTTTAGCCAAGGACAGTTATTGATTCTGAGATTGTGAGGGGACTGAGGAGTGAGGAGTCATATCAAGGCCGACAATATGAGTTGGGTCCATATGCGGATTTGTAACTGATGAAGGATACAGAAACTTGCGCTTTGACCTACATCTCTACATTCCGATATGACTAAGATAACAATCATAAGGCGGAGAGTGAGGGTCATGTCAGATCTTTCCAAGAAGAGTATAGCCCTGGCCCAGATCTTTGACGCCTGCGGCCTGCCGGCCGGTCATGGCGGTCAGTCTGTCGGTTGACCTCTGTGACCAAAAGTCTGTTTGTGTGACTACCTGTGACTCGGTTTGTCTGGCTCTCGGTTTACCTGTGTATCTAAGTACCGTACATTAGTACTTTTGTTGTACATACTCCTCCGTCTGTCTACATTCACGAAGCAAGGGGGAGACTGCGATCTCTGGGAAGGCACAATAATAAAATGTTGATTGGCATTGTTTAAAAAGTGGGGTATGGTACCCCTAGTCCAAAAAGTGGGGTACGGGTACCCCTCGCACCCCCACAAATTGCGCCTATGAGTATCAGTTTAGAAAATTGGAGTTTATGATTATGATAACAATTATATATATATATATATATATATATATATAATATATATATAATAAATACAAGAAATATACACTAGGCCTACATAAGCTCACATATCCAGAGAACGACGCTCGTGTTCAAGACAAGCGTATATCAATACAAACGTTCAGACATATTATCCACACAGGTGCTACGTCTACACACAACGTATTAGTTCACACTAGAATCCATACGAACATCTACTCAGACACGCACATTGACACAGCTATGCACCAGCTGTGAATGTACGTGAGTATACTATGGGCATGCATGTAGAAGCGCTTTGAACAACAGTTGTTAGTTTCAGATGGTGGTTCTGCAAAGCCACTTTCCGAAACCGCCTATCTTTAAGAACAACCCCATACACTTCCTACAGTAATTGTAATTGTAATTGTAATTGTAACCGAAAACTTATATAGCGCCACTCAAATCAGCGGCGCTTTCAACCCGCATCAATGCCGGCACCGGCAAAAAGGAAAGTTTTCAGGCGTCTACGGAACTGGAGAGGAGAGAGGGAAGAAGCTCTTGGCGGAGAAACAAGGGGAGACAGTTCCAAGCAGAGGGGCCAACAGTAGGCCATCAGGTCTATATTAGATGGCATGTATACCTGCACTGAAGGGGGCTACTAGATCTGCCAAATATAGCTAAATATTTCGCTAAATATAGAAGGTGTTCCATCACTCAATCTCAACTTTGTTAAAGCTTTCCGTCAGGTGAGCTCAACATCGAGTCTCGATTGGTGTCTCATCAAATAATCTGTGGTTTACGGACGTCTCTTGACTACTGATGCGTTCAGGATTACCTGTAGCTTAATCAAACCCGCAATTCAAATCAATCTGCTGCCTACTGAGGACATGATGAATTTTGAGAAAACAGGTTGACGTTTCTGTGTTTCTAAAGACATAGCAATAGAAGCATAAAATTCCTGTAAAAGCGGGTACCATACAGAGAGTAGTGACGTAAAAAAGGAGGAAAAACAGCAATTACCATAGAAATAGAAAGAAGTGACGTAACAAACAGAATGAAAAACAACGGGTTTTAAGGAGAGAGAGAGAGAGAGAGAGAGAGAGAGAGAGAGACAGACAGACAGACAGACAGACAGACAGACAGACAGACAGACAGACAGACAGACAGACAGAGACAGAGAGAGAAAGCAGTGACGTAACAAGTAGACGGAGAGAAAAACGGGTGAATGCAACAGAGACTGAACACTGAGCATGATGTCATCTATCTAATCTGGATAGGACTCCGCAACCTGTTCAATTTTGGAGACCCAGTTTTCTACCTGAACGCATAGGCCTATTTCGAGCAAATTTCGCTTGCATTAAGATTTACCAGGCTAGTTTTGAAAGCTGGTTTCTCTATAGTAACTTTATTAAGATTTAAGATTTAACTTGAAACGAACATCGATTGATATCTGGTAAATAACGGCGCTACAGAAGTCAATCATTAGATAAGATTAGATAACTATTTGTTCCTAATTTGTAACTACGAGGCAGTTACATACAGGAACAGAGGCAGAGGGACAGCGAACAGGCAAACGGAAAGACAGACAAATGTGATGACTTACCTCAGTTTTTTTTATTGCAGGTACCTTATGGATCGGTCTCCATCTTGTTGGAAGGGTCTGGTGCAGTTTTCTGCTTCTTTGAAAATTCCAAATAAATTCCCTTCCCAGTTCATTTCGATCTATCAATTCTTTGAAGTCAGTCAGGTCTAACCTTAGGACTCAACTCTTTCAGGTTGCATAGCGATCGTAGATTGGCTCCTGGGTTTTCTCTAACTATCGGATTTCGTTCTAGCCTCTAAGATTTTTTACTTCAAAGCGAACATCGAATGATGCATTGGGGCTTATGATTATAGGGCGTGATGAAAGTTAATAGATAAGCTCAGAATAGATCAGATTAGATTGTGTCTATTCACGTCTCTGGTTCTCTGTCACTTTGTCTGAGTTTGTCTCTGTCCCGTGGTAAGGGTCTCTGTTTGCTTATAATATTATTTTGTCTTGTCTCTGCTTGAAAATAAACTTAACTAAAACTCGTGAAATGGATGTCATCAAACGTAATTAATCTTCACTCTCCGACAAACCTTCTATCTCTGCAGAGTTCCACGTTCCTCTTCCATCAAAGCTCTTGGTGTAACCATTAAAAAAACTAACAGTGCGAGTAACACATCAACCAAGTTATACTGTAAATAGTGGCACTTCTACCATAATATTATTCGCACTAAAAACACTAAGTAAAATCACGGCGCATATATATAGATTATCATTCTCTTCAGTTGATTACCCGCGCCTGGTGAGGCCTAGCTCACGAAAGGGACAGATCTCGCCTTGAACGCCTAATGAACAGACTTAAACGATCCGGTTATATTCACCCTTATTCTCTCTCTACAGTAAAACTTGCAAACAAAGCTGACACTTCATTATTTAAAGCGGTCTTGTGTAATAAAAACCATTGAATAAGATGCCTATTCCCTAACCATCATTTTAACTCCCTATTTCCTTAGAAATAGACCTCATAATTTTTTACCTCCATGCAGATACTCACGAAACTTTAATTCTCGTATGTCATTAATTTTGCCAACTCATAGGGCCTACTAAGCTATTAGGCCTACTCCCCTTAATTCTGTTTTTCTTGCGCACCTACAGCGTTTTGCCCGTTGTTCTACCCAATAAACGAATAATATAAACAAAAAAACTACCACATAACGGTGGTGTTCGTAGCATTTTTTTTCTGAATTTTAAAAGTTTGCATAATTCAGTTTGAAATGAATGAGACATTCGATGAATCAGTCAATTAATCAAACGACCGTTGAATGCATTATTAATTTATTATTCAATTCGAATGAATGAGGAAATTAATTAATTGAATGTTACAACTAACGGAATAATTGAATGCACGAGCCAATTCAATCTGTCAACCGGTACAATGATTGCAAATGAATGAATGAATGAAACGAATGAACAAACAAACCTAACCGTAATGCAATCACTCAATGATTCGATGCACAAATGGATCAATCAATCAAGCAAATCAATCAATGATTGCTTCAATCAATCGATCATCTACCGTTTCCTTGATCCTCAGGCGGCTTTGGCTTTGGTTTCACGCCAGTACCCATCAGCAAGATGGTTACGAGAGAACTGCGTTCTCCCTCGAAACTCCCGACCGATGGAGTTGACCCCCTTTTAACCCCCGTTGAAGGAGGAGGCATCGATTGATCCACTTTGGAAAACAATTTAAAAGTTACATCGCGATTTTAGATGAATTTTTTGGTGTTTGGTAACGATGTTAAGAAAATTGTGAAAACTCTGTGCACAGCTAATGAAAGAACATCCGCTGCTAGGCAACGAAACTGAGTGACGTCATAGACAAATTTACATGCGTGTGTGTCTACATGTATTCTACAGTCTACACTGCAATCTTCTATTATAATAGTTCTATTATTCCACATTCTTTAGTGCTGTGATTATTAAAAGCCTATAGGCATTTAACCTATGTCAGCTTAGTACATAATATTCTATATGTATAGAATAATTATTTACTTTTGCATTCATTAAGATGGATTGAGTGAATCTGAATAAGACGAAAATATATCTGACGCAATCGCTCTATGTCTTGATGTTTAAAACAAAGGCCGAAGTAATTTACACTCCTTCGGAGCACGACTTACCGGTCACCTAGAGCTCCTTTTTTCTTATCTGGCGCAACATGAATGTTACAATTGCAAAGACATTTCTTCCTTCGGAGAGCGACTGTTTTCTGCAATCTTTAAGAATTCTGGGAAATAAATATGAATGACGTCATATGAACTATTATTGTCGGGCAAATATAGATGACGTCATATGAACGTTTGTCTTTCCACGGTTATTATTAGCATTGATATGTATAAATAGTACTATTAATACATATCAATGATTATTAGTAGTGACTTATCGCAATCAACATGCAAAATTGAAAGTAGGGCCTACTATTGCCGTCAGAATGTTCGTATGCAAACTCAATGAAATTACAGAACAGTGTTACCTTCTGACACAGCTTCCTAAACTTATTACAGCAGATAATGACACATCGATATCTAATCGGATTTATGTGGCAGCATTATTTTCGTATAATAGCCCATATATTCGTTTAATATCAATTCGAACTGACAAACCGCAGACGATTACACGTGGAAAAAATGTTGTTATGATAATATAATGTAAAGATGTTAACGAGTCTGAGCATGAGCGATTTAGGGGTTCTTAAGCAGGCTCCTATAAAGTCGTGTTTGGTTACCAGATATAAAATCTCAACTTCTATCCAATCACCCATCTTTCCCCGTGACTTTCCCAGAATCAACTCTGTGGTCGACTACAAAATCTCATCTGCTATCGTTACACCCTCTTAGTTCCTCTTAGTTCCTAGTGTCAGGACTACTATGGCTCAATCCAGGTTCTTTGCCTGCATAGGTCCCTCACTTTGGAACCGACTTCCTCCTGTCCGCGCCACCATTCTCTCTGGTATACCGTTGCTTCTTCCTTTTCACACCTTAAATCCCGCTTTTTCTCTCGGGGTCTCGCGCGCTGGGAGCGCCTCTGAATGGTCTATGCGCGAGAGGCGCTTTATAAATGCCCATATACAATACAATACAATACATCCACAGTCCGCCTTTAGGCAATTCGGAATGCTTTGGTTCGTGTTCTCACCAAAACACTCCGAAAATTATTTCGGTTCTAAAGTAACACTTCTGGCTTACAACACCTCAACGAATAGATACAAAACTCGAACACTTACCTGTACATATATACTTTAATCCTCCAAATCCCTATCTTGGTCAGTTACCCAAAATCCAAGCACCCCTCTACACCCATTCCTCTTCCGTTCAAACGCTTTTCCATCGCTTCGTCACCTCTTCATTAAGCTTTGGAAATGCTCCATAGAAATAGCTATTCCGCCCCTATGGAGCAATTCCACCCGAATTATTGCAATCAACTGATCCATTCTATGAACTCACTCTTGATATCTGCGCCAGCCTTTCACTTAAATCTGAGAAAACTCCTTTGCACATATCCTATCCTGATTCCTTCTGACCTCCTCTTTTCCTTACCTCTCTTGCCGCTTCAATCTTAAGCATCACCTACCGTCGTAGTCCGACTGCCTGCTGCCTAGGATCTTTACCTGGAACTGATTCCAACATTACGTGCCTTTGATATTATTTCGACTGTGGGCATGCGAATAAGCTGCTTCTCCGCGACTTCACTTGTTTGGGCGCAGTAGAAATCTCAAGATCACCATTACGTCATAAAGAGAACGAGGATTAACCTTTGAACTTAATTGCTGCTCTAGGCTATGGTATGGAAGGCGATCTGTCAATTTAATACTCATCTTTTCAGTTTTCTCAATCAAGAACTATATCGCGAATTTTTATCGCAATATGGTTCTGCTTTTAAAATCTTTTCACTATTAGGCTATTTAGATAAAGAACGTTATAATAGACATACGCTGCGGAATATTTAAAATGTCAATCATTATAACATTCAGAACATTTCTATTAGCTACCGAAAATAAACTATGAGCTCATCTTTAACGATTTCATCGAAATTTTTCATTTCTGATCATGAATTTTAGGAATAAAGCGCTCGCATTGATAGCTAACGTTGTCGTGAATCAGTGGATTTTTAGGCCTCATAATATTATTATCGAACTTGTAATATTAGCAGAAGATAATAATAATAATAATAATAATAATAATAATAATAATAATAATAATAATAATAATAATAATAATAATAATAATAATATATGACAGTTATTTCTGAAGATAGAACGAAATATCTACAGAGAAAGCAGAGAGATAGAGAGAGACGGAAATCAGTTAATCGCCGTTCATGGTATATTAACTTAATGATTATGCTTTATTAAAATACCTCATGTAAAGCCGAAATGGATGTGAAACCGTGAAAAAACAATAATTAAAAATCACAAAGCGATTAAATTCAATATTTTAAAATTTAATTGCCTTCTTCGCCTTCAACTGAACGCCAAGTCTATATTCTTTGTATTATAAAATTATGTCATAATGACGTGTTGTTGACCGTCACTGCATTATTTGCTACAATCAACGCCAGCATTTCCTAAAGTCTTTCGACGAAATTGAGCTATATTAATGATAAAAACGGCACGGGATACTATCAGAAACAGAAAGAATTGGAGCCATCTTGCACAAACCTCATCGTATGCACACAGCTGACGGAAGAGAGAAGAAGTCTCAGTATTCATTATATTTAAGTTTGCAGCGCCAAAATGTCGAAGTTTGCATTAAGTTTGCTAGAAACTAACACGTATTGTGACGTCATCGGTTGGTCGATATACTTAACAAAGAAACTTAAAGAACATAAATGAAACATTGAGAATTGTCGTCTGATCAGGCCTAGATATCGCCATTGTGTCAGTCAGACAGTTAGTCAATCAGTAACCAGTAACTCAGTTATTCAATCAATCGACGGGTAATTCGCTTAATAACTCAGTCATATAATCAATTTACAAGTCAATGAATCAGTCAGCCAATTAAATAGGCTAGTCAGTCACTCAGTCACTCGGTCCTCTGCAACCATTTTCATGGGCATTAGATTGGTCCCATATGGGCATGGTAGCAATGTCAGTCTGCTTCTTAGTCGGTTAATCCCGTCACCAATTCAAAATCTGTGCCGGCTTTTAAAGAAGGCCCAACCATCAAGAGATTCAATCAATCGTCGGTGTCTATCCTTCTATGCTTTAGCTAAGTCCTTAAAAAGTGGCGCTATATAAATTGGTATAAATATGGAAATAACAGCAAACCATGCTAATACGTATATTTTAAATAAAAGTTGAGTTGTTGCATTTGCTGCTAGTAACAAGATTTATCGTATATGGCCACAGATCGCTCATCAATACGCGGTGTTCAAGAAATTTCCCTCCGTTCCGTCGTGGTTGGTCCTTCGCTCTGGAGCTGACTACCGTGAAACCATCGGCGTAAGTTTCTTTTGCTCTGTCTCTATTCCCCTAGCGATTAAAGACTATTCTATTTGACCATGATCCTGTGCTGTCATGTCGGGAGCAACTCTGAGTAGTTTTCTCTTGAAGGCGCTATATAGGCTAATTGGACAACTACGATAACTAGTGCAGAATACAAAACACTATAGAGGCGCATTATAGCCTATGTCTATAACTTCTCTAAATTTTAGATAAATTATATGCTATTAAAATATATCAGTGGATGTTGTCGAGAAAATCACCTTCCTCCTCCGTGAGACACCAGGCCGAGTTAAGTGTAGGAAGAGAAACGCGGGGTTAGCTATGTATGCAGTCACTAGGCTCGTGATTCGGCATCCGTCGTCTGTCAGAGGGCTCAACTGATTGACACCGTGATTTCAGAGTTCAATGATTTTCTGCTCAGGCGACTGCTGATCAAACAACAAAGAAATTGGCGTAGAAAAGAATCGCCGCCACAAATTGTTAATCTCGATGCAAGCTTATCTAGTTACAACCAGAAATCTTCGCTAAAGCTATAATTATATCGTGCTCTCTATCTGTTCATTTTACGATCTGTCTATCAAGAGAGCTCCCTTATTACCTGTCTATCTTCTCTTATAGGCAAGGGCACATGACTAAGCAAAGAAGGACCGGCGGGAGAGACGGGGACATAACTATAGGCGAACAGAGCAATGCAGTAAACAAGTGAATTGAGGAGGGGAGAGGGACATGACTAGGTAAAGAAGGCAATGCATACATTGCCTTCTTTACGCTTCATGCAGCCGACGACTTGAGCTCTCGTCATGGCAACCATTGTTCTTAACTGGACAGCTACCGGTAATTAAATTTTCTCGACAATATTAGCAGATAAATCAGGTAAATCGAATCGGATAGATTATAATGAATTTTTGTTTTCAGAATCTGTGGATAGGAAGTGAGTTTATTTTCGATTAAAAGTGTAAACATTAACTCCTCTATAAAAACCTCATCGACAGCCTCCAGTGCCTGAACAATAACTATCAGGTAAATCGAATAGATCATACTGGTTATTTTGCTTTCAGAATTTGTGGATAAAAAGTTAGTTTATTTTCGATTAAAAGTGTAAGCATTAACTGCTCCCTAAAATCATCCGACGATCAGCAGTTGTTTCTTTTCTTCGTCACACCACAATCTATGTGGTTCAAAGATCCTCTTATCTTCTTCTTTTGTTGTACACAGAATTTGAATTCATTTAACATCAGAATCCAGAGGAATCACTCTACAGTTCTCTCTGTCAGTCACTAACACATTATCGTAGGAATCGAGTGAGATATAGCCTAATGAGGGTAATACAGGTTTTGTATTTCATTTGAAGGACTAAAATGACAGATGACCATCTGAAAACAGATGTCCGTCACTGGTCACTTTACATACCGGTACGCCCCATCTAATGTTCATATATCTGCACCACTTGATGCACTCTCTTCCTTTCCTCTGCTTTTGTATCCTGTTAAGGATGATGAAATGCCTAATGGATGTTTTCACTGCATGAAATAGTTCCTTGACGTACCTTGGTAACCGAGTGAAACGCACGAGTTCTGCATTTGATCCGTAGATCCTCAGAAAGGACGACGAATTATTACTGACCATCAATAAATGACCATTACTAGACACATAGATATTGTATTGCATTGTATCTAGAAGTTTACATGTATAAGCGCCTCTCGCAGAATAGCTATTCAGAGTATACTGAATGGAGTATAAGCAATGGTCAGCCATGTGATGATTTTGTGTTGGTCACCTGTTTCTTTTGTAACCTTCCAGGTGCATTTTTCGTAATAGTCCAAACCTAGAGACAATTTTGCTTCTCGCTGGCGACAATGTCCCAGGGAGATTTTATCTCTTTTATTTCAATTTTCTTCTGACGTCGAAATGGATTTTGATCCTCAAAGACTCGAATTAGAGGTGAAGTAGTAAGAGACAGATGATGTAGATTTCATTTCGCACTTTAGTAACTCCAGATACTCGTCTCTTCCTACGTCGAGTTTCTCAACGAAGTTTCCGAAAATTGGGCACGCATGACGAACACATAACCCTTACTTCACTTTTGCGCTTTTGTCTCTCCAATGTTGCCAACATTTCATTTCAATGTTGCCAACTTTTCATTCTTTCTTACTGCGCTGTTGAAATATAAAAAAATCCAAATCTGCACTTGATCTCGCTCGAACTGTGTTGGATCCAGTTCTTGGCTGCAAAATTCCTCACTGGCCTGCTTATTAATCTATTTCTGGTTTCCGATATAATACTTGGCGAGAAAGAACAGTTTCAAGCGTTTAGAGAAAAAGGCTTTAAATCCAAAGAGATTCCAAATAGATTTCACAGCCACCAATGCAGGGCGAAGTGTGTGCAGAGCAATGAAGATTTCTCAGGTCAGGGAACCTGACTATAAGCTATGTTTATTCCAAAAATGGACGTCTCTGGCGCCACCAATCAGAGGCAGGTAACTTTGCTCCCTCTCTTTGGAACTTGCAGTCTGCCAAAGCTGTGTCTACTCTGATGCTTATATTCATATGCACTAGGGTGGTCTAGGCTATTTATGTGGGCCTCCGTCTTTCTCGGATTCATCAACTCCAACCCGTTTCAAACTCTGCAGCTCGGCTAATTGGTGCGATTACACAATTTGGTCATAATTTTATATCTAACTACATGCGGGCAGAGCAGCATTGGTTGCCCATGCGAATACGAATTGAGTTTAAGATCCTTATGCTGATGAGTAACTAACTGCCTGGCAGGTTTTGCTCCACCCGAGAGCTGCGTATTTCAGTGTCATAAATCACACGACCGCATATCGCGTCGATCTGCAGCAAAACGAGGTGATCTGGAAGCTTTGTCGCGATCGACTCTCATTCTCAAAAGGCTTGGAACAGGAGCTTCTGCTTTTGATTACTCTATTTCGCAAGCTATTGTATACTATTCCATTCGATTCTGGTATTGTATAATGAGTTCGAGAGCATTTCTCATGAGTTTTCTTTAATAGGCGTTAAATAAATGACCACTTACAAAAACAATAATAAGCATATATTATGATAATTATGTTACAAAATTTAATTATAATAGTATTGAATGAAAAGTTAAATTCAAAGAGACGCATCGAAAGGCTGCACAGCCCGATGTGCAGAGCTGCACGGGAAGGACTAAGCAAATGACGTCACGCTCATTATGTGACGTCACAATGTATAGCTTCAAGACGTCATTATTCATTTTAAGAAATTCGGTCTTTTCGATTAGGCTACATCGTTAATTTTAATAAAGGTTTAATTAACTTATTTCATGGGATTCGTTTATAATTTTTGTCATATATGCGATTTATTTGCGAAATCGCAGGATATAGTTCGCAATTCTCGTTCGTTTTGTCCGGCTTTTATTGACAACCGACTGCAAAATCGATGCTGATTGTGGTAAGTAGTAAGTAGCGACGCTTGTTCTTCAGATCCTAGGATTCCCTAATGCTATGTAGAAGAAACGTAGATCATTTGAATGTAGGCCTAATAACGAACTAAAAGGCTCAGACTGTAAATTAATGTAAATAAGTTTATCATATTTTGCTTTATAGTAGTTTGTCATTTCAATGATGCTATCAGTTTCATACGAGGAAAACTTCGTATTGATAATCCAAAACTACGTCGCCAGTTATTAGCACAGTTTCTCTTGTTTAATGCATATTTGTACGCGAAAGTCACAGAGACAGCCAGCTCCTTACATGTCTGTATTATAGCATCATATCGTTAAATTACATACAGTGCTTGAGTCTAAACTTAATTACTGCATTTAGGGATAATTTCATCTGTTTGTGTCGTTGCAGGATTCCAACAAGAAGACAATGCTTAACGCCTACAACTCGCTTCACTGAGTAACACAACTGTAGGCCTACACTAAATGACGTTAACACGCAGGTCACAATAATTATTCTCAGTAGGATTAACATTTGTGAATTGCTTGAATAGTGTGGTTTATAGTCTGAGAGTAGCCTATCCTAGCTTCTTTCTCTAGTCAAATCACATTATTAGCGCTGAAGGCTACTTAAATTTGACACCAAGTCAGTAATGCGTATTTTTATGCGTAGCATCCTTCAGTGGTTTTCAACACGAGGTAGAGTTCCATTCCAAAGGCGTGTTAGCAATCATGTTTCTTGGCCGATCTTTCTGTTTTCTTAGCCGTTGTATACTTGTATAGGCCCTCTGGGCACAGCACACGTTGCGTTCGTCGTGTGATACTACGATCGCTGCTTCCAGCATGCTGAGCAAAATCTGTGCAGCGACTTTGCCAATAATTAGTGCAAACTTAAAGCAGCACAAGGACCGATCACAAGGAGGAATTCGGTCAACTCAAAATTGATATAAAAAGTTAATTGAAAAAATTATGATAACTAAATGTGTAGCGTTCTGTTCGCCCTCTAGCGAGCGCGCGCCCTGTTGCAAGGCATCGACTGACTGAACAAAACGTGCGGGATTTGAACCCGAGTCTATGTGGGGCTTATTTCTTACCTCAACACCACTTGTGTCGAGCACTATATAATTTTCTGGTACCAAGGATATTTCCTGACATATGTCTGCGTGTGTTAAAGGTCCTTCTGCCCTTACAACAGTATTTTCGGCGGGAAAGTTCCCGCCTAAACGACCAACTTCCCGCGCTAGCTGTGACATACTAGTTCCTAGCTGTGACATGCTAGTTCCTAGCTGTGACACGCAACTTTCTAATTTCTCCTGGTGCAAGATAAATCCTCTCATCATTGCACACAATTCAACAACTTCACCTGTAGAAATGGCAGCTGAATTCGCTGTCATCATTTTAATTATGTTTCACAATGACTTATATTTATTGTAATTTAAATGAATTAAAGTCAGTTATTACGGTTAATTGTCAATGTTCTCTAATCTGCGAATAAAGAATTAAAATCTACACGCTAGTGTGATAAATGTCAAACTGATACAGTGGCGAACATACGGAATCTATTTCTGTTTCTCTTTATCGGAGAAATCACAAATTAGCTTACTTATCGTTGATTCAACAATTCAATAATCACACTTTACACATGCTCGCATTTGACGACACAAACTACCGATCGATACCAAAAATACAATTAAAACAACTGGAATCGATACTCAACCTCTAACCGTAAGAAAACACTGATTCACAAGTATTTCCAGTCGATCATACGACTTCGATCCGTCGAAAGATCAAACTGCACCAACACGTCCAACAGCGACGAAAACAACACAGAAAAGGCCGCACGTCCCCACGCGACGGCATCCACACAGAAAAGGGCGCGTAGTAGGCGAGCCTCGCTGTTTTATAGACAGTTCACTTGGCGCCAAATATTCCCGGGCATTTCTGACCAATGAGAAACGTCCATTCTGTCAGGTGCACACAGCGATCTGCCGCGCACGTCTAGAATTGGTAGTCTATTAATAGACTTAATGAGATGCTATATGTTAATTACTCTGTGTGCGTGGCAGCATTTATGTTGCGCTAACCATTTGTTTAAACACACATTATATAAATTGACGTTCGTCACAAATGCAAAGGTCCGCAAAGGTTCATCAGTCACTCTGGTTCAGAGTAAAGCAGGGAGGCGACCTGACCGACGTCTCTTTGAGCGTAGACTCGGATCCGACCTGGGCTGATGAACCAAAGTCCTCCGTGCTCACCTTCACGTGGTGCGGACCGTTAATACCCTTCCATGGGAAGGGGAACGAACGGGTACGGCAGGCAAAACCAGGGGAAGGCAATGGCAAACCACCCCTGTTTACATGCCAAGAAAATCGTCATGAGACACAACAAACCAACAAGGTGAAATGCAAATTTGGAAAATAAATTTATGCTGCTTACAAATACCAAGGAAAGTAAAATTAGAAAACACCATAGGTGCGTTCTTGCTTACTAGCCTCCTTTGTAAACTTCTAGATACGCAGTTGTGACGAAATCCTTGCGTGCTGCGCGTAATTCATCCTCATCTTTAATTTGAGCTTAACCTCCGAAGTAAGTTGATAGTTGAGAGTGCCCGCTTTTCATTGCCTCTCATTCATTTCATTTGACTGATTTATGAGTTCTTAAGAAATCTGCAAACATATGTTTACAGACTTCATCCAAGATCTACAGATCGGGCTACTTGAGCGTGTCCTCGTTTAAGCCATAGCTATGGAAGTGAAGGGTTTGAAGCTGGCCAAAAGTGTGTGGGAAGAAGAAGCTGATCTTGTGATTAGCCGACTTATAACTGTCTGCTCGCAGTGGCGCAGCATCTTTACGACCAACTTCTTTGGAAATGAACTTCATAGAACTCTAGACTGGCTAGGTAAGTCTCGAAATAAAGCTCTATTTCGTGTGTGCGAATGGCTCATATCTAAAATTGAAATTACGGTCAGTGTGTCTAGACACGTAACAGCTCCTATTGAGGCATTACTGATCTGCGCTTTCTGGATGCAATCTTAAATTTTCCCACTCGTCTTCCGTTATAACGTGTTCATAAAATACCTGACATTGTAACTGTAACTGTAATCCAACATTGATTAAAGCTCCACTCAACAATTCAAAGGCGTTCAGACCCTAGTCAAAGCTGTGACTAACAAATAAATTGGACTACAGGTGTTTCCGTAACAGAGGTAAACAGTATGAGAATTGTAGGAAAAAGAATGGGGGGGGTAGACTTTGATTTACGTGGAGTTGGGGTGTGTATTGAAGACTTTACTGTGGGGTCCTAAGAAAGACTGGGGGTTAAACCCCCCAACCCCCCGACAATTCTCACCCTGGAGGAAAAGAAGGGCTTAGGAGCTCAAACCGCAATTCTTGCGGAAGACGGTTCCAACTAGAGGTGCCATGCGGGAAACAGTCAGAAGGCGGCCGAGCTGAGAGTGGAGCGACAAGATAGTGAAGAGACCGTGGTACAGAAGGTCTTGAGGTATGAAGGAGATATAAGAGTTACAATTTTGAACTGGATGCGCTGGGGCACAGGAAGCCAGTGGAGAGTGTCCCGAATGAAGGCAGATATCATAGATATGTGGGCAAACCTCAGGAGGCCAGTAGGTATGGCTCTTTTTCAGCATCCGGGATCTCTAGTTATTTTTCAGCGTTTCCACCGGTTACTAGCCTATATAGTATTCGTGCATGGCATCGTTTATATCTTGGTACACCTTGTCCGCGTGTTGTAAGCGACGCTTCGTTTCATTTAAAAAATCCAACTGTCTAGTCCTTTTGTGACCTAATTGCGCGCTGTACAGTTCTGCTAGAGCTTTATCGTGCCGAATGCGCTCTTGGTCAGCACCCGGTTTAATAAATAATCCATATACAGTTTTTCCACCGATAAATGCCACAGCATTGGCAATCACCGAACTAATCATCATAGCAACTGCCGCGGCCATTTCAACCGGGTTGGTGGTGGCACACCTAACATTACCTTGGCCGGAATTATCTTTCTTTCTACTATGATATTTTGTGTACCCAAAGTCAAAGTTGCTTCTACGATAGTCTTCCCACCATCTGCTACATTTACACAAACAAAGTCTGGGGGTCTAATTTTTAATAAGCGATTACCAACATACGAGTAGGCAAACATCAACGCACCCACCATAGTGGCCTGGTACACGGTGTTACCAAGGTCTCTAGCATAAGGCTCTATATTACTAGTCATTTTATCGTGTATATGTTACAGGCAATTCGTAAAACCAGGGATTTTTTAAAATGCCTGAAATTTTTAGGCAATTTGTAAAATCCCTAATTCACTCAGGCACTTTACAAAATCCCTGAAAAAACAGAGATTTTGCAAAATCCCTGAAATCTGATGACGAAAATTTGACAGATTGCCTGAAATGAAAATGACGAACATAATCGAAGTTTATTCTGCACACAAACCTTATTTCCAAAGGATTAACATTTGTGCGTGGTATGACCATATATTTTAAGTTCAGTTCTGGAAAGCTACAGCAGTTTTTCTGTTTTCACACGACATACTAGAATGACATCGACTGTTACACTTGACTTATTAATTATTAATTTGTCAGATTTATTTTTCAAAGGGAAAGTGGAGTTGTCGAGCCGGATTAACAATCCGACTCGACAACTTCACTTTCCCGTTGAAAAATGTGCACTTATTTGTCTTGCAGAGCCCAGCGAACTTTGAAGTTGCAAGATAATTGAAGTTGTTGATACCTTACAAATTAAATAACAATACCGCTCGACCACTTCACTTTCCCTTTGAAAAATTTGCACCTAATTGTCTTGCAGCGCCCAGTCAACTTTTATTGTCTATTTCCTTATAATTCTTTGATGTGCCGTCGCAGCAATTAGAAGTTGATCGAAATATCTACCGATTGGCTATTAACTGTGGTCAGCAGAGTACCCTTGCTATAAATTAAAACCCAGCAAGCACTATTTCATTTCTGGTTTTCCTTTGGTTAGGTCAGTTCTAAAATTAATCTGTCAATTAATAATTAATAAGTCAAGTCGATGTCATTCGAGTAGCCTATGTCGTGTGAAAACAGAAAAACTGCTGTAGCTTTCGTGGACTGAACTTAAAATAAAATACCCTCTAAAAATGTTAATCTTTTGAAAATAGGGCTTGTTTGCATAATAAACTTTCAGACATTTTACAAAATACCTGGTTTTACAACTTGAGAACTGAACTTTAAATAAAATACCATATCAAAATGATAAATCTTAGAAAATAGGGCTTGTTTGCATAATAAACTTCGATTATGTTCGTCATTTTCATTTCAGGCAATCTGTCAAATTTTCATCGTCTGATTTCAGGGCTTTTACAAAATCCCTGGTTTTTTCAGGGATTTTGTAAAGTGCCTGAGTGAATCAGGGATTTTACAAATTGCCTAAAAATTTCAGGCATTTTACAAAATCCCTGGTTTTACGAAATGCCTGTAACATATAATATTATATATTCAGATATTAAATTAGCAACGGTCGTGTAGGCGAAACTCGATAGGGCCTACCGTTTTATTCCTAACCTCGCTTTAATTGGTCCGCTTCCTCTTTTGTGCGACTGACTTCTTGTGCGGGGAGGCTTCTTCGGCTTTTTCTTGTACGAGTGGAACTTTTCGTTCTGGTAGGCATTTCTATTCTATATCGAATGGGACAGTCACCTCATCTTTTCAATTGCTACTGGCGGTAGTGGTTGTGGAACTACCCGAGACTTTTCGGAACAATACATGTAGGCCTACAAGACGACAACGGCCACCATCACAGCCGCGGCCACCAAACCCCTTTGTTTATTCGCGTCTTCTCTTCCTTCTCCAACGGCGCAATTTTTTACTTAACTTCGGACAGTTCTGCTAGTAGTTTCTACCGTTTAAGTTTCCTGGCCTCCGCTCCCTTCTTCCCCGTTTTCTGCCTCTTCTCTCGGATGGTCTCCGTCCTCCTACTCCTCTTCCATCGTTGTTATACACGGCAGTTTTATGGAATCTAACATCGCAATGTCTGCTGTGGCTAAGGTAACTGTCAAAGGCGCTAGATAGTAGAAACATATCAAATTTATAATATAATTCGCAACAAGCGCTGTTTATCGCCTGGGTCAGAAACGGATCAATTCGCAAGTCCCCCTTCAGTTTGTCAACGCTAGAAATGGGAAGAAATGAGGCGGCAACGTCGATTTATATATACGAATAGCCATGCAGTGATGGGCAATAGTTAACTAAAAAGTTGCTAACTTTTAGTTTAACTAAAAAATTTTAGCTAAGGAAGAAGTTTAACTAAAAAAAAATAGTTTAGTTAAAACCATAGTTTAACTAAAAAATTTTAGTTGCTAACTAAAAAGTTTAACTAAAAAATCAGCAATATGCAACTATTTTTCCACAGTGAACATTGAATACTGTCAGCAAAAAAACATTTTAACACTGCATGGTTTTAGCAATAACAGCCTGTGTTTTCAAATTCATACACTATACTTACAGTACACATGTAACTGTATGCCAGAACAGTACACATTGCATAGTTTGAAGGTGAAATTGTCATTGACGCTTTGCATTATTACAGTTCACTTAGGCCTAACGTCTTTTACTGTGAAATTGTTTGTCGTAAAAAGTTGGAAAAAAGTTGGAAAACGTTTAACTACTTTTTTTTAGTTTAGTTAACTAATTTCCAAAATCAGTTGCCAACTTTAGTTAAACTATTTTTTAGTTGGAAAATAGTTTTAGTTTAACTAAAAAAATAGTTTAGTAGGCCCTACACATCACTGCGAATAGCGTTGTGCTCCAGTGTTTGCTTCATCATAGCTCCTAGCCGGGATTCCTATTAAGAGCACAACGATGAAATTTTGCCTGAGAGCGAATCTATAAATTCTATAGTAACCGTTTTGAATTTATGTGTGTCCGAATTCGCCAGCCCGCCGACCAGCCACTAAAAAGCCAGTGTTTGACGGCGCAAACGAATTTCGTCTACTAAATTCGTTTCACCATCACCGTCCTTTTCTTCGAGTAGCCGGTAGAGAATTTCGTCTGCCATTCGTGTATATTGTATAACCGCCTAGCGAGTCTAATATAATTATGTGTAGCACATACTCGATAAAATACACGGAGTTAGAATTTGTAACATCACGCTACACCATTCCATCGCAGGCATCGCTTAGATACGCAATAGCTACAAGGTTGTACCATTTTCAGAATCAATTTCGCGTGCTCATGAGAGGCCAAACGAGCTCGGCACTGGGCATGATCGCCGATGGGTACTACATCGATTTCCCGGAGCAACAACACGAACGAATATCTATCCATACAAAAAAAGGGCCGCCCACATCGTTTGTTCCCAGAGACCTTAAATATAAATATCAATAATAATAATCACCATCATCACCACCATCTATTATCATCATCCATCATCATCATCCATCTTCAATCATCCATCATCATCAATCATCCATCATCATAAATCTTCTACAATCACAAATCATTCATCAACCATCATCACCATCCATCATCGTCATCCATCATCATCATCTATCATCATCACCCATCATCATCATCCATCACACATCATCGCCATCATCCATCAACATCATCCGTCATCCGCCATCCACCATCACCATCCACCATCATCATCCATCATTATCATTCACTATCATCATCATCATCATCATCATCATCATCATCATCATCATCCATCATCATCATCCACCATAATAATCCATCATCATCAACCGACATCATCACCATCCATCATCATCCATCATCATCATCCATCATCACTATCCATCACCATCAGCAATCATAAATCATCCTACATCACCATCATCAATCATCATCAATGGACCATCATCATCAATCGTCCATCATCATAATTCGTCCATCATCAACCATCAACCATCAACCATCGTCATCCATCATCATCCATCATCATCGTCCATCATCGTCATCCATCACCAATCATCCATCACCATCAATCATCCATCATCAGAAATCATCCATCATCGCCAATCATTCATCATCTATCGTCATCCATTATCATCATACAACACCATCATCCATAACCATTATCCGTCATCCAACATCCACCATCATCCAACAGCATCACCCACCATCATCATCTACCATCATCATTCACTATCGTCATCATCATCATCATCATCCATCATCATCATCATCATCATCATCATCGACAATCGTCCATCATCATCAATCGTCCAGTCATCAGTCGTCCATCATCATCATCCATCATCATCATCATCATCATCATCATCATCATCATCCACCATCAATCATCCATAATCATCAATCATCAATCTTCATCAATCATCCATCATCCATCGTCATCATCCATCATTGTCATCCATCATCATGATCTATCATCATCCATCATCATCACCCATCATCACCATCCACCACCATCATCCACCACCATCATAAATCATCATCATCCACCATCATCATCATCATAATCATCATCGTCATCATCGCACATCATCATCATCCGTCATCATCATAATCACCCATCATTATCATCATCATCCATTTTCATCATCATCCACCATAATCATCCGACTTCATCGTCATCCACCACCATCATCCACCATCATCATCCACCATCATCATCATAATCATCATCATCATCATCGCACATAATCATCATCTGTCATCATCATCATCCATCATTATCATCATCATCCGTTTTCATCATCATCATCCATCATCATCATCCAACATCATCATCATCCATCATCATCCATCATCACCAACCATCATTAGTCATCCATCATCATCAATAATCCATCATCATCAATCATCCATTATCATCAACCAACTATCAGCCATAATCATGATTCATCATCCATCATGATCACCCATCATCATGATCACCCATCATCATCAACATCATCATCATCATCATCATCATCATCATCATCATCATCATCATCATCATCATCATCATCATCATCATCATCCACCACCACCATCCATCGCCATCACCCGCCATCTATCATCCACCACCCAACATCATAATCCACTACCATCATCCGCCATCATCATCTGCAACCATCATCATCATCATCATCATCATCATCATCATCATCATCATCATCATCATCATCATCATCATCATCATCACCATCATCATTGATCATCATCATCATCATCATCACCAAACATCATCATCCATCATCATTAATCATCGGTCATCGTTAATTATCCATTATCATCAATCATCCATCCACTTTCATCATCATCCATCGCCACCATCCATCACCATCATCATCCATCATCATCACCAATCATCATTCACCATCATCATCATCATGATCATCATCACCCATCATGATCATGATCATCATCCATCATCATTCACTATCGTCCATCATCAATCGCCCATCATCAACAGTCGTCCATGATCATTATCGTCCATCATCATCATTATCCATCATCATCATATATCCGTCATCATTAATCATCCATTATCTTCAATCATCCATTATCCATCATCAACATCCACCATGGTCATCTATCATCATCATCCATCATCATCATCCATCGTCATCACCCATCAACATCACCCATCTTTAATCGCCCATCATCATCAATCGTCTGTCATCATCATCCATCATCGTCCATCATCATCATCCATCATCATCAATCGTCCATCATCATCAATTGTCCATCGTCAATTCGTCATCAACCGCCCATCATCATCATTCGTTAATCATCATCAATCGTCCATCATCATGAATCGCCCATCATCAATCGTCCATCACATGCTTCCATCATCGTCATTCATCATCAGTCATTCATCATGAGACAATCATCTATCATCATCAATCATCCATCATCATCAATCATCCATAATCTATCATCATCATCAATCATCGTCAGCCATAATCAATCATCCATCATCATCATCCATCAGCATCATCCATCATTATCACCCATCATCATCATCATCATCATCATCATCATCATCATCATCATCATCATCATCATCATCATCGTCTTCATCATCATCATTCACCATCATCATAATCTAACATGATCGTCATCCATCATCATCCATCGTCATCATCCATCATCACGAATCGTCCATCGTCATCAATCGTCCATCATCATCCATCGCCCGTCATCAATCGTCCATCATCATCATCCATCATCGTCATTCATCATCAATCATCCATCAGAAGAGACAATCATCTGTCATCGTCAATCATCCATCATCATCAATCATCCATCATCCTTCATTATCATCCATCAGCGTCAATCATCCATCATCATCAATCGACCATCATCATAGTTCGTCCATCACCAATCGTCCATCATCATCGTCCGTCATCAAAAATCCATAATCATCAGTCATCCATCATCAATCATCATGATCCATCATCGCCATCCATCATCATCCATCATTATCCACCATCATCATCTCAACATCAACATCCATCATCATCATTCGTTATCATCATCATCGCACATCATTATTATCATCCGTTTCATCCATCATCATCCATCAATATCAACATAATCATAATCATAATCACCATCATCATAACCATTATCATCATCATCATAATAATCACCATAGCCATCATCATCACAATTATCATAATCAGAATCATCATCATAATCATTAAAGTCATCATCATCATTGACACCATCATCATCATTATCATTATGGTCATCATCACTTTCAACACCATCATCAACGCAATCATCTCCTTGATCATTATCATCATCATAATCATCATCACCACATCAACATCATGGCCATTATCATCATAATCAACTTTACTACACTCGACATCAACAACATCATCATCATATCGCCGTCCTCATCATAATAATCATCAAAATCACCGTCATCATATTTATACTGAATAACATAACCATCATCATCAAAATCACCATCATAATCCTAATTAAAATTATCATCGCAATCATCATCATCACAATCACCATCATCAACACCATCACCACTCTCATCATCATGAACACAACATTGAGCATAGCCTTCTTCTTCATCATCATCATCTTCAAGATTATCGTCATCATAATCATCAATGTCATCTTCATCATCATCGTCATCATCATGACAATGATCACAATCATCATCATAATCGTCATCAACACTGTTATTGTCAACATAATAATGATCATAATAACCTTCATAATCATCGTCATCATCATCTTCATTATCATGATAATCATCACCATACCATCGCCAAAATTATCATCATAATCAGAATCATATTGGCCATCATATTCACCCTCGAAATGATCATCAACATCATATTCCAATTCATCATCATCACTATCATCATCGTCATCGTTTAAATCGTCGCCTTCATAATGATCAACATTACAATCATTTTCATAGTCATCATCATCATCATCATCATCATCATCATCATCATCATCATCATCATCATCATCATCATGAAAATCATCATAATCATAATTAAAATCGCCATCACTATCATCATAATCATCATCATCTTCATCAACATCACCAACGTCACCATCAACAGGATCATCATCATCTATATAACCCTCAGTATCATCATAACCGTCGACATAATCTTCATCATCGTCATAATCATCACCATTATCATCACCATCGTGATCATAATCACATGCATCATCGTAATCATAATTGTCATCATTATCTACATCACCACCATTATAATCATCATCATCAACATCATCAACATCATCATAATCATAACCATAATCACAATCATCGTCATAAGCATTATTATTTGCGTAATAATCATCAAAATCATCATCATGATCACCATCACCATAATCATTATAATTATCATCAGAATCACCTTCATCACATACATCATCATTAACATCGTCACTATCATCACCACGTCAGTATCATATCAAAGAACTCAATAATCATTATTATCATCATAATCATCATCAAAATCATCATCACCACAAACATAATCATCATAATTTTCATCAACATCGATATCACCATCATCATAATCATCATCATTATCATCATCATCATCATCATCATCATCATCATCATCATCATCATCATCATCAGCATAATCAAAATCATAATCACTATCATCATCATAATCATAATATTAACCATTTCCATCACCATAAACATCATCGTCATCATGATCATCATCAAAATCATCGTCAAATTCATCACCATCATAGTCATCATCATCATTATCGCCATCATCATCATAATCATCATGGTCACCATCATTTTCAGCACCGTCATCAACATAATCATCGCCGTGATCGTCATCATCATAATTATCATCACCGTCATCATCACGCTCATCGTCATCGTTATCACCATTATCATAGCATCCCCGTCAACATCATCATGGTAGCCGTCATCAACATAATAAACATATAATCACCTAAATAATAGTCATTCTACGTAAAAAAATCATCATCAGTATTATCACAATCATGATAGTCATCATCCTTATCGTTATCATAATCATAATCATCATCATAATCACCTTTTCCATCACCGTGATCATTATTAACATCGTAAGCACAATCACAATGGCCATCCTAATCATCATCATCATCATCATCATCATCATCATCATCATCATCATAATCACCACCAACACCATCATCATTATCAAGATAATCACACTCAAAGTAATCACTAACATAACCATGATAAAGTCAAAATCATAATCTTCATCAACAACATCACCACCACCATAATCATCGTCATAAACTTGGATGATGATAGATGATGGATGACGATTGATGATGGATGATTGATCATGACGGATGATGGATGATGACGATGACGATGATGTTGATGATGATGATGATGATAATGATAATGATGATGGACAATGAGGATGGATGACGATGATGATGGACGATTGATGAGGATGGATTAGTGATGACGATGTATGATTGATGACAATGGATGACCGATGATGACTGGTGATGATGATGATGATGATGATGATGATGATGATGATGATGATGATGATGATGATGGATGAAGACAAATGATGGATGATGATAATGATGATGATAATGATGGATGATGATGATAATGATGATGGATGATTATGATGATGGATGATGATGATGGATGATGGATGACTGATGATGACAGATGATTGATGATGACAAAAGATTGATGATGATGGATGATTGGCGATGATGGATGATTGGCGACGATGGATGATTGATGAAGAATGATGTTAGTGGATGATGATGATGATGAAAGATGATGATTATGGGTGATTATGATGGTAAATGATGGATGATGATGATGATGATGGATGATGATGGATAATGATGGTGATGGATGATGATGATGATGGATGATTGACGGTGATGGATGATTGATGAAGAATGATGATAATGGATGATAATAATGGATGATGATTATGAAGATGATGACGATGGAAGACGAAGATGATAATGATAGGTGATGATGGATGGTTGATGATGATGGTGGTGGTGGTGGTGGTGGTGGTGGTGGTGGATGATGGTAGATGATGGTGGTGGTTGACGATGATGACAATTGTGGATGATGGTGACCGATTATGATGATGGATGACGATGAGGATGACGATGATGGATGATGGATGATGGATGACTGATGATGGATGACTGATGATGACAAATGATTTATCATGATGGATGATTGATGATGAGTGATGATGAAAGATGATGATGATGATGGACGAATGCTGATGATGGACGGTTGGTGATGATGGATGATTGATGATGATGGATGATTGACGATGATGGATGATGATGATGATGGATGACGCTGTTGGGTGATGATGATGGATGTTGATGAGTTATTATGATAATAATGATGATGATGATGAAAGTGAGTGATGATAGTGGATGTTGATGATGAATGGTGCAGGCGGATGATGATGGTGGATGGTGGATGGCGGTAACGGATGATGATGATGGATGATGATGATGTGTGATTGTGATGACGATTGATCATGATGATGGATGATGATGGTGGATGATGATGTATGATGATGATGATGGATGATGACGATGCATGATGACGATGATGGTTGACGATGATGGGTGATGATGGCGGATGATGATGGTGATGATGATGGTGGATGGTGGATGACGGGTGATGCCGTGATGGTGATGGCTGATGATGATGTGTGATGGTGGTGATGATGGATTATCATGATGAAAGATGATGACGTTAATGGATGATGGTGGATATTGATGATGATGATAGATGATGATGATGGATGACCATGAAGAATGATGATGATGGATGATGAATGGCTGGTGATGATGGATGATTGATGACGATGGATGATTGATGACGATGATGTATGACTCCTGATACTGGACGATTGATGATAATGGATGAATGTTGATGATGGACGATTGATGATGATATGCGATTGATGATGTATTATGATGATGGATCATGATGATGGATGACGATGGTGGATGTTGATGATGGATGATGGATGCTTGATGATAATGCACACTGATGATGACGATGATATCTATGAATGAAGAGGATGGATGATGAGGATGATGGACAATTAATGATGTTGCACGATTGTTGGTGCATGATTTTGACGCATTATGATGATGGATGATGATGAGGGATGATGATGATGGATGACCCTGATGGATGATGATGATGGATGATGAATGGTTGGTGATGATGGATGACTGATGATGATGGATGATTGGTAATGGTGATGGTGATGATAATGATGATGATGATGATGATGTTGATGAATGATGAGGATGGATGATGATGATGGACGGTGGATGATGCTGGACAATTGATGACGATTGACGAATGTTGATGATGGACGATTGATGATGATGGACGATTGATGGCGGACGATGATGATGGGTGATGATGATGGATTATGATGATGGATGACCATGGCGGATGCTGATGATGGATGAAGGATGATTGATGATACTGGATGATTAATGATGATGTATAATTGATGATGATGGTTAATGATGATGATGATGTCTATAGATGATGAAAATGGATGATGATGATTTGTGATTGATGATGATGGACGAATGTTGATGATGGACAATTGATGATGATGGGCGATTGATAATGGGTGATGATGATTGGTGATGATGGTGGATGATGATGATGGATGGCCATGTTGAATGTTGATGATGGACGATATATGATGATATATGATTGATGATAATGGATGATTACTGATGTTGGATGAATGATGGTGATGGTTAATGATGATGATGATGTCTTTAGATGATGAGGATGGATGATGATGATGGGCGACTGATGATGGGTGATGATGATGATGATGATGGATGATGATGGTGAATGATGATGGTGGGTGATGATGGTGGATGGTGGATGGTGGATGGCGGATGATGGTGATGGATGATGGTAATGAATGATGGTGGTGGATAATGGTGATGGGTGATGAAGAAGATAGGTGATGATGATGAATGATGATGGATCATGATAACATGTCGTGATTATGGATGATGGACGATTGATGATGATGGACGAATGTTGATGATGGACGATTGATGATGATGGGCGATTGATGATGGATGATGATGATGATGGGTGATGACTGATGATGATGGATGACGATGATGGATGATGATGATGGATGACCACGGTGGATGTTAATGATTGATGATGGATGATTGATGATAATGGATGGTTAATTATGATGAATAATTGGTGATGATGGATAATGATGATGACGACGGATGGTGACGATGATGAAGGGTGATGATGATTATGATGATGGTGGTGCATGGTGATGGTGGATGATGATATTGAGTGATGAAGGTGGTTGATGATGGTGGGTGATGATGATGGATGGTTGATGATGGTGATAGATGATGGTGGTGGATAATAATGATTGTGGGTGATGATGATGATGCGTGATGATGTTGGATGATGATGGATCATGGATGATTGATGAAGATGGATGATTAATGATGGATGATGATGATGGATGGTTACTGATGATGGATGATTGATGATGGATGATGATGATAGATGATAATGATTGATGACCATGATAAATGATGATGGATGATGAATGGCTGGTGATGATTGATGATTGATGATGATAGATGATTGGTGATGATGATGTTGATGGATGACTCCTGATGCTGGACGAATGTTGATGATGGACGATTGATAATGTTGTGCGATTGATGATGTATGATGACGATGGATGATGATGATGGATGACGATGGTGGATGTTGCTGATGGATGATGGATGGTTAGTGATAATGCACAATGATGATGACGGTGATGTCTATGGATGATGAGGATGGATGATGATGATGTACTATTGATGATGATTCACGGTTGTTGATGATGGATGGTTAATGATGATGGGCGATTGATGATGCATAATGTTGACGGATTATGATGATGGATGACGATGAGAGATGATGATGATGGTGACCTTGATGGTTGATGATGATGGATGATGAATGGTTGGCGATGATGGTCGATTGAAGATTATGGGCGATTGATGACGGATGATGATTATGAGTGATGATGATGGATGATGATGACGGATGATGATGATGGATGACCACGGTGGATGTTGATGATGGATGATGGATGATTGATGATAATGGATGATTAATGATGATGGATAATTGATGATGATGGTTAATGATGATGATGATGTCTATGGATAATGAGGATGGATGATGATGATGGGCGATTGATGATGATGGACGAATGTTGATTATGGACAATTGATGATGATGGGCGACTGATGATGGGTGATGATATGATGGATGATGATGATGATGATTGGTGATGATGATTATGATGATGATGGTGGTGAATCACGATGGTGATGATGGTGGTGGATGGTGATCGTGGATGATGATGGTAGATGATGATGGTGGGTGATGATGGTGGATGGTGGATGATGGATGGCGGGCGGATGATGGTGATGGATGATGGTGATGAATGATGGTGGTGGATAATGGTGATGGGTGATGAAGAAAATAGGTGATGATAATGAAAGATGATGGATCATGAAGATGTGTCGTGATTACGGATGATGGACGATTGATGATGATGGACGAATGTTGATGATGGACGATTGATGATGATGGGCGACTGATGATGGATGATGATGATGGGTGATGATGATGGATGACTATGATGGATGATGATGATGGATGGCCACGGTGGATATTGATGATGGATGATGGATGATTGATGATAATGGATGCTTAATTATGATGAATAATTGATAATGATGGATAGTGATGATGATGATTCCTATGAATTTTGAGGATGGATGATGTTGATGGACGATTGATGATGATGGACGACTGTAGATGATGGACGATTGATGCTGATGGGCGATTGATGATGGATGATGATGATGACGATGATGATGATGGATGATGATGATGATGAAGGGTGATGATGATTATGATGATGGTGGTGGACGATGATGATGGATGATGATGGTGAATGATGAAGGTGGGTGATGATGGTGGATAGTGGATGATGGTGATGGATGATGGTGGTGGATGGTGATGTTGACGGTGATGATGATGAAGAGTCTTGATGATGGATGATGATGGATCATGGATGATTGATGAAGATGGAAAATTGATGATGGATGATGATGATGATGATGATGGATGATGATGGATTAGTATGATGATGGATGGTGATGGATGATGGATGGTGATGATGAGAACGGAGGATGATGATGGGTGATGATGATGATGACGGATGATGATGATGGATGATGGTGAGATGATGATGATTATGGATGACCATAATGGTTTATGATGATGGATGATGAATGGTTGGTGATTATGGATGTCTGATGATGATGGATGATTGGTGATGGTGATGATAATGATGATGATGGTGGTGGTGATGATGATGACGATGATGATGATGATGATGATGGATGATGATGATGGATGATGATGACGGATGACCACGGTGGATGTTGATGATGGATGATTGACGATAACGGATGATTAATTGTGATAAATAATTGATGATGATGGATAATGACGATGATGATGTCTATGAATGATGAGGATGGATGATGATTATGATGAACGATTGATGATGATGGACGATTGTTGATGACGGACGATTGATGATGATGGGCGTTTGATGATGGATGATGATGATGACGATGATGATGGTAATGATGATGATGGATGATGATGATGATGATGATGATGATGATGATGATGATGATGATGATGATGATGATGGGTGATGATGGTTATGATGATGGTGATTTTAAATGATGATGGTGATGATGGTGGTGGATGGTGATGGTGGATGATGATGGTGAATGATGAAGGTGGATGATGATGGTATGTGATAATGGTGGATGGTGGATGATGGTGATGGATGATGGTGATGGACGATGGTGGTGGATGACGATGATGATGGTGGTGATTGAGATGATGGGTGATTATGATGGATCATGATGGATCATGATGATGTATCATGATGATGGATGATTGATGATGATGGATGATTGATGATGATGGGTGATGATGATGATACCGGATGATGATGATGGATGATGGATGATGGATGATGATGATGAGAGCGGATGGAATGCCTCTCTGTCTTACCTGCTGATCTTCTGGGCTCTGGAAATTGACCTGAATAGTGAATACGGCCTGTTTTTGATGTGCCATCGGTTGAAGCCTTTTGCATTAAACACCAGCGCAATAAAAGTTACTAATTACAATTACAATTGAGCTCATATTTCGTGCAAATTTCACTTAATAAGATTTAGGCCTACTGGGATAATGTTTTAGCTGAGTTCTGTAGATACTAAGATTTCACTTGAAACAAACATCGATTGGTAGGCCCTATATGGTGCATTATGATAACTTGGCTACAGAAATCGTTAGATAAGATTAAATAATTATTTGTTCTTAATTAACTATACACCAGAATAACTGCGAGGCAGATACATACTCACAGACAGGCAGAAGGACGGCATACAGGGACACAGGCAGACAGACAAAGGTGATGACGTACATGTAGGCCCTACTTCAGCTACTTTGTTGCCGATACCGTCTGAATCGGTCTCCATCTTGTTGGAAGCGTCTGGAAGAATTTCAATACTCCTCTCCTTCGACTCGTCTGCTCCTTTGAAAATGCCACATGGCAATGAGCAAACGAATGAAAGCTCAGAATGTGAGTTGATGTATTGTAGTGTTTGATAGTGTACTTTATACCTCTTTGCTGTTTCGGTGACTCAATCAGTTTTTTCTGAAGAACAATTATTTGTTCTAGCAGGCGAAACTTCGTTGCGAACCTTTTGCATTTTTTCTTTTTCGCATAATCAGTGCCGTACATACAAGCACATGCGACGGTCAGCTGCTGTCTTGGTACTGTATAAAAAAGTATAAAAGGCATTGTGGTTGGCCCAAATGTTGATTCTCATGATTGCCTTAATATAAAATAGTTTTAATGACAATAGAAAGTTATACGCTGTTAGTTCCAAGATGCAAAACTGTATATTAAGTTAGACTTTTCCAATTCCTCACAATATTGCATCGGTCTTTTTTACTCACACTGTACAACTTTTCGCTATTGTATGCATTTTCCTGTGAAGTGTGGTCGTTTGTCTTACATTGGTAGGATTACTGACTCACTTACTTACTTGTTCTGTTGTAGCACTATTCCAGAATGATGAAAATGCGCGTAAACGTGTAAAACTCGCATTAGGGAGTCGGCCTATAGAAAGTTATACGGTATGCTACATGGCAATAAAATGCAAATCCACATGTTTCATAGCATCTAAACATTACAGATTGCTTGAGCAGTGTTGTTTTATAGCCTGATTTTTCCATGGTTAATCTCTAGTCAAATGGAATCATTGGGACATCAGCATAGGCGTAGATTCTGGGGGGGCCGAGATACGTGTCCCCAATAATTGAGATGGGCTGTACACTCAATGCAACAAGTGTAGAATGAATAACCAAATCCCCCCCAATATTTTGGACAAGTTTACGCCAGCGGACATCAGATATTTTAAATTGAAATCAAGGCAGTAATTTGTGTCTAAGTGCGTCGTATAGCCCACTGACTTTCAAAAGAAGAATTTATATACTACAGACGTCTTTGCGATCCTGATGCTTTACACCCGATTATCCTCCTACGGTACCTCAGTCTTTCTCGACTCCCGGTCATTACTCATCTCAAGTTCTCCAACCGAGTCATATCCAACATTCTCCAACCGAGCCATATCCAACACGGCACCACGTCTTTGGAACGATCTCCCACCGGAGTTCCGCAGATTCTCAGTTCCTCCATCATCTTTGCAATCCGTCCTACATCCTACTCCTCAGACTCCTCTATCCATCACCCCCGGGCTTTCCATTCAAAACTGAAGTCTCACTTTTTCAAGAACAACTACCCTGACTCTTTTGATCCTACGCCTTCCAATTCGTCTCGTCCTAAACGACACCCCCTTAACAGCTGCTCTGCCTCCTCTCTTGACCTACCCCGTGGTAACCTGACTCAGACTTCAACTGGACTACTCTTTGGAAAACCCCTGATTTGACGCAACGCTCGTGAATAGGCGGATGCCCTGCGCTTGGCCTTCGAGTGGCGCTTTAGAAGTTTGGAGATTACGATAACGATTACGACCCGAACAATGTTGGGCACTAGGGCATTTTTCGTCGATGGTCCGTAGCTTATGAAACTGACAAATTCAGCTCGTTCTGTTAATTCTTTGATGTGATTCAGGTCTAACTAAAGACGCATAATTATCTCCAACTTGCATATACCCTCGCAGTCTGTTTCTAGTTTCCCTGATTATGGATGATGGATTATGATAAATTGGTCGGTCACTACCAGGGCTGTAGTGGTAAAATTAGAGGTGAGTACACGCTACTGGTTAGTTTTCCGAAACAAAATATATTTTTGTGAGGCGAGTATACGGTTTCTAGAGGTGAGTACATGCTGCATACTCGCGTATACCCTCGACTACAACCCTGGTCACTCACTACTATTCCACTCGAAGCGACCATCAACAGATGTTTGGACGTTTTGAAAACGGATTCATTAGATGATGTTAGACTGGATAAAAACTTATTCGCATTAACTTACGATCTGAGGCATGGGTCTTTTGCTCGTCATTAGCCGGATTCAGCTGATGTACGTTTCGTCGACGTTGCCAAGGGAAATACTAAGATCTGCAGAAGAAGAAGCGTTGCCTCTTGCCGCAGTCAACATCAATATTGAAGAAACCACCAATCGATCGTAGCTAAATGCTGAGAATATCGAATCCAAGTGTAGGCTAATTACAAACGCAAACGCCTAGGTCGAAAGTTAAATACAAACAACAAGAAATATAATAATTAAAATTATATTCAAATTAAAGAAGCCATTAAACTAATGAAACTTTTGCACGAAATATGACGTACTTAAATTTTTAGATTGTGACGTCACATAATAGACGCGATGTCTAACGCTTCCAATTAATTAATGCTATTACAATAAAATTGATATAGGGGTTGCAATTCATTCATTCATTCATTCATTTAAAAAATGTAATATAGCGCCCCCTCAAGTTACCTACTCAGAAGCGCTCCCAGCCCAACCACGGCAATATAAACTGGACTTAAGTAACTTATAAAAAACAAGCGAACTATTCTTAGGCAACAGGCGTAGGCTATCTGCAATGGGAGTTGATTTCAGATGGAGGGCTAACCCCAGAGAAAGCACGACGCTGCCTAGTTGCGGTGGTAGAACGAGGAATTTATATGTAGGCCTAGGCCTATTTATATTACATGATTCCATGAATAGACTACAACTTCCCATAAGACTCTGAAGAGATGCATTTAATTTATCGTATTAGAACAAAAAATTTCCTACGTTATGATTTCTACCTATGAGGGAAACAATTATTTGCCTATAGCCTAATGTTTGTTACTTACAAGGAGTCCATTCTTTCCTGTAGTGTTCTTGTAATCGTAACCGTAATCGTTATCTCCAATTTTCTAAAGCGCCACTTTAAAGCTTAGCGCAAAGCACCAGCCTAATCACGAGCGCTGCGTCGTATCCGAGGGGTTGTTCAGAGATCTATGTCGATTGGTGGTCCGAGTCCGGTTGCCAGAGAAACCCGAGAGAGACAGCAACTGTTACGGCGGGTTTCGTTGAGGACGAGAAAGCTTGGAAGGCAGAGGATCGGGTGGATTGGGGTATAGGAAAGGATTGGATAAATTAAGGAGAGGAGTGGGATTTTAAAAATTGTACCTTAAATACAAATCTGCAGGGCTTGGTGAATTATTTTGCATTTTCGCAGAAGCAGAGGAGTCTAAGGAGACGGGTGAAACTGACCCAAAAAGGTAGGCCTAGCAAGAACAAAGCAACAAAGGTAAATATAATGTAATATAAATGTAAATCTCCGAAATTTCTCAGCGCCACACAAAAGCCACGCCAGGGATACCAGCTTATTCGCCGGTGCTATATCAAATCAAGTCTGCAATAGCCAGGCTGCCTGTCCGTTCCGGTGCCAAGTCAGAGTCCGGGGAGGTCAAGCCGAGGAGACAGCATGATGCTACGTTGGCAATCGGTGATAATGGTGGTTGTCTCGTGGCGCAGGAATGGAATCAGGATAGGATAGCTTAAAGACTTCGGTTTTCAGTCGTGAGTGGAAAGCAGCGGAGGAGAGTGCAATGTATGTCATCTCCCTTGTCTGTCTATATGTCTGTCTGTCTGTCTGCTGTCTCCCTTCCTGTCTCCCTGTCTATCTATTTACCTGTATGTATCTGCGTTGTAGAAATTGTGATGTTACAGTTTATTAAGAACAGATAGACTAACTATTTGATCTTCTCTGGCGCCGTTGTCATAATGCACAAAACACCAATCGGTATTCGCTTCAAGTGAAACTTCAGTGAGTGGCATTAGAGAAGCAAGCGAATTCAGCACTGTAGAACGTAATTTTCACATGGCTGAATTTTTATGAGGCCCCACAGCCTCCACAGGTCACGTCTTGGTCAGAAAATTCTAGACGAATTCGTTTTTATAAAATGCAACAGGCATATGGAATAACATTTCGCATGAGACTTTTGTAAATAGGCTACGAATTCGGAATTCTCTGCAGTCTGCATATTTTGGAGTTGTTTTGTTTGAATATATACATATAATATCCATATAGTGTCCGTCCGACGATAAACGCTACGTCACAAACGGTTTCTGTTCTATTTGTTTGTGACGTCAGTACTGCCGTCTTGACGACGGCGATCAGAACATTTTTACCAACGATACATATAGGCCTATAATATGACGTCATAAGATAACGGGCAAATACTCTAGAACGATATACACTGCCATACCTATTCTTAGTAGGCTACACTGCCGTCATAATTATGACGGGCAAAGACACTATAAATTAATAGATTCATGTTTTAATTAAAAATAGCGAGTATTCCGACTTGACAATTTTTTAGTAAAGAATAGAAGTCTGGATATGGTTGTGATTTTTTGGGTATTTTTCTCGGTTTTGGTCTTGTGTTTCAAAGTCTTGGTCTTGGTCTTGGTCTTGAGGTTCAAGGTCTTAGTCTTGGTCTTGAGGTTCAAGGTCTTGGTCTTGGTCTTGGTCTTGAGGTTCAAAGTCTTGGTCTTGAGGTTCAAGGTCTTGGTCTTGGTCTTGGGGTTTAAGGTCTTGACAACAAGACTGTGTATCTGTTGTATATAGGCGCTAAAGTGATGGACAAACCATACTAAATTGGTATTTGGGAGAAGCGATAGAGGAAGGGAAGGGAAGGGAAGGGAAGGGAAGGGAAGGGAAGGGAAGGGAAGGGAAGGGAAGGGAAGGGAAGGGAAGGGAAGGGAAGGGAAGGGAAGGGAAGGGAAGGGAAGGGAAGGGAAGAGTAGTGAGCAGAGTAATAGTCACCACCACTATATGGGAAAAGTTACGCCCATGGTCCTACTCGAGGTCTTAACCCTTATAACATTGAAATAATAACTTTGGCAGAATATATATTCCATTAACAGGCCTAACGTTCTGCTGCAGTGATTAAGTGCAAGATTTTCATGCCTTTAGGCTATAGGCCCGTACGTCGACAAATCGATACGCTAGAGTGATCATTTATAGACGCATGCCATGTGAGACCCATAACGTGCGCTACATGGAATAAATCAGTCCAACTGCTTTTGTAATGATAAAAATATTGGCGATGCAGGCCTATTAAGCCTGAATTAGTGACCACCTTTCATGGAAACATACTAGTCTTTACTAGAGATAAAAAGCATGTATAGCCTAAGTGTAATAATCGAAACAAGAAAATGTATGCATAGTATTTAATAACAATATTATTGATTCGTATTATGAACAGTAAATTTTAAAATTGAGGTAACACTAAAAATAGCCGAGCTATAGAAACAGCCTACACCTATATCAGGTCAACTATTTTTCTAAAGTATTATAATAAGCTTATATAAGCTAAGCATGTTCAATACAAATGCGAGGTTAGTGAAATGTTATTCAGATGAAATTCAGTATAGGCCCTTAAAGATGTGCAGTTCTACTACACGGCTCAACAGCTAGCCTACTGAGTCTCATGTAAAGGCTATACGGTTATACCACAGTGCAGACTATAAGCTTTAGCTGAAATTTGTTGTGCGAGAACTACTTATCGTGTCGGATGCCTTCTTTCCAAGATGAATCTCTGACAACTGTGCATTTACGCATGGCAGAGTTAATGTGATTAATTTAGCAGTAGGCCTATAGCCATGACTTCATGTAACATTGCATCTGGGTGGCATGTATTTCATTCTGATGAATTACTATACGTTAGCAAGACTTTTATTGCATAGCCTACGACTGACTACTGATTTATATCGTGTGCAGACTAATTGCTAAAGGTGTGTCGTCGTGAAAAAGGACTCCTTTTGAGTTCTGTGTTCTGAATCGACTACAGAATGCTGCATTTCTTCTGCTCAATCCACGGATTTGTCTTCTTGTCTTTCGGATAATCCGGATTGGCAATGTGATCCTCTTCCTGGCGTTCCGTTATCCACTGCGTCAGCCTGAAGCAGTGACACAAACAGAAAATTTGCAATGTAATCCAATCAACATTTGAATCTCTTATCACCAAGTCCATGATTGCAGTCCAGCCAAGTTTTACTTTTTGTAAGTCTAGACCAATCTATGTCATACTCCAATGCATTCAGAAAAAGTTTATACTTTACATTAATATACCCCTACTTATCCTACTGTAATTTCATATGGGCATCCAATTATCCGTCTCGTTTACAAAAACTGAACACTTTACAAAGAAAAGCCATAAAAATGATTGCTGGAGTGGAATACAGAGCCTCATCTCACATTATCTTTACTAAGCTGAAGTTGTTAAACATCATTCAAATCAGAAACTATCAAATAGCAGAACTATTCTATCGCTTCGAGCATGCTATGCTGCCTATGTCTTATGCTAATTACTTCGCTAAAGCATCGATGACCCACACATATCTCACAAGGGGAGCACAACTATATAGACCCATAAAAGTTCGCACGAATCTTAGAGCTTTTAATATTAAAGCACTGGGACCGCAGATCTGGAATTCTATTCCACTACATATTAAGACAGCACAAAGTAGGAGACAGTTTAGGATTCTTTTGAAGGAGTTTCTCTTAGCAACATCTTCTAGTGCAGCGACTTAATCTAGTAGGCCTACAGTAAAAAATGTATCTGGGTCTGGTTGGGGGGGGGGCCACCCAGCGCCCGATAGTTAAGACTAGTTAAGTATAGTTAAGGGTAACTAGCGCATCTTTATCCTAATCAACTTCAGTCAATACATAATAGATGTACAAACTTTCAGTTTATTTTCTTGTTTTTGCTTAGATTTCTGTTTAAGAACCATCTACATATCTTGTACATGTCATAGCTTGGGTATCCCCGTCTAGCGGGACTTTGGTCCCTTTGGGGTCGCCCTTTGTCTCTCCTGGCAAATGTAGCTCTGTCTAAAATTAGCAAATAAAAAAAATCTCGGTCATAGAAATTTAAATGTATACTGCATCCTATTTGTTATCCTCATCATGCTAAACTGATTATTAGTACCGAGTATGCAATTGAGGATTATTCTGGTCTTGCACAAAGTCTTCGGAGTGTATACGGATGCTCTAATAATTGAATAATTTTTCTTGTTACCTGTAAATATGTTTGTTACTGATTGTCAGTTGATACAATAAAGTTATTGAATTGAATTGAATTGAATTCTAATCGAGCTGAACTCAGGCAATAGCCTGATGCAATCTAAATTAGCGTGCATGATAAAGTCTAAAGTTCCAATCTAATATCCAATTCCATCTGATAGTCTTTGTGATGTCTTGGCTAAGGAGTGATATCGAGCGAATTTAGGAATGAACAATTGCAGAACCCCGATGCCTATGCAATCATGCGGGAGCTTTGATCAAACGTTAAGTCTGTTTTAACTTCCCATATCTATTTATTGGACTTTATTGTGTGCGTGTTTGCGCACGTGCGTGCATGCGCGTGTGTTCGAAACTTGCGTCTATAGATCTTCGTGACAGTTTGTTAGGTGGGCACAAAAAGAGGCGGATCAAAGGAACAATGGTGACAACAGGTAGGCCTACAGCAGCTGCCAAGTGCCGCAGGATTCTCTATTAATTTCCCTTACGTGGATGACCACATGTGACAACATTAGTCCTAACTGTTTGGTCACGTAACCTGCGTCTATATGCCTCCATGGTCACTTTTTCACCTATATGTCGGCTTTACCTGCAGTGTATATCTATCTCATAAATTAACAACCAAACCATCCATTTAGACAGACACACACAGAGATAGAAAAACGCAGGAAATGATCAATAAAGAGAAGGATAGGCTGAAGAGACGTACAGGTAGAAACACAGAGAAGAAAACAGACAGACAGTCATACAGGCAGGCAGTCGGACAGACAGGCATTCGCGTGTGCTATTCTAATATAATTATAGCAATCAGAATTTGTAGATGGAATCAAGAGTGGTTAACTGCGCTGACATGCGCGTTATATGCCTATGAATACCACACTATATATAGGCCTACCTTAGTCATGATGAATAACAGATAATTATCACTATTATTATTATTATATATATTTTTAAACCGCACAATCGGTCGGCTGTATTCAGTTAGTCTCAGACAATAACGGTTTGTGTTTTAAATGTTTAGTTGTTGTTGTTAGTATTATTATTATTATTATTATTATTATTATTATTATTATTATTATTATTATTATTATTATTATAGGTAGAAATTATAGGTACACACGATCCCTCAGGTGATAAAGAAAACTGTCCGGAGAGAGAAAATATTATTAGGCCTATTATTATGCCTATTGTTGTCAGTGCATTTATCACGCATGCAAGTTAGTTAGTCTGAATATGAGACGCAAGGAAACAGTTACTGTACAGGTGAAGGACTTACTCAACGTCCCTATATAATAATCGTCTCAGGGTGGGCTGGAAACCGTAGGGCCTACTCTCTGCATTACAAGCCGAGGTCACCAATCGGCTACCAGTCGGTTACCAGTCGGTTACCGTACCGAACTGATGAATATGGAATTAACGAATGAATAGAGGATGAATAAATGACGAATAAATAGCCTACTGATGATTATTGATAATAATTGATGGTTGACGGTGTTGATAAGTGCATCACGAAGACAAAAGACCAGAGCGGCGACGATGATAACTATACTGGAGAAGATTGCAGGTAAAGCATCGTTGAGCCTGGTCGACCATTTGGATGGGTTTGCGGTTGACCTGAGAATTCTACATGCTTTGAATTTGTGACACCTCAGCTTGAGCAAGCTGAGCGCTAGCCTTTGTAACGCAAAATGTGCAGGTTTTTGCCTCTCTCGAGACGGCCGTGTTTTAAGGATCAAGAACATTAAAAGCAATAGCAATGACAAGAAAACTGAGAATAGTTGTCTGGTATTTTTTTTACTAGAGATAGGCCTAGAAGTGATCCCTAACAACAGAAACGATTGAAGAGTAAAGAAATAACTTGCAATAGTTCAATCTCGTCAAGTTCTGCTATAGGAAATGTGCTGTGGAACGCAGTGGCATCATACTCGTAGGCTCTATTCATAATCGTAAACTCTAAATTTCTAGTCCGTATATCTATAGCCCGGCTTACTTACATCTGGACGGCTGTTGAGATTGGAAATCGGATCATTTCGTTCTGCCTTCTCAGAGACTGTACCTGGAGAAGAAGCGTCTCTTTGGTTACCTGAATTTCAGACTGTCCCTTCGGCATAATTGACCACTGACCAGGAACAGCACAGTCGCAGCTCTAGAAACAAACTTAAATCACAAATTTCAATTATTTCGAGAGAACGCTTTAGCATGGCGCACACAGTGTGGGAATTGTGAAAAAAAGAGGGGGTTGCACATTTTATCCGTATTTTGCAAACTGATGTCAGCCAAACTTGAAAGCAGCTGCATGATTTCAACGCTAGCAGTTTTGCAAGTCAGACTGGAATCAAATTCAATTCCTCTGTTGAGAAACTTCAAAAATGCATGCATGATAGGCTACACCATGGAAATTTCTTCTCTTTGTCAGAGACTCAGCGTCAAATAGTACTAAATCACACTAGCACAACTGAGGAGTGAGGGGTTGGAAACACTAATCCCAAACTAATGTTAATAAGAAGCAGAGCAGACAGCGGTATATAGGCCTAACTTGTAAGCTTATAACTATAACTACTGAGATATAAAACCTGCTTTGCAGCAGCTTAGACCACACAGCAGTTGTATACATTGGCTTTGTGGTTTTCGCTTATATTGGTTTCAGTTACATCATCAGCCTGCTCTTAACTGTGTTATATTTCCGTAGAACTATTGAAGCCATTTTCTAAACCGTCCATTGTGTTTCATCAACACGTTGAAAGCATAAAAACTTATCACTAGTGGTCAAAACGTTTTTACAAACAGTCAAAAACTTTCAGTCAATCAATTTTCGTTTAATCACAATAAAATCAAGCTGACAATAACGCAAAGTTACGTATAGGCGTTTCAAGTTCCAAGTAAACTTTCTAAATAATCGTGAACAATAAACAAACCTTTCTCTCCTCCAGACCTTTTCGAGACGACTTCCAATTAGCTGAGCCTATGTAAGCTTACATGTGCATTCTACGTCCGTAGTATGATCTTAGAATCATCTTTTGACAAAAATCTTAACTTTGCTGACCACATCACCTTTAGTTATCTAACACTTCGCTAACTAGGATAGGCCTATGTGATCAGAAAGGGTATGTAGGCCTATAGGCGGTTTCAGCGTAGGTAACATATTTCATAATCAAGTGTGGGCGATTTTACTAGAGGTAGGGCCTAGAAGTGATCCTTTAAAACACATGATAATTGGTTAATATATGTATAATTCATAAATCTGTATGCACTACTACACAAGCATCACCTTGTACATTTCTGTATTCTGTCACATTTCTTTACTGGTTTCGATTCATGCTGTGATCGTCATGTAGGCCTAAATATAGAAATATAAATGAGAAAGGGGTGACTCTGTCAGCGGAACAGTATTGTTCCTTTTGGGTTTACCCTTTGACACCCATGAACTACTGCAACAAATGGTAACTATATGAACTTGTAATTGGTGGTCATTAAAACTTATTAATTGAATTGCTTTCAACGGAGGTCACGAATGTGTATGTGACTTTCACCAAAATTGCCCATACTTGACTATCTTGACCACGTGGGGCGTGGTGGCTCAGTGGTAAGTTCGGCGCCTTGTGACCGGAGGGTTGCAGGTTCGAATCCCACTCTAGCCGCTGCGTACGGACCTTGGGCAAGTCCTTCACTCGCGATTGCTCGTGGCGCTTCGGCGTGAAAAATCCGACACAGTATCAAATGCTGTAGTCGGGAGCGCCTCTGAGTAGTAGTAGACTTTCGGAGGCGCTATAGAAATATCCGAAATAAAAAAATAAAATATCTTCTTCATCACTTTCCATCGTGCCTCCATTGTATTCACCTCATTTTTTCACTCCAAACTTGACGCCTGCAAACCCCTTTTCTACATCCCAATGAAACACTTTCAAGCAAACCAGAATGTTCTCAACTGTGCATTCATCAAGACTTCCAAACAGCATATTCATTACGGTAAACTTTTGAGAAACTCATTCTCAAATCCCTTCGTTGGCAGCATTGGCTTGAGGTCCCTCGATCGACCGTCATTCACTGCACAACTGTGGCGCGTGAAGGCCTACCTCTATAATGCATACATTCACAAGCCACAATCGTCCATTGCCCACATCTATTCGTCCTTCTCACACCTTTTCCCTCTCGGCCTACATCTCTTTCTCTCTCAAATTCTGTAACCACTCCTTAACCTCTGTGTCTGCTTGGAACGAACGCCCGATATACTTAACCAGTTCTTCCATTTTTACCGGTCAAAAATTTCAAAATGAGACCTCCACATGTCCTCTCTCTTGGAGCGTTTCACTCAATACAATATAGGCCTATTCACTGAAAATTGAACCTCTCAAACTATCTCATTGTGTTTCTGTTCTTGAACCTTCATATCGTAATCATAATCTCCAAACTTCTAAAGCGCCACTCGAAGGCCATGAGCAGAGCACTAGCCTATTCACGTGTGATGACCACCAACATCATCATCATCACCACGAGCATCATCAACATGATCATCATCTTCATCACTTTCCACCGTGTATACCAGCATGCTGTTTCTTTCGAAACTAACCGACTTGGTTTGATATAGCGCTGGTGTATAAGCAAGTCGCAGAACGCCAAACACACACGTCGATTCGACGTGTGTGTGGCGTTTAGAAATTTCGAAGATTTACTTATAAATTATTGTATATTAACACTTAAACAGCACATTACTTAATCTAAGTGGGTTTCTTAGCATCAGTTTATAACGGAGGCCACAGTATCTTACGAACTACAGAACAGCCCAACTGTAGGCGTTGAAATTAAACATCGAAACTTACTTTGGATACTCACAGAAATAGTAGTTTTCAGCGGCGGCGACGATATGCACTTCCTGATTTGATAGAGAGAAGGAACTGCACTTCCTGTTGCTCTATGTAGTCGCTGTCATCACCTTCAGCTTCATATGTTCCTCCGATGGGTTCAAGTGAGGCCTTCGTGCTATCGATGTCTCGTGTCAGTCTCTATATCTAGTGGTGGCACTGTGCGTGTATGTCAGAGTGCTCGACGCATAAGGCCTGCAAGTACCGTTCCAGGGTATATTTATATATAGACTTATGCATCAATAAACATATATACATATACATATATGCATACGCATACACATGATTAAATATATAATAATGGCAGGTGGTGATTGCGAATGAATCAGTCAGTTGTCTCCAATAATCATCTATTACGCACCTGCAGACGGCTTCAACACCGCATGCACGCATCACGCCAAAGGCTTACTAAAGTAGGGTTTTACACACAGATACAAACACGCACACACACCTACACACACACCCACACACACACACACACACCTACACACACACACACACACCTACACACACACACACACACACACACACACACACACACAAACACACACACACACACACACACACACACACACACACACACACACACACACACACACACACACACACACGCGCGCGCGCGCGCGCGCACACGCACAGGCCTAAGCAATGCGATTGCAGTGGAAGGTGCACACTGTATGTGCTTTTACACATCTATATAAATAAACTATATATTTATATATAATTATGTCCGTGTACTAATCCAGGTTGCAATTAGACGAGTCATAATTACTGGGGGATAACTATAGTAGTTAGCACGCTATAGTCATTTGCAACATCACACGCAGAGCTTCAGTGGGAGCGTGCAAAATGCGAAATGCTTGGTCTATAGATGACCTTGACCCTAAACTGTCGTCTTTTCGTCTGACCTTCGATGACCGTTGATCGAGTGTCACTGTGTTCTCATCATCATCCCTCCCTCCCTCGTTTTATCCTTACATCCGCTCTTCCATCGTCTTGTTTCTTTCTTGAGTCCGTCCTAATCATTCATTCGTTCCCCTCTTCGGTCGTTCTTTCATATTTCCGGTCCTTGCATAACATAACATAACATAACATAACATAACAAGGGTTTTAAGTGGTTCAGAAGACGTGTAGTCTGTGTTAGAACCACTGCAAATTTACCTGGAACTCTTAATAGCCCAATTTTCCTAGCTTCTTCTTAAAAGCTGTTATAGTGTTCACTGAGACAGTACTATCGTCCAAACCATTCCACAGGTCTACAACTCTTGCACTAAAGAATTTCTGCCCTAATGTTCCCTTCGGCCTCTTAAATAATTTATACCTGTGTCCCCGAGTTGCCTTGTTCGGTGCTAATTCAAAGAACCTCTCCCACTGCAGTGCTTCCTTTCCAGTGATAATCTTATAAGCTTCAATCAGATCTCCTCTGCTCCTCCTTTTCTCCAATGTTGTTAGTCCACACCTTTTCAACCTTTCTTCATAGCTCAGATCCTTGTAGCCCCAAATCATTTTCGTAGCTCTTCTTTGTACTTTCTCCAGTTTTTCCATGTCCTGTTTCAGGTATGGATTCCATACCTGGATGCAGTATTCCAACTGTGGCCTAACCAGTGATTTGTACAACCTTATTATTATATCTTTGTCTCTGGTGACTATTGTCCTTTTTATCATACCTAAAGTTGAATTAGCCTTTTTTGCTGCTTCAGCACATTGCCTTGAAGGTTTTGCACTCTTGTGCATAATCACTCCCAAGTCCCTTTCTTCATCACTCACTTTCAACACCGTGCCCCCCATTTCATATGAAAACTCGTTGTTTCTCCTCCCCATATGCATCACTGAGCACTTTTCCAAATTGAAGAGCATTTGCCAGTCTTGTGACCATCTGAACATTCTTCTTAGATCTTCCCGCAGTATCTCTGCTTCTTCTTCATCATCCACTGCTCTACATAGTTTTGTATCATCCGCAAACTTAGAAATTTTAGATAAAATCCCATCGTCTATGTCATTAATAAAAAGTACGAAAAGCAGTGGCCCAAGCACTGATCCTTGTGGCACTCCACTTAGCACTGTCGTCCAGCCAGAATGTTTATCACCTATGCCCACCTTTTGTCTTCTACCTGATAACCAGCTTTGAATCCATCTTAGTACCTGCCCTCTAATCCCACCTGCTTGTAACTTTTTGGCCAGCCTTACATGAGGTACTTTGTCAAATGCTTTGGCAAAATCTAAGTAAATTACATCTACAGGTTTTCCCTCGTCAATCCTCTCATAGACCTCGTCAAAGAACTCCAACAGATTTGTCAAACACGAACGGCCTTTGGTAAATCCGTGTTGACTGCCCTTTATAATATCATGCTCATTCAAATGTTTCACTATGTTATCCTTGATAATTCTTTCCCAATCCTTCCACGATCCTTCCTATAGCTTCAGTCCTTCCACATGTCCATCCTTTGGCTCCTCTTGATTGTTAACGGATAACAACTGACATCAGTCGTCTATCTTCGTCGACCACTTTCTCTTAATTCCAGCAAACCAAGAGCATCCGCATCATGAGTAGCTCAACACTCAGAATGGCAACTTCTTGAAGGCATGTAGGCCTATATATATGCTTCAATATCCTCATATGTCGGTTTGCCATGCCTCGAGTCCCCCTATCGACTTGTTCATGCAGCTCCTTAACGACGCATCAATCACCTGCGGTTCACTCATTTCACTCCATTTCTGGTTCCCTATAATTATGATCCACGGATGCCGTTGGTCCGGAGGTACATCGTCAGCTTCTACACAAACTGGTCGCTTCGCCTTTCAACTGCCAGATTGTCAGAAAAGACGTCAGACGATGACCGATGCATGGAAGCAGCGCAACAGGTGTCACGCTGTTCTAATCGATTAGCAATTTAGCCTAGCTAATGGTGCCAATCTCTGTTTCAGAACTGGATCCCATAGGATAAAGATGTTCTGAATCAGCATTGGATGCGTTAAACTGTGTCCAGACGGTCGAACATTAGCATGAGAAATTATGTTCGAAGTCGCGAAGAGTGCGACGCAAAGTCCAACGTTTACCTGACTATAGGGTTATGGCCCAGCAGAAGCCGAATCCTTCCACGTGGTCCGAATTGGAGCCTTGGCAAATAACGATTTCAGACCGTATACCTTTCATAAATGTCTTTTCAATATTTTGCTGTAAGTGGTAGGATAATTAATTTGTTCGTAAGTGAAGATTGCCGTGGGTTAAAACCGACTGAATTCTTCATCTAGACTGGGACTGTTGACCCAAGGCTTATCGTCATTATAGGCCTAGCTCTCAAGCAGGGTCCGGGGCTTAATCCTGGTAATTTTGTTTTGGGCTTTTAATGAGAAAATGAGTTAAACTGACTGCATGAATCTAATCTAACGACTTCTATAATGCCGCTAATACAATCCAAGCCAACAGTCGGCGGATGCTTCCAGTAAAATCGCAATCAAAAGTCATTATCATAGGAAAATCCAGGTTTTATTCAGATTTACATCCGAGAAACGTGAAGCAGACCACAGTCGATATGTAAGCTGAAACAGACGAAACTCAAGTTTCGACCTGAATTATATCAAAGAATTCACAGACCGAAAGGAAGTGGGCAGAGGATTCCAAACCTTCGGACCAGGGAACGATAGCCTAACGCCAAAGATCCCAACACTGTTCGGGAGCGAAGCACATCAACAGGCAGCTGTGTCCAATACATGTATAGGCCCTATTTGTATGAGGGGCTAGCATGGAAGAGATAGGAACAGCTGGACAACAACTTTTATCAATACGTTTGGAATTAAACCCGAACTCAATCGTGTGCAATCGCAGTCTGTTTCTGGGACCCACCCATCCTATCTGGTTAAGCCGGACGGATTTATTATTTATTACGGCTGAGCAGTTGATGGTTGGTCTGCCGTACGTCTTATCTCGAGACGGTCACTCTGTACAGACCCTCATTCAGCAAGTCCTTAACAGAAAGGCCTATCTATATGCGCCATCGAAGTTCTATCGCACGGTGCTACATGTGTGCACGTCTGACCTTTGGATGGCAGTATCAAATAAATGTAGTTGTATTGTATACACATGATGAAATTGCAACGACTCGTATCTGAGAATGCATGGCAGCTGTTTTCATTTCCCTACGGATTGCAGTTGGTAGTCAACAGTATAGTACTTATATTAAGAGGATCATAGCCCATCCGATCACCCTGCCACCGCCTATACGTCTGTTGCTTCGCTCAGGTGTGCCCGAAGCGTTAACGACGTGGCGCACAAATCACTCGAACAGTGCACGTGATGAAGATGATGACGACGACGCAATACGCTTTGTCGACATGCAACATTGTTATCAGAAGCCACCCGCAGATTTTCCTTTGCCGCTTCATGATTATCTGTTTGGGCGTGGTTTGCAATGACCATGACACCGTAAGTGAGCGTTTCAGTACGAAATAATTGATGCACTTTAATGACCCCAGAGTCAACACCCTTTCCAAGTTTTTTTTGTCCAGTACACATTTGTACTCGCATACAACATGTACGAGTGTGCATGAATCCGTGTTTGAAATATCCTCAGACATATACACTAATTACAGCCACACATACATACATATACACATAAGGGGCCATCCATATATTACGAACGCATGAAGGGGGGATAACCGAAATGCATGTGCTTGCGTACGCTTGCGAATTGGGTGGGGGGATTGGGTCTACTGATAATGTACGTACGCAAATTGGTTGGCCTTCAAGTGAGCTAGAGTTCAGTCTTTCCAGCTATACGGTACTACCAGAGGAAGTAGGACTGTGGAAGAGGTACGTGTCACTTGTATGCCACCTTACCTCTGAACGCTATTATTAAACTATCGCACAACTCAACATTGAGTCCATGGATTACTCATCCTTCAGTCTGGCCTAAAGTGCAGCAGTCGCTGCCTGGACCTGTGTAACTGACACATTCTGCAGCTGGTCTTGGGGGTGCGTCAACTGTACGTACGCAGGTGAGGGGGTGGAAAAAAGTATGCGTGCAAACAGGGAAGGGGTTCAATTTTCCCGGATTTTTGCGTACGTAATATACGGATGGCCCCTAAACAGATCTGATTTATGTGATAGACATTTTGTAACATGCGTTAATATCTGGATGCAATAGAGTTTTTATTTGATGCGATTTGATACTGACAAAATGAGTGTTAGGCCCAGATAGGTTGTGACATAGTATCCACAGCAAAAGGGCATACAAGCCAAGATCATTCATTATTTGTGCATGCAAACCATGCATGTACAACATTGTACATGTACATGTATTAGGAAAATGCAAGCAGGTTATGAAAACAAGAGAAAAAGGGAGACGAGATGGAAATGACAGTTAGTTGTACATTGCTTTCTGCTGGGGAATTCGAGACTTCATCCATCATGGCTACAAGACAAATCAGAACAGAAGATATGCAATTCTGCACTTTAATTAGTATTTTCAAGTGCAGTGTATTGATCCATTGCAAGTAGTGCTGACTGCAGCGTCCTAATTAGGAGATCCACAGTGGTTATCTTCAGCCAAGCTTTAACAGAGATGTTTGGAGAACACAATTCAGTGCTACACGATCATCTTCACTTGTTCATGTAACAAATGAAGAGTAGCTTCAAATACAGTAGTAGTGTAACTGGAACAGTCACACAGGTGCACTAGGATAGAATCATACAATCCGTATTAACCTGCATTTATAGGTACCCACAGGGCAGATGAAAGAAGATCCCTGATAGGAACAATCAGAAGCAGGCAGAGAAAATGGATGGGCCACATAATGAGAGAAGATTCTCTCCTAAGAACTATAACTGAAGGAAGAATGGAACGGAAAAGGATGAGGGGAAGACTTCGAGTGATGTGATTGGATTGGCTGATGAAGGACGGTTACAGTGAGCTGAAAAAGAGAGCTAAACAATGCGAAAAATGGCAACATTGGCCGTACGAACCTGCCTAAGGAGGCATAGAACCAAAAGAAATACAGGGCAGAAACTAATTTTTTTTTTAATTCACGTGCTTCACAATCACAATACCAGACTGACGACAGAGCACGGATTCACAGCAACCAATGAATCCGATCATAAAACAGCAATTTTCACAGATTCCCAGCAACCAGCATATGCCTACACAAAATATGAAACAATTCAGCAATGCTAAACTTCAGAAAAGCCCAACACTGTTTATTTGAACTAAAAAGTTTTTCCAAATTCACACGTTTCACACATTAAACTTATCATCCATCCTACTCAATGAAATACTCATTAACTTACGGCATCACTGCGCAGAGCAAAATTCGAATGCCATGGTATCCAACACACTGGTTGGTTTTGGTCACACAGTAAAGAGTAGAGCAGTTTCAAAGCCATACAGTATCAAAGTGTTGGTAATGACAAAGAGCTATATACAAATTACGGTGTAAGCAGAAGCGAGGATTTCTTTCCTTTGGCACTTAGGGGCCATCCATATATTACGTACGCAAAAATCCCGGGAAATTGGACCCCTCCCCCCCCTGTCCGCAAGCGTACTTTCTTCCACACCCCCTGTGTACGTACGTTTGACGAACCCCCCCTGGAAGACCAGCTGCAGAAGTGTCTGGACAACTCCAGGCTGTCTGAACTTTAGGCCAGATTGAAGGATGAGTGAGGGCCAATATAGACAAATTATAGGCGTCTCGTTCACAGCACAGTCTCGTTCACAGCACAGAATAACTGCACATGGCTTTTATATAATGTAATAAAATGCCATCGGACGACTATAGGACAATACAGAGTTATAAATACGCTCATGTGGACGTCATAATTAGAAATTTATTTTGCGCACGTACACATTTTGTCTCCCCCTCTCCCCCATTCGCACCCGTACGCAAAATCGCCTACATCCGACCCCCTCCCCCTTGGTGCGTACGTAATATGTGGATGGCCCCTTATCCCGCTTTACACAAACCACCGGCCAATGACGTCTGAAATAAACTATAAAATTCTAAATCAACCAAAGCAAAAGTGCTACTCCAACAAATGTCAGCCTTCACCGCTACAGACATGCACGGATTTCGAATGCAAAGGAGCAGCAGCATCCTCTTGGCAGCTGCTTGGTCTAGTGACAAGATTTTTCCAGTCGTCACTTGGATCCATCGTCTCCCACAGTCGGTTACAGATGTAGAACTGCGACTTTTCTCGCTTGTCAAAATTGAAACAGGTCACTTTGTGGGGTTCAGCAATACCTGAACATCAGTGAGGTAAGGCAAAAAGACAGATAACAGATCTAACTATCTTAATTTCATTAATTCATTCAGAACTATTCAAACCATAAGCATAAGCATAAATGTTGCACACAGAAGAGAATTAGTTTTAACAAGAGGAGACAGAATACGAAGTCTCAATCTAAACGTGAAGATCATAATATGTGACCTCGGCCAAGAAAAGGGATCACTATGGCTGATAGCCAGAAAATGGTTTTCCTCTAAAATCACGAACATTAATTTTTGCGTTTAATTAATGTTCCAAGCAAGTGTGTTTTAAGACAGTTTGAAAATGTTTCCAAAAAGTGAGAAGACTGCAAAAAAATCGCATGAGAGTCATGTTGGGTGTACACATGCCATCTGGTACAGCACCATTTCATATTGACAGTGAGTTCTTGAAATGTAACTAAAACTAAATGAAAATGACCCACAGGATACTGAATGGCATCACAACATGGTTCTGACCATCATCAGGTGATCTCTTTTAACGTATTCAAACATCACTGGAGTCAGATTCAGATAACTGTAAGAAATATTTATAATAGGATAAAGCTTATTTATTTAAAGATTACAGGTATCATAAACATCTGACTTCTATACCTAGTATATCGTAAACTTAAAAGTAATTTAGAAAAGATGCTTGGATGCACATCCTGTAAGTTAGGTTTAAAACAGCATTCACCAAAAATAAATTAAAACAGTTCAAGCCAACCTCTGCATGTTAGGCAAACAACAAGCTCAAAGAAATTGAGATCATAAAGGATACAGCCTCTGATTTCATGCGACTGTCCACCTGTATCCCAGCGAACACACGATGTGACGGCAAAGAATTTCGTTTCATAACTACAAATTTCAGAACGAAAATCCCTTTCAAGATACGTTCAGCCACTAGTGTTAATTAAGGTAAGCTCACAGTTGGAAAAAATATGCAATATTAGATCAACTTAAAAGGCCATTACACATAAAATAATCTCAAATGGCCTTATGCATAATGTTTAAAAAATGGCAAAATATATCAGTCAAAACATATCATGCTAAACTTCAGGCTACACCAGACATCTAAATTTAATTCACAACTTTTTGAAACTTTTTGTGCAGGATAAATAAATAATTGAAACTTTTTTACTATTTGTGATAAAGACTGGCAGTTCTCGCCAAAACATCCTGCATTTCCAGTCCATTTCAATGCAACATTAAACCAACTTTTAAATTTTCCAATTTTGTGATGGTTTCCTTCAGCGTGGTCACATACTGTTATCATTAACTGAAATTATTTTAGGAGAAAAATAATTACATATATTCTGCTTAGTAAGTGTATTTTTGAATTCATGGCAGTATAGCATTCGTAATAATTGTATTGTATTGTACCTAGAAGTTTATAAAGCGGCTCTCGCAGAAGAACTATTCAGAGGCACTCTCAGCACAGAAGCCCCACGGAAACAGAATGCCTTAAGTTATGGAACACGAGACCGATGAGGAAAAGCCAGTCATTAGTTCGGCCCTGAGCCTGAATATGTAGCACTGGTAAAAATAATAATAAATAATAATAACAATGATAATAGTAAAATTAATAATAAATATTGTACCAAAAACTAATAAGAAAACAGTTGTTTGAATGTATTTAAATGGTAGTGAAGTAAAGAACCTGAGGCAGTCTGCTTTTCTTCCGGATTCATTACTTTCATCAGAAATCATGAGCGATTCTTTCGCTTTCGTTTGTTGATTCATTTCGTCACGATTCTGTTCCATTTGCTTTCTGTATTTTTCTAACCATTTCTCAATATCTGACACTTTTTTCTGCAGCTCCGCTATTTCTTCTCTGTACCCCTTCATCATCTTCTCCTGCTTTTCTAGCGTTTCCCCAAAATGTTGCAACAATTTCCTGTGTTCTGAGATTACAAATAAGTTTTAAAATAAACAATGACTTCATCTTAAAAGTTTATTTTTGTTAAAAGACACAGGTCTGATTTAAATGCAGATCTCCAAACTCATCCATTTTGTACTTTCCCTCTCAGTTAGTTATTCAATAATTTTCTCTAAGTGGTGCAATTTAAATCTGCCATTTACAAGACAATGCTTTATCACCTTTGGTTAATTAACCTATGTTCCAAATGTGATATTTTTCAAATTTTGAAGAACATCTCAGGACTGTCATACATTGATGACACAGACAATTGTTTTCAAGTTTAACTATCTGTTACATCTAAAGACTAATGGCATGTATAAAACAACTGTAATAAAAATCAATCTACGGAGTTTACACAGCTGCATGATTCCTAACTTATGTGGACCTGCCAACAGCAAACTGGATTTTTAGAAAGTTCAGGTATAACTGCATCTGACTTGTCTAGAAGTGGACTGACCTGGATGTTAGTATCATGTATAACTGGTAAAGGAATGATGAATGTAGTTAAGGACTGAGTTATTAGCAAGCAAAGGATTGTCACTGGAATTTGTTTAGGTGTTTTCAGCTAACAGAGATTCAAATGGCTATAAGGTGATGTTCAAAGATTCATGTGACATGAGCCTCTGTATAGTGATATGAGATAAACACAGATACAACTGGATTATAATCGTGTAGATTATATTTACTCACCTTCAAGGCGAGCTGCATTCATTTCCACCTTAGTCTGGACTCCTGTCCATGCATCTTTCAAAGTTTCTCTGAGTTCTTCCAAATCTTTGAACTCTAGTTCATCTGACAAAGACAGGATGAGCTGTACATCACGGGCATCCTGTCTCAATTTCTGAAATCTGAACTGTCAAAAGCAAATAAATTTATTTACCCAAAATATAATATGCATTATGCACAAACCTGTCTAGAAAGCTTATCAAGACAGCATTCACCAATAGCACATTATGACTAATAATAATCACCATTGCTGTCCTCCAAGTCTATCTAGCGCTCTTATTAATTATATCTTAGTGAAATAAGTGGGGGCAATATTTCTAGAGAGAAATGTAGGGAGTGAGTTTTCTGGGGGCAAAAACTCGCAAACCGGACTATGCATCGTTAATTTGGAGAAGAATGATAAGTTAGAGATGGGTTGGTAGTTTGAGAAGATTTCTTCATGAATGTTAATGAAGCCCTAGTAGCCAGCTTATTGTGTAACTTATGCAGACAACACGTAACTTAAAGCCCATTAGAATGTTTGTTGTTCCTGTTTTGTTCGCTATGACCAGTGGCCCGGGAAGTGTTTAAAGTTATGAGCCAACCTCAGCCAAGTATACAGACCTAAGACGGATACAATTGTATATTATTATATACGATACCTTAATGAAGATTATTTTGATTCATATCTCTATTTGTAAAATCATAACTGTGCACGAAGGACTTGCTCAAGATCCCTAGAGTGACTGCCCGAGTTGAGGCTCAAACCTGCATTCTACGCGTTACCAGCCAAGCGCTCAATCAATTCAGCTACTATGTACCAATTTAGCAAATCTGTTTATGATTCTTCTGCATGTCTAAATGGCTGGATTTTGGCAAATCTGTTTGTTTACAGTATGCCTATATGCCAGTTTGCAGAATTTATCAAAACTGCATGATTCTCTGGTATTTCTGTGATTTTATATGGGATAAATTGCTTTTCTCTGTTTGATTTCTATATGGTTTTTATGTTGCATTACCATATAGTCCAGTTTATATTATTTCTTGTACATTTAAATCGGTTTCGTGTATAAGAATATCTCTAGATGGCCCTAGAGTACAGGAACATGCCGAATCTGTACCTGAATGTACAGGCATCTTGTGCGAATAAGAAGTGCTTTAAAAAAATAAATAAGCTGCAGCGATACAGAGACAGATTAACATGTAAAGCATTAATTAGTAGCAGACAAGTTTTGGCAAGTTCCTTACAACTGTTTTTCAAGGATTAGAATAAAGTCCATAAGGACATCCTTTGGTTAAACCCATTATATCTGGACCCCCTGAAAACCGGACACGGGTCTGTCATTTGTAATGTGCCTAAACAAAATGAGATCTTGCACGAAAGCGCGTAACAGAAAACAGACTAATCGGTAAATGCGAAGACTGAGTGCCTGTGTATATAAACAATATGGTCACCACTGACCAGTTTTTATATGCACAGACTAACAAATAGAGACGTACTGACGCACTTTTCACTACCCTTTGGAAAACCCCTCTGACTTGACGCAGCGCTCGTAAATAAGCTGGTGCCCTGCGCTTGTCTTTCGAGTGACACTCGAGAAGTTTCGAGTTTACGATTACGATTATATTAATTTAATTTTAGTCAGTCCAGAGGCGTCGTGACAAAATAACCACAACAGGAAGTTCCTGACAGGAACATCATTTCGTTGGATGGCGTCTGTGTATTTATCAACAGAAAACTTACAACTAAATACAAGCTGACACAAATCACACCTACCATAATTATTATCCAACTATTAGCCTTTAATCCGTAGAAACTGTATTTTAAAATAATTTCATATGCCGCCTTCGTAAATAACTCGTTCTCTGATTGGCTGGTATCATGGAGCACGTTCATTTGCTAGGAGTGACCATAGATATAATAAGCTTGGAAGTGACCAAAGAAATACAATGATATGATATCTATCTATGTGGAAAGAAGCCTTACGCTGAGCCTTATTAGAATATTATCACAGTATAAATAATTATTTATACCAAAGATCTTAGAGTCGTACGACTCTAAGATCTTTGTTTATACTGTGATATTATTAGAATATTATTAGAAGGCTTAGATAAAAATTAGGAAATCATTTAAATGAAACATTTAGTTTAATCTCTATGGAGGGAACTTGCCGCTGCTTGCCCACAGATTATATACATATCCGTGATTATATAATTATTCACTAGCTATAACCCGTGAAAAATCACGGAATGTAAAGTTAGTTTAGAAATTTCAATGTGCTTGAGAGTAAAAATGTATAAAATACGTGTTGGATGGGTGGGTTTGTGGAGATATCTAATTAGATTAGCTGAAAATTGGAACAGGTGAATTAAGTCTTACCTGGATCCTAATCGTAGCCGTCAAATGAATTTCTCGCACTTTATCACTTGGCTTCGAGCTGGCCTGACTCCGCCTGAGTGAGGGAGGGAGAGCCTACCGGCTGTCTGTCCGTGTCAGACACGAAGTTAGGCGTGCATGAAGCGACCTTGGGTTTGCCATAATAAGCCCATAGTCGAAGTTACGCGACAGACGGAAATAACGTACCTGACAAAGTATATTAGTTGATGCAGCTGCCTCAACTTGTCTTTGGGATGTATGTTCTTGTAATGATTTCTTTGCCAGCAGCTACAGTGTCGTAATATAATAACTGTGATCCCAGCAGTGACAAATGACTTCACAATTTTTAAAATAACCATGTACGTACTGTAATTTCTATGGGTAATAGTAAACAATTGTTATTTTAGCTTTTTAAATTTGATTTAATTATGAGGGCCTTTGATTCTACTTGTCTTTCCGTGATTTCTCTCTGTGGGCCTTCTAAATAGTTTAACTGTAGTGTAGTTTTGTATAAAGTGCTATAGTTATCATCTTTTACTAGGTTGTGCAACACACTGCATATCAAGCTGGAAAATACGGACTAGAATACAGTGTAAAACCTAAATTTAATGCAATGAAAATAGCCCAAAAACATTAAGCATTTTGTAAAACCTTCAGAGTTTCTGGGGGCTTTGTCATCTTATCCTACAACCACTGGCAGAAATCTTGTTTGACAGGTGAGGGGGAACAAGGGACAATTTTGAACTTATCTGGTCAAAAAAGAGGTGAAAAATGTTTTTCACATGCGCAAAAAAACTGTGACTTTTTTGATGTTTCTTCAAAATTTGGGGACAACTCTATATTGTATCCCCCTCACTGTCAAAGGTGGGGTCTTGTCCCCCTCGCTCCCCCCGGGGACCCCTCGGGATCGCCAACAGAGGTTTTATCCCAGACCACACTGGAAACTCCACTCCAGCCCTCCTTATAGCCTTGCACTCTGGGTTTGCTATATGCCCCCCTCCAGTGCTGAAATCCTGGATCCGCAGTTAGATTAGACTTGATCAGAATAAACAAGAAAGGCTGAACTATCAAATGCAAATGTTAATTTATTGACTTCCTTTTATGTTGGTCAAGGTTTGATTTCATATTAAAAATTTAAACAGACATCAAGTACAATCAGATTAACTATCTTGAACGAGCATGAGCCATTAAATACATGGATACTGGTGAATATGCATGAAACAGCACAGGCTGTAGACATAGCCTACTACAGGCTTCTTTCACAAAGTATGTGAAATTGTACATGTAGGTTAATTTGTGGCTTGGAGTATTAAGAAATATTTGCTGTCTACAATGTATGCAAATTAAACATAGACTAAGAAATGGTTTATACATATAGTACCTTTAAATACAACAAACCAGAAAAGAGAAGATGATGAAATCCATAGCTGCAAACAAAGTGCAGGAAACAACAGAAGCTGCCACTGAAGTGCATGAAGTATTTGACCAGCTAGCGTATAGTGCACGACTTCTAACATCAACAGTGCAATTATAAATCTACATTCGTTTTATCCTTCTAAGTTAATTAAATGGCATGATGAATTGTGCTTACTCACACACTGATCAATTGATCAAGATAGATCGGTAAGGCTTTTATCAACTCCAAACCAAACATCCATCAAGATGGACTCGAAAGTGTTGCTGGCTCTGCATACATTATGTAAACTTGGCATAGGATAAAACTGTGGGATGACCAGGGCTGTAGTGGTAAAATTAGAGGTGAGTATACGCTACCGGTTAGTTTTCCGAAACAAATTAGAGGTGAGTATACGCTACAGTATTTTGTGAGTATACGCTACAGTATTTTAATATAAATAAATAAAAATATTTTGTGAGGTGAGTATACGGTCTCTAGAGGTGAGTATACGCTGTATACCCGCGTATACCCTCGACTACAGCCCTGGGGATGACTGGATCAGCTAGACCACTTGAAACCAGGAAATAAACATTCACTCATCGGCAAAATTTGGCATAAGCATCAGCCAATTCGGCCATCAGTCTCACTGAATCTGGTGTTTGTGACTCAATTAACTTCCACATATGACCAAGTGCTTCCAAGAGCCATTTTAAAAATACAAATAACAGATGGCATATATATATATATATTACCAACAGTTCAGAGCTACTTCATCAAACCTTGGGCTCCTGACAGCAACATATTTCTCATTTTGATAACAGTAGATGCAACATTTGCTCACAACCCATGACCATCAGCAAAGACCAAGTAGATGTGAAAGGTATCACTACTAGTATCTTTCTTACTCAAACAAGACAAGAATGAATAAAGTTGAAAACACAAGGTACTTCCTTTACTCAACCACAAAAGTGATTGACATAGGACAGTTAATTATTTCAACAAGGTTATGGTAATAATAACAACAAACCACTACCGGTACTAATAATGATATAATAATAAATGATAATAAATGATATAATAATGTTTGTGTGCCACTGAATCAATAATAGTTAACAACTATTAAAGGAGTATAACCCCCTTTTTTTTAGCGCTTTCAGCGTGTTCAAATGCGGCCCAGGTACCTATATCCATTTTACATGGTGCCAACCACCTATCATTCCATCACTGGATAAGTAATGCTACCTCTAGCATCCGTATTTTAGGTAGGAAGGCTAATCAATGCATTTATGAGCCAAGCCAGCTAAAACTCGCCAGTAGAATTCTCAAATACATTTATATGTAGTCATTTATCTGGTCGAAAGTGTTTTTAACACTTAATTATAGTGTTGCATTTTCTAAAGATTAGCAACAGTTGTTTAATGCCTCGTTTGATATTTTTACGGTGCCACTGTACTACAGTACTATTAATAATCCAACCCTAAGTTACCAAAGATACACAAGAGATTCTGTATGTAGCACCGCAAATAAACCAGGTAAGTTAATAAAGGTTATTTTATAATTTATGGGTTTACTTCAATTGTGTCGTATACAAATATGTAGATAACTGCTCATAAACTTTAATGTTATTGGAGAAAAACTATCAACTATAAAACAACTAAAATCAATAGAACACAGCTGTCTGAGTTCATGACAGTGCCCACTGGTTCCTGTTGGCTTGAAGTCCTGTATCACACAGGGCTGTTCCAAAAAGGTTAAATTATCACAGCCGCAAGTACCCTAGATGTGATGAAGGTGAAAAGAGCCATCTTCCCTAGTATGACTAAGATAAATTGTGGTATTTGCATCCCCTGCCTGCCAAAGCCAGCCTCGTCAGGTACTAGTAGGTCTGTGGTGACTAAACCTGAGCTCGGCTGTTGTATAGGCAAAGGCAAGATCATCTGCGTGCTGTATACCAAACCCAAGCTGTATCACACTTAAAAGTAATCTACATAAGCGGTCAGATATCAGGTATCCACCTTCAAACGGGTACTCAACTCTCCGGATGCCAACTGACAGACCTACAAGATACCATCCAACCAGGATATGGCATGTACTGAGAGATTTCCCGAAGTGAGGCCCCTGAGTAATTTTTATAATATATATAAAATTCTAAACACTCCAGCGCTATATATTAATTCTAGAAATACCAAAATACATGACTTACGAGATATTATCAAGCATCCATCAAGCGTTAGGACGTAACATCCCACTTAACTTCATTTACCACCAGATGTTCATGCTTGAGTGAACATTTATCAGTATATAACAGCTGGTGTGATTTTAAAGCAACAGCACATGGCAAATGATTAGATAAGAATTGAATGATGTTTCATTGCACTTTTTAGATGCATTTGTTTTTTTACAATGTACAAATCACAAAGTGCAGCAATCTCAGACACAAAGAAACTTGTAATGATTATATACAACATAACATTGAGCATCAAGGAAATCAACAACATCTACAGCCGAACAAAGAAAACTAGGACGATAAACAGCAATCATGATGTAAATATTCATTGCAAAGTTACATAAAGTGAATAATAATAATAATTTGGATGATAAGGAGACCAATAAACATAGTGAAGATTATGATGGATGATGAATAAGTGCATATATATATATATATATATATAATAAACAATAGTTGAACAATTATATAACTGAAAGGAAAATTATTAAAGTTGCCGTTATATTTGCTGCAATATATTTATCGGGGGCATTTTCCTGGGAAGAATTACTTTTATTTTTATTGTTATTTCAACATCTGCATCAACATTCTCCACAGCTCTTAGCAACAGTTGGGTAAATTTAAAGTTTATAAGTTGCTTCATCTAAATACGCTATGTAAGCCATCTACTGCAGTGCAGTAATCAGCAATAATAGTTTCATCATTGAGCAGTAAGCACTGTCAAGCAAGCCAGAAGTACGAGTGTGGCAAAGTGACTACAATTACCCTTGGCTGGTGATAGTCATTTTTCAATGCGCAAGCCCTCTGGGTAATTAATTAAGTGGTCACAGACCAATTGTTCAAACTAGGATTGTAGTTGGACATCTCGAAACCAAGGTGTTACACCACAAAGACAAAAGAAGATCACAGAGTGTTTAACAGTTCACAGGAAGAAAACCAGTAACAGAGTTGTGCTTGCAGCTGAAGCAGAATAGGTAGGAAGTTTTCAGCCAGGGACATCGCCTTATCGTTATTACTATGAACATTACTAAAAATATTATTTCTTTTGGTGTATCTAACCGGAACTTGCATCATTACTATTATGATTCTTATTATTTTGATCAATATTATTATTATCATATAGATCTTACTGTATGTATATATGTATGTATATTCGTTTATTTTAAATACAACAGGAAGAACGCTGTAGTTTACAAAGAACATAATTAGTGGTTTGAGTTAAGTTTGTTTTTGATGACTAATTAGTGGTTTGAGTTTTTTTAAACAACAATCAAGGAATAAAGTGCTACCAACCTGAACAATAGGCTTAATTAACAAAAGCTTATTTTAAAAAAATGTTGCCTAAAATAGTGCTACTTTATGGAACACAAAAACTTAGCTTGAAATTTTGAAAAATTATTGTAAGAAATTGTTTAAAGCATTTGAAAATACCAGTATGTGGGAAGCAAGAGCAATGATGCCTGTGGAAATAAAAGGAATGCATCAAGAATGGTAATAAGTAATTTGTATCCAAGCAAGCTACAGTAACAACTCTCTGGGCATTAGTCAAAATCCTTCCCTTATCGTGAAGCATCATTAGCAAAACAAGTCTTCACCCAGAGTTCCATGAGAACAATGGGTTACCTCATGAGTACAATAAATACTAGAGAAGAGATGCTTCCAAATGACTGAAACAGGAACACATGCAATTAAATGAAATTAGCAAATTTAGTCACTGTAAATAACAATAGAATTAATGACTAAATTACCCACAAAGAAGGAGGTGGAATTGTGCCCAGTCTAAGGCACAATGAGAAGGTGCATACAAGATATGACCAGCTGACAAAGGTAAGTATTAGTAACTGCATCATTCAAATGAGTCAATTAGGACTGCTGCACTTAAATAAACTGTGCAGCTGTGCCAATCATGCCAATTGACATCTGCCTGTCCTGTCAATCATGCTAGTGACTTATCATTGCCATAGTGATGACCTAACTTTACCTGCAGGCAAAACAAGAATATCTTCAAACCTGTTACAATGACCACTGCGCTTATTTTTCTGACAGGCTAAATTGAAACCTGGTCATTTCAATTTGAAATGTGGACCAAAGGCAGTATTGTGCGAACTTCCACAAGGGCAAAATCTTAAGCCAAGTCATCGTTTGGTTTTGTATTAGCGATGACGTCAGCCTTTGATTGGTCAGTGGCTTCTGAGGTGGCAGTTTCATCCTTCTTGTCTAGTTTATCGAAGAAATCACCAAAGCTTGCATCTAAGCCAAAATAGGGCTCCACTCGTTGCTCTAGATCACCACCCATCTCCGTGTCTTCACCCTCCACGGATGTCGTCACTGTCTGTAGATAGGCCGTGTACTTCTGTGGCTGCATAAACGAGCGATCGTCAAATGTTGCTATGGACGACTGGTCCATGGAACCAGTGTAGGACGAAATCAAATCATAGTGGGCATCTGAAACTGAAGCATCTATAGAGGATTTCTTCTCGTCAGACACTTTAGGAGTGCTCGTTACAAGTTCGTTGAACAGCTCCTCTGGATTCTTCTGACTGTCTCTGTGCAGCTTTTGATCGTGACCGTCTGAAAATTCCATTGCCTCACTCAAATCCAGCTGATACTGTTCCTGAGGCAGAACCTTTCCAACTTCTTTATTATTTGATGCTTTGGCCTTTGGAGATGGCCTATCCTCTTCCTCTGACAGGAAGTCCAGAGAAAATGATTGGTTGACATTTCCAAGGACATTCATTAACTGTTCTCCATCTCCCGGTTTATGCACTTCTGCCTGGAGCTGGATGGTTGATCCTCTACTGCTGCTGCTCCTCTCCTCAAAATATCCTGCATTTATGCTTCCGAGGCTGTCTGGTGGAAACTGGTTGTTACTGGGCCTTGCCAGAACCTCTGAAGTTTCCTCCTCATCATCATCATCATCCTCACTCTTATTGATAGTCTCACCTGCAAAATTCAGTTCTGCTGCCAATGACATTTCATTGATTGGTGATCTTGGATCTAGCATCGCAGCTGGTGGGCTGTCAGGTGTTCCAGAGGCCGAACGCAGCGAGGCCTGTAAACTGCCAGCCTCGGCCAGCAGCGAGACATTGAGCTCTGAAAACTCGGAGCCGAAACTTGTGGGACGGATGACAACCTCTGGAATTCCGCTGATGTCTGATCCGTCGCTGTACGCGATCGTGGTGATTGTGCCATTGCTGATGCTTTGAGCATAGTTCTGGTCAGCAGTTGCCGTGGTTCCAGCGTTTGCAAAGGTTTGGAAATTGTCGAGGCTTTGGCGTGGCATCAGCTGGTTCCACTTTTGGTCGAATTCTGACATGTCGCTTTGGTCTGTCTGTGTCTGAAGATGCAGCAGCATGATGAGCAGTTCACGGACTGAAGGCCTCTGTGTTGGTTCCAGCCAGCATCTCTGCATCAGCTGATATCTGCAGCAGCAACAAAACACACTGCTCAATATCTCAAATGAATAACTGCTTCCATGCAATGCCAACTACTTGAAGTTTAAGCAGCACACTCCCACAAAGGAAACCAACTCATCAGACAGTCTCAGGTATATATATTAATGCATGCAAAATATACAGCTCCATGTCATCCTAAGAATTAGATTATTCTAATCATATCACTCTTTTGTGGAGTCAGAATTTTACATATTTGGACAGCATATACTGTTTGGGAAACTTTTGCCACGCTTTTACCTTCCAGCATGTAATTTCTCCTTCTAAATTCAAGTGAACAGTGTGTTTTACAAATGTATGTTTAACTTAAACATAATGTATATTCGTAGAAAATTGATTCACTTCCTACTGCTTTAATACAACACCCAATTTTAGTCTAGTTTTGGCCATCGTTAGAATGTTTTGTAAGTGTACAGAACACCTGACGCTGTACTAAATAAACCTGTACCAGTCTTTTGTCTTGGCCTGTTCATCTTATTCCACATAAAGCAGGTAACTAATGTAGCTGCCCTCTTGCACTCCTTTTCTCAGCTACCTCCACCTGTAATCTCCATCTCAAGTGTCTGTCCCTTTCTCTAGTTTTTGGCTTTCCTCCGTTAGTTTCCAGTTGCATCACCTTCATCCGATTTCTTAAAATTTCTTCATTCTTAAATGATTTTCACCTCAAAATTTTGTAGTTTTCATTCTGCACCTTTAATTCATAAAATATGGAGAATTCACATTAGTGCTCACAGCTTGTCTAGATTTGAGATCGGAACATCTGGCTTTGCAAGTTTCACTGCCCTTTCATTAACGACGAGTCTCAGGACATTGTCGTTTGAGAGGTCTGTGTAAGGCAACGTACCAAACTTGACCAGCTCCCATAATGCCACTCCATATGACCTAAAAGAAAAACAATCAAAAGATAATCAGATCAACCAGATGCGAAAACATCACTTTGGCAATCTTTCTCAAACTCTGATTACTTTACAGAAATGCCACATATTGCATTTGTCTGACGTAAAAAAATAGGACTTTCCCCAACAAATAAACTCTTGTGTTTGCTATAATTTCTAACTAAAATTTATTAATACACCAGAAATTCCTTAAAACACGCATCATTACAATGTGACCTCTGACAAAACATGGCCAGAAACAATACTTAAATTTAATTCGGCTTAAAAAGACAAAAAAATTTATAATGCAACACAATCACAGTAGTGAGGCATTTTTCATTTGGCTCCCAAAGGTATTGTTATAAGGAGGATACAGTTTAATTCAAAGGTGGATTCAACTAACTGATATTCAGTCTCAAATACATTATTTCATGTAAAGGTGCATCTACAGCTGGACTTGTCAACAGAACTGCACTTATTTATTTATTATCTACTGCACTCACTATGTGCAAAGGACAGTAGATCTGAATCTGAGGTGCCAGACAAGTGAGGGTCATTGCACGGAATCGGCTCCACAGATACAAACTCGCCATCGATGGGTTACAGACTCCCCTGTGCTAAAATCAGACCACTGTGCCGCACAACACACTACATGTACTATGCTGCACATACCTGGCTGTCTACGAGATCTAACAAGCTGTGACTCAGATTGGTTTTAAACTGTTTATAAAGTTTTCACCTTGCATTCATACTTCTTTGTGACATTGTGTGCATTACAAAGTCTTGTAATAATTCAGCTGCTTCAAAGTGAACAGTAAGTAACATGCAGTGAACAGTTGTTGCAGAGGAATAGCACAATGGGCACAAGAAATGTTGAAAGCAATATGCAACAGAAATTAACTCAGTCCCCTAAAAACAACCTTACTAAAGTGCTATCTGCCTGTATACTAGCAGGCAAGATCATACCACAGATTAGAATCCCTTGTAATCTTCTTAAGAAGAATTTCATTGTCTGAGCAGAATATCACTTCTGGTGCCAGCCATCGAATTGGGATTCCGTCGCCATTGTTATCATAGTAATAATCCTCCTATTCACATAAACACCATCAATTGTTGTAATGCTTTGCCAAAGTAACCCAAATTAGTCAATTAAATCTGTGCCAACATATTCAAAGCTGTATGGCTCTTTTTCACCTCTCAAAGCTCAACAGTAAGTATCAACAGGTATGCATGAATTTATAAAAGAATAAAAGAGGAAAAAGAAAGAAATTATATGCATTTGTTGTGCTTTTAATACAGTAATCCACTGAATGCTGTAAATTGTATGTATGTACATATGTAGGCCTATGTATGTATGTATGTATGTCATATATGCATGTACTCAGAGATGTGTGAACACCATAGTGCCTTTAAGCAAAGGCATTAGTCAATAGTCGAAATCATGATAAAAGTTCAGCACAAGTTCACCTTTTTAAATGTATGTAAGTATGTATGTATATTGTATATTCGTTTATTGAGTAAACTGGTTGTCATACCGCAACCAGGAATGGTATCAACAAAGGTACAGAAGTTTCTGCAAAACAGAAAAACCCCATCCACTGTTGAAAGTTTATGCATGATCAGAGTCTGTTGTGTTGAGGATGGGAATGACGAGGACACTCAACCCAATACAGCACTTGTCTGTTGACTCTCACCATTTCCAAGTTGATTGCTGAGTTTACCGCATTAAATGTTCCCTCATAGTTTGTTCAGTTTAATGGTAAGAGAATTCAAATTCCTGGGCAGTAGAGGTTGATTGACAACACCCCTCAGTAATGGACAGTCTTCACCAACCCAAAGACCTTGCCATTCCTGAATTTTAGTTCACAATCCTAGTTGCAAACAGCCAGAAACTCTAGAGTGGCATAGCTCATATGGATATGTCCACAGGTATGTGAAAAATACACGAGCCAACATATTACAGTTTAACCCAAGCACCAAGTTTATTTGGTCTTGAAGAATTAGACCTTGGTTACCTTGCACATTCAAACAAATAAGTTCACATCAAGCTCAGTGACTGACAATGAGTAACCTATGACAACAAATTATTCAAGTCATAATAGCACAATAGGCCTTCTTGAAGCAGTGTTTAAGACATTGAGCCGGAGCAAAAATCCTGATACTATTCACCTTAAACATTTCCTCTGACAAGCCATAATCTCCAACTTTAATGGTCCGGTCAGCCGTAACAAGGCAGTTTCGTATTGCAAAATCCCTAAGACAAATAATAATATAAATAATAACCAAACAAATCTACTACAACAAAAGTATTGGTATGATAAGTGATACTGGTTCAATGTCCACTGAAAGCAGAATCTTGTGAACTTAGTACTGTTTAAGAGTTATGTAATTGCCAGTTACACCTGGTTAACTTAAACTACAGAAAATCTTTATCTTTACTAGAATTAGGCTGTAAATCCTGACCAAGTTGCATTCTTCAGCCATAACTGTTAAATGGCAAATTAAACATTAGCAAGCAAAGTGAAAAATTTGTGCAAATAAATGAAAATGCACCCAAAGACGAAGATCTAAGAGTAAAGGCAGACCTGTGCACATAGTTATGCTGATGCATCGCCTGCAGACCACGTGCCATATCACAAGCAAAGTTCAATATCAAATGCTCTTTATCAAATGACTCCACGGCAGTTCTGTTATTTCTCATAAATGACTTCAGGTCCTGCAGACAAATTTAAGTAACCAGTTTCAAGTTTACGTCATTTAGTCTAAACAAACAACTTGTGATGACTTTTACAAGCACACCTTCTTACTGTAATGTTGCTTTACTTTGTTGACTCCTTTGCTTAAATTTATGCATAAAGCTTATTGTCAAAATTAAAAAGTTCTAACTGTGATAGCTTCATGCCAATTTCTATGATTCAAAGAAAGCTTTCTTTACTAAATTCTTGTTGAATAATCGCAGAACATGACAGAGTTTCCAATGCAACAGCCAGCCACAGATATCTAACAGTAACATTACATTGAAGGGAAGTAACAGTTCAATAAGAATGAGAAGATCACCTGTAGACACATGAAGCTTGAATACCAGTCAGCACGCTATTTTGTAGAACTGAAACAATGGATTTTTCGTCCAGGACTGATTTTCAAATATAAGTAAGTTCATCTTTCAATGCATGCCTAATCATGATACTACTGCAGTGTTTTTGTACTGTCTAGTTGAATAGCAACAACAATGCCAATAAAGCCTCACATGAATGATAACTCTGTATGTGACATCACAACTGCATCAGTACTGTATAAATGATTTCAAGTGGCTAGCATGACATTTGGCAACTTTGGAACTGAACCTAAATATCCTACATTTTTGAGGAAAAAATTAAAAATTAAAGAAATTTAATAAAATAAAAACATAAAGCTATCACAAGATTAAAGGTTGAGGGCAGTTTTGCAGGTGTTAGACTGTAATGTTGGAATGCTTCCTATAAAACTGCCTTTCCCATAATTCAGGACATCCATTTTCTCCTCATATCATTTTGTTGCTTCTGCCAATTGCTTCTGATTCATTAATGTTGTCTGGCAAAGCTTAAGATATTATTTACAATCTGGCAGACAAATGCAACAAAATAGCAAAACTCTCAACTGCTCTTTCTGTGCAACCAGTGAGTTTACGTTCGCTCGAGCATCACAACTGCTAATGCTTCAGAGTCAACACCAAGTGTGCTCTGACCACATCATGCACACAGACCATATTTAATGTCGATGAATAGCTCACCTGCCTTTAGCAAATGCCATGATAAATGAAGACAACACACATCCAAACGACTGCATAGCAACCACTGATAACATAGCAACCATTGATTGGTACTCTGTTTGTTACATTCAGCATATTAATTGCCATGTTCACAAAAGATGAACTAAGAAGCTGGATGATGAATCTGTCTGCATTTTTAACTTCACCACAGCATCCAATGCACCTGTCTAAACCAGTGGTGCACAACATCCGGCCCACGGGCCACATCCGGCCTGCGACGAGTTGTCATGTGGCCTGCAATGTCCAACAGCAAAAGCAACTATTTTACGAGCCGGTACTGATATTAAGTCTACAGTGACTTGCACACTGTGGTCATTTGAAAAACTCAGTATTGTAGCGATACGAGACCCTTTCTCTGTAACTCTTTATGTTTCTTTTATCATATTTTACTGTGTACGTCATCTTCATAAATTTTGGTATGCATTCATCTGAACTAAGCTGAGTCATCACACTTGTTTGGCCCCCCAAAGGGTTTAAGAAATCGCTTAGTGGGCCTTGCCAAAAAAGGTTGTGCAACACTGGTCTAAACCATTCACCTAAACCATTGGGTGGTAATTATATTGTAACATCATTTCTCATTTCCCATTGTTATGTAGACTGTACAATCCTCTCACACAAATTAGATATCCTGCATGTGAACTTGTGTCATTTACTTGCTCACACAGAACACTGATAGTTATTGAGCCAAGTTTTCACCGTACAATTGGACAGTATTCCAGAATCATCAGAAATGGACTTGTCTCGACACAGTGGCAAAACAACTTGACCACATTAGGATCCTGGATCTCTCTATTCACAGAAACACAAACAAAAACAACCATCACTTGGAAGTTAAGCTCAAGACAACAGAAAACACTTTCAGGACCTGATATACCTAAAACGACAATGGCAACCAACTGGTAATTCAATGTAGAAACTACTATAACACTGTTATCAAAATGCATTAGGCACCAATGGATGGTTGCTTCTACACAAATCTGCTTTTCTGCTAACTGCAACTTCTTCAAATACATAGGCCTCAAAACTAACATCAACTGTATGTAGAACAAGAGTTGGCACAGTAAAACAGATATGGTTAACTGATTTCAGACAAGGCATTAATTAGGTTAAAACAATGGTTGGCCATACTTGTAAGGTAATCCTTCTTGGAGGAAGGTCAATTTCTCGTGTTGATCAGCATCTTCTTTCAGCATCTGGACGACGACCTTTGTCTTCTTATGACCAGGTAGAATGCCTTGACCCTCTCCTTCCAAGACCTGCACAGACAGAAGTAGCTCAAAACTTGAAAGGAAAAAAGGAGGACATCTGGAATTTTTGACAAAACATAAGCAAATTTTCTTCGGGCCATTGTTAACATAACACTTAACACAGACCAATCTCAAATAAAGTAACATACACAACGTGTACTGTACACATAAATGTATACATCGTTGCAGGTTGTCTAAAGATATGTAATAGTACATCAGCTTTAGGATAAATATGGTTTCATTTCCTAAGCTGCTTACAACCGAATTACAAGTCAAGTTTTAAGACATCAGTGGCAAGAAACCAGCAAAACTATGTTTTTATGAAAAAGAATCGTGAAGAGAAACATAGTGTCCACCCAACCAGTGATGGTAAATGGCTCAAGAAGAATAAAAAATGCTCACAAAAGAACCAAAACATCACCCATGTAGGGAGACTTAATGATTAGTCAAGAGACTGGCAACAAAACAGGTCAACAACCAAAATCCATTCTGAGCAAAACTCATACACTTATAAAGTTGGCTTTAATACAAAAAATGTGCAGAAGACCACAAGCAATTCAATATGTACTCAGTCCTATCCTATAATGCTATATGTAACAGAAATAGAGATAACCTTACAAAGAGGGAACCTGTAAGGTTACCAGAAATACTTGTAATAAAATTTTATACTATTATAGCACAGACTGATCATCAAATTGCCCAATCATTTAAGTTTTCCTGCCAAAATCTACAGAAGACATACAATGTACACAATTAAACATCCTCTGTCCGACACTAGATGCTGTGTATAACAAGTTATAACAGTATACATTTAAATGTATACACATAAATGAATACATGCTTGCTAGTATCTAGATATTTCTTAAATACGTTATAAGAACTGTTCAGAGGCATCTGATGGGTAAACTGTATTTGAAAATCAAATCAATGAAGCGCTAATCTGAATGAACTTCAAAACACTACTCTGTTTACATTAACAAAAAATACATTAAGGCAAAAAATACACTTTGACATAAGTTATGTCTGTAATTCTGTAATTCTGGATCAAGAGCTCACATTCATGCGACATATTAATTTGCTTTGTCGGGACTCTTATTATCAACTTCGTCAGTTAAGGGTAGTCTCCCGCACTCTGACGCAGGCAGCTGCTTCTACCCTTGTCCATGCGTTTGTGGTTTCCCGTCTGGACTACTGTAGCGCCCTTTACGCTGGCCTCCCAGCTGCCCGCCTTGGGTGTTTGGACCGGGTTTTGCGTGCAGCCGCACGTCTTATTGGTCGCATCCCCAGATTTGGCCAGGTTTCTCTTTATATGCGGGATGTTCTGCACTGGCTCCCTTTCCCGCTGCGGATCGCCTATAGGGTCTCTGCACTGGTTAGGCATTGTCTAGAGGGACTTGCTCCCCCATACCTGCGGGAGTTGTGTCGCTCTACCTCGGGGGTCTTGCGGAGATCTGCTCTTCGCTCGGCTGACCAGGCCGAGCTATTGGTCCCCCGCACGCGGACAGCCATTATGCAGCGACGTTCTTTTTCGGTCGCTGGACCTGCAACCTGGAATGGCCTTCCTGTTGCACTTCGCCTGGTCCCTATGACTCACTCTACCTTGTTTCTTGCAAACTTAAAAACTACTCTCTTTAGCCGTGGTTGGACTAGGAGCGCTCCTGAGTAGATAACCTTGAAGGGGCGCTATATAAAAGCTCATTAATAATAATAATAATAATAATGTCAGTCTCAAAGTAAAACTAGACAACCACAAGAAAGTTAAAGGCAAGTAACTTACATGAACTCTTAACCCCAACATTTTCCTACTGTTGAAGTGTAAAGATAAACATGAGAAGCGCTGAAAGTAACATGTTGTAAACTCATATCACAAGCCTAAAATTGTACATTTGTCAGATAACATCTTACTAGTTAGAACAATTACTGTCTACACAGAGGAGATTGCAGAAAAGGACCTTTTATAAACAAAGGTGTATAGCTAAATCAGATACCTTTCCAAACCATCCACTCCCCATTTCTTTGATGTACTGCAACTGAGTTCTTGGAAACTGGTTTCGGCTGTTGGCTACAAACCACAACAAAAATGATCAGAAACTATCTTTACATTAATCAACTGAGGAAGAGTGATCCCTTAAGCTAACCCTGAGGTAGTGACTGGTATGAAGTGTTACCAACTTCTCTTCCTTAACGTCAGCATATGAGGGTGTATGGCTGTTTCTCTCTCTTACCATCTTGTCTTCCAACTGACAGTGTACGCTTAATGTATGCATAATGTAACTGAGTTTTATAGCGGGCACTAGTAGCACACATATCTAGCCATGGTAGGCATTTGAATCCTCAACTTGAAGAATCACATTTCATACAAAACACAAATCTTATTTAATCCATAAAATTCAGTTCTTTCATAGAAGTTAACGCCTAAAGACAGGCAACTGCACCAAGCAAGGTGATTTTCCAATAGCAGCAATAGCACTGTTTGCTGGTAACATAGAAGAGCTTTGCAAACAAGTTCATGCATACAGTGGGAAAATTACCAGTACAATACTTCAGCCGTTTAACGCAGATCTATATAAAAAGTCCAATAATTTCATGAAAAATGTAAGTGTTCCTCAGACAGCATGAAAAATGAGAACAGATGCACTGAGAGGCAGCAACATTTATGTTTAATACTGAACAAATGCAAGTATTTTCTTAGCAATTATTACAGTAAAATAATTATATGAATGGAATTTCATTTATAAAGGCAAAAATTAATCAACAAATATGTTGAAGTCCAAATACATAATGTATATTTGTGTAATTATGTCCTGCAATTGTATTTTAAAATATTTTCTTAATAGTACCTGATATGTTCATTATTGAATTTGAAAATTGTTTAAATAAAAAAATAAAAATATTAATAACAATAATAATGATAATAACAACAGTCACAGATTAAAGTGCCAAATGACACATTAAACCTGAATCAGAGGAATCAGTTGTACCTTTAACTTTAACAAATTTCTGAATGTGTTGTTTTTAATGAGGTCAACTGATAAACAGAATAACCTCAGGTATTATATAAATGCAGAAGACAAAGTTTGACAGACGTAATAGAAAGGAAAAGGTAACAGTAGACAGGAGCACATGCAGAGACTTTTGAAAAGAAAGTTGGGAAGAAACAATAGCACTTTTTCTCACAAACAAGTTGTCACTATAGGCCAAACTACATCACAGAAGGTCAGAATTCAGATACACATTTGAAAAACCGACAAAAAAGCAATCTCATCAACAGCAGCTATTAATACCCAATCTACATGGTCCTCACATCCCCAGGAACCCAAATGGATCTAACAAACAAACAAAAGAGAATCTGAAAACTCAAGAAGCTTTATATCATAACAGTTGGCTGAAATGTAGTGGAAGCATTCATTGCATGCTGGCATTTTCTTGATGCATTTCCTGTCTAAGTATTTCTTAAATATTCTAAGTTAAGAAACAGTAAATCAGATGACCATATCAGATATCAAATTAAAATATCAGTAAATGCACTCAAATGTAGTTTTTTGTTTCTAAAATGTTATTTGTATTTCACAATACAAGTCTCTGTTAGTTATTTTGGGTCGAAAGTTAAAATTGTTTCCTTGTAAATAAAAATATTACACATCATATTTCAAGACTGCACCTCAGGCTAGAAGCAACAAGAACATAAGCCAAGTTTTAAACAGTTCTGAAAGTGCACTACGTTCACGCTGCATTTCTCTAGTAACCTTGACTAGCATTCCTTAAGTGAGAGGCAAACAATATAGAATTTATCAGAATACTTTAGCCAAACCACACAGGCAGCCACCATTTCTAAGGCATTTGGTCTAAGTTTCATACATGTCACATGCCAAACAGTAGTATCTTACAAGCTAGCTAATACACTAAAATACTCACAAAACAATAAGCCATTGCCATCAATTCATATTTAGGCACAGATTTAAAAATGTTAGTACAAAACTCAAACTAGCAATAAAAAATACCTAAACTAGAAACAAAACTCAGGCATTCAGTATATTTTGAGTTTGGCAGCTAAAAAACTGGAGGTTTTGTTGTCTACAATAATTCAACAGAATTTCCTCATTAGGGATGTATTGTGAAGTAGTACGATAATAAATGCTGAAACTGTAAAAAAAGGGAATGAAAAAGGCACTGTAACAGACAAGCATATAAAAATGTCAATATGGTTATTCAGTCACTGCAGCCTATTTTAGACCGAAGTACGCAAAGATAACTCTCACTGCACTTTGAACAAGTACGGTAACTAAATATAAACGTCAGTGAAATGTTTTCACCTCTTTCGTTCTTTTCTACTGGTCCAAAAGAAAACGCATATGAAAAAAAGAGTAGAAATAAAACTTAAGATGCATGCACATTTTCCTATTCAGCCAGGTCAGACAGCCCAGGGGAGATAATTACGGGGTAAACAAAAGGTCAACTAAATGTGAAACTGCCAACTGATTGTCAAAATGTAATGAATGCCTTCAGTACTTTACCTCGTCGAATAATGGCTGAAAAGGACAAGGGTGCAATCAATATTTTAATGACAAAATTAACTGATCAGTTAGAAAACAGCTTCAGAGCAGTTCACACTTCAGTTCAACTTGGCAGCTAAAAAGCAGGCACTGATGTGTGAATTTCAAAAATTGGTAATAAAATTAAACCACACGTATTTGACTTAAACAGATACACTCAGTTCAGAAACTGTTTTAAAACATACAATAAAACAAAAAAGGTAGCCATATAATTTAAAGCATATAAAAGTGGGTGGCCAACTTGTGTGAAATTTGCATGGCCTAACCAACATCCCTACGAAAACTTTCAAGGGCTAACTGTTAGTGGACAGTGGTTAGTTACAATGACCAGTTCAGTCATGACACTCTTCACAGAAGAAAAACAGTGTCCATCCATTATATCCTGACTTTGTTATATACAACTACAGCAACCCATTTCCATTCGAAACATCTTCAGGAAGAGTGTGACATATCATGCTCTCGAAATCGCAGCAATGTTTCTTTAACCCTTTAAATACCACAGGTAGACCAGTTTAACATATAGGTTCCATGATGCATTAATAGGGGTGTTTTAACCAAAGTCAAAAGCAGCATGTGTCCATCTTCTGTAAATGAGACAACAAACTGTTCTCAGCCTTCTAATTATTTACAATCTTCCCTTTACCAGTCAGCCGCATAGCTAATCATTCTGGAGTCCACCTACAATAGTACATTGACAATGCTCAGCTTTGTATTGCTCTGTCACCCCTGATCACTTATGTAAAATAAAACATCAGGAGTACCTCTCTTCAGTGCATGCATGGTTCTGCTTCAACGGTTTTGCCATAAACCCAGATAAATCTGAGACAATCATGTTCAGGGGGAGGGGACATTTGCCCCCCCGATTTTGAAAATTGTCTCGTTTTCTGTGTTCATGAATAGCTTATGCAAAAATGTAATTTTGCCTCCTAGAAAAATGTTGCCTCATAGAAAACTTTGCCTCCCCAGAAAATTCCTGCAGACGCCCATGCATGTTGGCTCACACAAATGCCTACATTTTCCCTCCTCATTCCAGCATTGACCTTGCTGACACTGCTGCTCTGCAATCAAAAAGTGTCAAACTCTTGAGGTAACTCTGGACAATTAAATCACATTTTGACACCCTATAAAACCTTTGCAAACGTTGTTTCTATCAAATCAAGGCAATATGTAACATAGTCTGCTTGTACCAAAGACAAGTCACAACCCAGAGCCCACTCTCTTATCTCATTATGCCAACTTGGTTTTTGCAGCTATCTAGGTCTTGAACTCACAGGTTTCAATGCATCCAAAATTCTCTGGCTTGCTTGTTGCTTTGTGCATCTTTTTGCCAAACTCCTCACCAACTCAGAAAACAATTTTTGAAATTTCTGAAGTTGCATCTGTTTAAATCTATTAGGTAGCTATGTTTAGTGCTTTCGTGAGATTCTTGTACGATGCTATACCTGCTATACCATATTCTTGGTATAGCATCAGACAAGAATATGGTATAGCAGCCAAAGCAACATTTAAACTGCCTGACTGTCGTAATGCACTCTAACTCCTTTACCCCCATCCATGCCATCTCCCTTCCAAGACCCGGGCTGCTGGTTCTTCCTCCTTCCCATTATCACCCATTCCTCAGAAAAATACAGCACTTTAGAGAATATGAAGTTGGCTGGGAACAGAAAGCCTGCCCAAAGATCTCATGTCTCCAGCAAAGTGTTCTTGCACATCGTAAATATACTTCTAAATGCATAATTCTTTTTGCATAAAAAATTACACGGATAGCTATAATAATATTCAAAATCACAGTAAGGTAAGGACGATTGTCTTAGGAAGTCAGTCTATATATAGAAAATATAAATAGAAGAAAAAATATAATTTTAACTACATGGATTACTTACTGACAAGTTTCTCGAGTTTTGCCAGTTCTTGTGACTGGTCATAGTATGGCTGTGCAAATCCTCTGCCTCCATCTCCATTTGCCTCTTCCTCACTGTCCATTCGACTAATGCCAACCTGGGCAACTTTAGGTCGTAGTCGAGCGGCATTGGTTGCTGTGCTTGTCTGGTTACGGCGCCTGGCAGCAATGTCTGGCAGTGGCTCAAAGTAGACAGACGACATGTTGTATCTTGACTCTGGAGTGCTTTCCACCGGGGGATACATTGGAAACTGGACAGCTGGAGCGGCCGCAATTGAGATGTCATTAAAGTAGCCATCTTCATCAAAATCCTATGCAAGACAACATATAAAATTTACAATCCTCTGCTGTAAAAATTGTATTTTATTGCACATCTATTATGGCTTTGCTAAAAAAGCTAATAACCAATTTTAATTTAACTGTTTCTATTGTGTCAATGACAACTCAAATGTGGTAGTTATATCCTGTAGTGTGTTAAACATGAATGAGTAACAATTCATTTTTATCAAATGTGTTATCTTTTATTAACACTGTATGTCACAATGAACTGAATGAAGAATAAAATTAAAGAATTTGTATGAGTCACAATTCAGGATCACATTTCCTAAGCAAAATCCTCCAGTCTCAATAGATACTCTCCTAGATGTTCCTTCAAAATTCAGTCATGTTAAAACCCTTCAGTTCAAATACTATCAGCTACAGGATATCTATATTAAAGACAAAATCTGATTAGGTGTAAAAAGCTACTGCAATACAACAGTCAGAGAAACAACTTCACACACAAGTTGAATGATTTCCAGTGAACTACGATTAATCTTAAAAATGAAAACTTTAAACGACAGCATAACTAAGATTAATCTGAATTTCTTATTACTCCATTTCATACCCTGAATGATCCCTGTTGTGGACAGAGGTTGGCACAAAAGCCACGCAGGTCAGCACAGCCGATTAGTACGACTACCACACAAACGATAACTGCCACAGCTATCAGTACAGTGCTATAAGAAAGCACTTTGTTGACCAGAGTATCTGATAAAACAAATGCATTTCCTTAATCAAAGATTACAGAATGACAATTTTAGAGAGAGCCAGACTACCTTGAAATTTGCTCTAACCCAAATTAGCACAGTGCAACAAAATAACATCCTAAAATATTCAGTCCATAACTCCATATGATACACTGATATCTGCTGAAGACTGCTGGAGGCAGGCTATACTATAGACATAAATTCTCTCAAATTGGAATTATAAATTTTTTTTCTCTGTTCCAGTAACCACGCTCCATTAGTAGTGCCATGAAGCTTCTGGAATTTCAGTTCACTTTGAATTTGGAACTGATCATATGATCCAACCTCAAGAAAACAGATGTTAAAATATTAAAACCAGACTTAGTATAGACGTATGTATCTCAATATTTGCACAGCATCTCAAATGCACTGTGAACATATCTGTTTATCAACCAAACCAGATGTACCTTACCCTATTTTCAGTTATTAAATTGAAAAATTTCTGGTTGAAACCAATTGACATTGATGCATCAAATACTGCTTCATTCAGACGCTACTTAATTTGCACACTACATACCACAGAATGCATAAAAGTACCAAGTTTTAACCTAAAAAGGAATTTCTGCTACCTATACAAATATTTTGCGGTGCCTCTTGAAGATATATTGAAGGAGTGCTATACAAGTTACCAATACATACAAGTATTACACTACAATAAGTACACAACCACAAGCATGTTGAAACTATATGGCAAGCAAGAGAGGATAAAATATTTCTGTTTTACCTGCTTTTTACAACATCAAATGCATGCAAGTGAACTGACCTGCAGCAGAGACAATTTCTGAGCCATGATTAGAAGTGGCCCCCACGAACTGGGTTGCCAATACAAAGAATGACAAAAAATTAGACAACCTTTCACCCATATCTAAAGAAAAACAAAAATGCAGACAATTAACTTTACAGAATTAGAACCAGCATTGAATTCTGTGTCAGATTGGACATGTGCCTTGGGTTGAGATAGGGTTGGTGCGTGATACCAACCGCTCCTTAGTCTATGCTGCACCAGCTCTTTGGAATGAACTTTAAAAAGACCTCTGCCAGTTTGCTCATCCTCCTGTCTCGCCTTTTAATTTCACCTCTCCTCTGCTTGCACTCTCCTCGGCTACTTTCCACTCAAGACAGAAAAAAGGGCTCTTCAAACTATCCTATCCTGATTCTACTCCTGTGTCACCACATGACCACCGATTACCATCGTAGCATATGCCGCCTCCTCAGCTTGACCTCCCTAGATTCTGACTTGGCACCAGAACGGACAAAACAACCTAGCTTGATTTGATATATCGATGGTCAATAAGCTGGTCTAATGACTAAAAAAAAAAAAAAAAAGGTCATCAACTTTTTCAGAGACGAAATCGTAAAAAGTGTGAAAATTTTCAAAGAATTGGTGAAAAGTCTGAAATTTTTCCTAAAAAAGGTCTTCAAATTTTTTTTGACGCCGCTGGTCACCAGTAGCGTATACTCACCTCAAATTTTACCACTACAGCCCTGATGTCGGAAGATTGACACATATTTTTCATCCATTTCTATACTACTACTAATGATCACCTTGATCACAAATATTCATCTATGAATCTGCTAATTAAAGAAAAGCAAGCAGTAATTCCTGCAGATCTACATATCAGGCAACATTCGTGTTCCTTTTTGCCATTCTTTTGCCAGTTGTTTTGTCTCATTATGCGAAATTTCTAGACATTTCAGTTCATCTCATATTGTCTCATGACTGTTAGATTTTATTGGCCTTTAATTTATATGTTTCATATCCCATCTTTGGCTCTTCAATTGGGAAACCACATTTTCACCGATTGTGTGTATCGTATGCGTGTATCTCAACACTTACTACAGCACCTCTTAAATGCCAGTCTATATGATGCTAAATGTCAAAAAGAACAGAAATATCATTGGCAAGTAAAACGATGCACAGTAAACTAGAAAAGCCACCAATGGCAAACACACGCTGAGTCCCATTAATGGATTCCCATTCATAGTTGATAAATGACATCATGGTCAAAGTCACTGGACCAAGTTGTGGCGATACTATGGTACAACACAGCTTCATTTGTTACCATGTTTTCTCAAAATGAAGCTTTCACTGAACAATTTCCATTCTACACGGTGAGTCATTAAAAAACGTGTCCCTACATAACTTAAAATAATTCATGCATATAACAATCAATTTTAATTAAACTTCGTAATAATGAAGCTTGATAGTCCAGCTAAGTGCTGAATAAATTATTTTTTATAAAAAGCTGAACCCGCCTAAACTATAATTATGTCACGACAACCCTCGGAAAAATAGTGTTTACCGAGGAAGATAACATTTCATAACCCCAAAAGAAAAAAAATGACGGTGCGAAACGTTTTTTAAAGGAATTTTCAGATAAAGGGTTGATTCATTGTAGATTTAATGTTCTCCTTTCAAAGATCGATAAAAAAAATCCAGTCGACCAGGTAGAGGCCGCCCGCCAAACGGCCAGAACGGTTGACAATGAGACTTTTGAGTTACTGCAAACTGAAACACCTGATTTCATTCCGCCTATTTTGTGGCCACCTAATATACCTGAGTTTAATCCGGTAGAGTATAAAATATGGTGTGTCGTGCAAGAAAAGGTGTACAGATATCGAATACATGATGTCAACGTGTTGCGTCACCAAGTTTTGGAGGAATGGGACGAATTGAATCAGCGATTTCATTGAAGTCAGTCAAGCAGCGGTGTATGCGTCTTTGCGCATGCGTGGATGCCCAAGGATGTCAATTTGAACTTAAACTTTAAGTTTCTTAATGCTCTCTAATAACTCCTCTACCTTTACTTAAAATTTCTTTGACATAAACTTATATCTGAGGAAGTTATAGCAAAATATGTAGGGACACGTTTTTTTATGACTCACCGTGTACATAAGACATAGATGTCAGCTGTAAACTGTTTTAAGGGACCTTTGGTTTTATGGTCCACAAATAAATAATGAACTGCAAAATACTGACAAGCATGTCACTGCTTACATGACTCAAGATATATTAGAGAGCAGTCCCTTAAGCTAGTCCTGAGGTAGACATGGATATGAAGTGTTAGCAACTTCATTGTCTTAGCCTCAGCATACGAGGGTGGGTGGCCAGTCCTCTCCCTCGCCATCTCATATTCCCACTAACAGTGTACAATCAGTGTACTCATTACAGCTGAGTTGGTTAGGGGGTGCATGTGGAGCAGAAATCTCGAACCAAATTTCTGTCCTAAGGGGATTTGGCCCCCGACCCCTCAACTGACAGTCCACTACACCATCGAGCACCCTCAAGATATAAATAATTATTAATGATGGGCTAAATCAGCCAAACAGTCAAACCTGATGTCCTGGAAAGAATTACCTGCCCACATTCAACTCAATATACGAAAAATTGAATACAGACATTTATGACTGTGTCCTACACATTGAAAGGTAGCGCGTTATGTAGAATTTGGCAATCCTATTGTGAAAGTTAAGTTTGTGGCATGTTCCCTAAACTCTAATAACTCCATGAATGACCAGCAAGAGAGTAGTTGATACTCCAGATATTTCTATTGCAAATAAAATTGATAAAACAAGTGATAAAACCAACCTTTGTCACAGCGAAAAGTGACACAACCAAACAATAAAATTGTCAAACGCTTACTACACACAAAACTAAAATTATGAGATCTATTTAACTAATAATATTTCATATCAACATAGGCTGGAATAAACACTGTTAAAGCCCTTCTTACTAGCTGATGTGTTCCTGCTTTCACCTACACCCCCGCCGTACACCGCAGTTCAGCCATTGGCATCAGTCTCGTAGTACGAGTCTTGTAGAATATTATCTAACCATCTGATCGAAGCACCTAAGTTAAATGTTTACACTGACGATCATTTCTGAAACAAAAACTGCGCACTATTTACCTGCATTTCACTTTACTAGTGCCATCACATCCGCCATATTAGAGTCAACCCACATACATCACTATGGTACACAAGGCAGAGGTGTGCGACATATCACGCGAAATGTAAGCAAAGATCGTAGAGTCATAACAAGGACCTTAAATTATACTAGAATCAGTATTATTAACTCTATTTGCTATAATCCTTGGAGTCACAGTCTATGACTCTAAGATCTTTATAAGGTTTTAAGATCGGTATTTATAAGGGCATTGCAATATCACCTTTATCATGACATTTGGTAGCAAATCTCACTTTCTAGGTTTGCAATAAATTGTGAGGTTTACAGCAACTACGAGTCTACGAAGTCAACCAAAATCCATAGAGTGCGTTAGGGGACGCCGAGATCTACTATTTATTATTTATTTATTACGAACATTTTTACGCTCGCAAAGTTTATACTGTGGTCACACAGAAATGGGTGACTGAACTCGCAATTATTAAGTGCTTTAGATTGTTTGCAAATGTTTTATTGAGACAGGCGGCTGCTAAAAAAAGATCAGAACTAATGAAGTTTGAAGTGATCAGCAGTTGCGGTGGATATTTTTCCAACAGTTTTATAATCAACTTATATGGATCTTGAGCGAAGTCGACGAAATTAAGGTCACGAATAGCCTACCAGCTAAAGATGCGTGATGTTACCTTTCTAATTTGACCACAATTGCACCGAAGGTGATAGGTTCTGGCTCTTGTAAGTAAGTAAGTATGTATATTCTTTATTACACCATTAGCAATTAACGCACAATGGGACAGAAGCTAGAGGCATTGGTTGTAAAACACTGAAGTAATAATAAATCGAAATAAAAATTATAAAATAAGTAAATAAGATTGATGATTGTAGATTGATGCAAGTCTTAATCGAGTGGCACCAAGTTATTGATACAATTTAATTACATTCATATGATAATATCTAAATCGTTTTCTTAATTACAAAAGGATAAATATCTAAATCGTTTTCTTAATTACAAAAGGATGAATAAAAGGATCATCTGTCCGCCTGCCTGCCTGCCTGACCCTTTTGGATCTGTCCTGGAACCGATTTTAACCTCGGCTTGTCGATTTTGTTTTGACTAAGCGCCTCTGAGTGTCCTGGCTCCTGCAACTTGGCTTTTTTGGGCGCTGTCTCGAGATTACGATTACGATTACCATTACCATTAATAAGCTAGCAGGTGCTCTGTGATTGTAGCTTCTGGGTAGCGTTCTGCAAATTCTCGACTTTACGAAAACGATTGGGATAATCCTTTATTTTAGCTTCAAATCCCGGTCTTGCTGGAGCCAATTTTAGCGGAGAAACTTCATAACCTATAGCGACTGGCATTAATCTGGTACCAGCCCTGTCTGAACATAATTACGCAGAGGGTGCGTAGAACAGTTTATGGGCTACAGAGTCTGGGCTGTTCCTCAGAATGCTCCTATCGAGTTTGAAGACATTGGGGTGTGAATAGGGCGATTCGCTTTTATGTTAAAAAACACGTTTAAGACTTTAACTGTCACGTCAGAATTAGACTCAGTTTGACGGGTAACGAAAGGCAATAACTGACAAGAAGGTAATCCGAATGCAAGTTTTGTTAGTTTCTTACGTATAATAAGTAGTGCGTGACTTCTCCAAAGTTTCGCTAACCTTGGTGGAGGGGTGTTGCAAGGGAGGGATGTAGCTCTGGGATGCCCAGACTAGGGCAGCTTCAGACGCTTGGGCGAGACTAAGGTGTACGTGTCTACATGACGAGCGTCGTGTAGGTCTATCAGCCTTCACCCATCTGACGCCGTCGTGGCACTCTTAGACGCTTCCAGAAGAGGGATAACTTTTAAAACTTATACGGTAATACACAGGACTTAACTGGTTACAACAAAGGTATCTAAAATAAGGTAAAGCTTCTTTGCAGCTGTGTTGCATGATGACTTAAATAGATTTAGAGAGGATTGTGCGAATCTTTGTAACTTGATCTATATAATTCTGTCGAGACAGTAATCGTTATCTCCAAACTTGTAAAGCACCACTCGAAGGCCAAGCACAGGGCACCAGTATCCGAAAGATTGATCAGCATTTGGCTAAACCAGAGGTCTCGAACTCAAATTACCCCGAGGGCCAAAGGAGGACCAGTAGCCTATGTGAGCTGGCGGGCCGCATAAGTGAATGATCCTATTCATTCAATGGCACAAGTGACAAAGTTAAGCAGAAATGGTGAAATAAAGAGTAGCACTGTCTTTTGTTTAAAGTTAATTTATTATATTTTCTAAAAACTAAAAATTAATACATAAGGAATTACTTTTAGTAGTTTAGTCAATGTCTTTGGATACTTAACTGGCAGTGTTTTGCCTCAAACAGAGCATCAATATTAGGATTGATATCAGTAAGCCTTGACCTTAACATGGATTTTATAATTCTTCATGAAAGAGAATAACATTTCCCTGCAGAAAAAGTGAATAAATTGGGAAATTCTTCTCTTAAAGAAATTTGTAGAATTCCAACACCCTTATACTTTTACTAGAAACGAAGTGAATTGCCTATGTTTTAGTCCTCGTGCACGTGTAAAATTGACGGTTTTAACAACATAGGCCTACATAGGCCTATTGCTGGACTTTTTAACCTCTGACTTTGCTTGTGATAGCGTAATATTTCTCGCGATGCATAGTGTCATAGTGCCGACACACGTTGTACCCCTTCGGAACAGCAATTGTTTGCTGACAAATTTATATAAGACACTGAATTTTATCGTTTACCTCCAAAACAATATAAGTTCTCCCATTTTTCCTGGAAAACTCTTTTTTCTTCCACAACTTTTCTTTTCTTGCACTCTGAAGTCATTTTTATTGGTTTAATAAACTTTCATTTTTATTGATAATGAAAATGTTCAGTAAATCACTTCCGATCAAGTTGGCGGTATAACATGAGACCATTATCCAAAGATTTTAAGATGGAACAAGATGAACTACTGATGACGAAAGTGCGAATCTAGGGTGCGCAAGGGCTTCTGATCTATTCACAGGTAAAACAACGAAAAGTTCCTATATCCCTACCATGTTAAAATCCATCAGTTAAGAGTCGTTGAAAGTCCGGCCTCTTTGTTTTTAGTTGTTACCAACTACGTGGCGGCTGTCATGCGATGATAATTGTTGGTGTAATTAAAATGATCCAAAACGAGAAAATTCAAAGCGGTTGATTTGACAAGCATAAAAAATATCTAAAGTTGGAATTAAGTACTACCAATAAAATTCTATATGATTTGGCAATTACAATACTTTTCGTATAAAACGACGCTTAACTGATGGGTTTTAACATGGTAGGTATAAGATATTTTCGTTGTTTTACCCATAAATAGACCAGAAGCCCTTGTGGTTTTACCAGAATGCATCACCCGCCTTAGATTCGAACTGCGCAAGCCAAATTTCTGTAAATGCATGGCCATCTTTGTACACTTATTATCACGAGAGACCATCAAGCTTAATTTTTAGAGAGACACGGAGTAAGTCAAAAACTTAACATAGAGCTTTATGATTATTATTAAAAAGTAGACCTATAAACTTTCATTGTGAAATATTTAAGAAATTCTGAAGGCCGTCGCGGGCCACAAAAAAGGACTTCGTGGGCCGCATGCGGCCCGCGGGCCACGTGTTTGAGACCTCTGGGCTAAACCTTGCATGCTGGGTTAATTTTGGTTGTCGGCAATGATTATTATTGTTACTCAGTATATTTTAATATGTTCTGTTATAATCGTATCTCATTTCTTAACACATTGACAGCAGGACCAATTATTACCAGAGGCGCGTTTACAGAAAATGGGGCCAAAGGCGCAAACAGCTTGGTGGCCCTCTGAACGTGTAGAATGAGAGTCTGAGACTCTTGTGGTGTTTAGCCTATCATGTGCAAAAACCCACGAAGTTGAACTTGAAGCCATTTTTGTGAATGTTATTGACACTGTAATTATGATTACTTATAGAAACTATTTCAAAGAATGTGAAGTTATTTGTTTTAATGCTATATTTTGAACAAAATTGCATTTGACCCTTCGAAATTTGGGGCCCTAGACGTGCGCCTAGTGCACCACGTGTAAACGCGCTTCTGATTATTACCAGCATGCAGCAGCCCTGTCAAAAATTTTTGGTAATGTAAAGAAATTGGAAACCACGGCCATTTTCACTTATTATCCACAGTAACTCTGAAAATGTAAGGAAAATGAATGAAAATGCAAATAAACTGTTTATTACTCTACTCTACAGTAACCTGACTAAAAGTCTGCATTTGAATGAGGATCCTTGAAACGTTGCACCATGCAGAGTGCAGGCTTAGAAACACATGTGCTGCAAATATAACTTGTTTCTTTGCGCTGTTCACGCTTGTTGTACACATCATCAAAATATTCATTGTCCGACAAATCTAGTTGTTTCAAACTGTTAATTACTGTACTCTATTCTACTCTGCAGTAACCTGACTAAAAGTGTGGATTCGAATGATAATCCTTGACGCCTGGCACCATGCAGAGTGCAGGCTTAGAAGCACATGTGTTCATGCTTGTTGCACACATCATCGAAAATTGATCATCCCATTGGTAGCCTGATGAGGAAAACATACATTACTAGGATGTTACATGAAATCAAGACTGTTTAGAACATATATGATGCATATACATGTGTGTGTGCATATATAAATATATGGGACCCATATTAGGACTCTCACGGGTAGCGGAAAGATGTATACGGTTGTATACCAAAATGCGGATAGCAATTGGTCGAATAAAGAATATTCTTATCTTATCTTATCACAAATCTAGTTGTTTCAGCAGCTGTATACCTTTTTCGCAACGACATAACTACAGTACTAGAACGCTGACATCTGACAGTGGATGTATGCGCTGTCCAAGGCGCGGTATGGCTGCAGTTACAATAAAAAATATGCTTCGCTATTCATCAGATGGCAGAACTCACCATAGTAGTAATGGAGACGTGGCAGAATGGATTGCCTGCATGCTGGGTACGTTTATAGTCGCTGTGGAACTGATGTATGCTGACTGCTGAGGAACGAGTTATCTCGTACGTCGCGTCTCGGCCCGTCAAATGACACGAGTTAACTCATACCTCGCATTCAAAGTGTTAAGTTTCCAATAACGTGTCCTGAATGAGTATCGCTAATGCTGCTTGTTTTCTAAAATGGATTTTTCTTTGAAATGTAAAGTTTTGGAAATGTTAACTAAGTTTAAGTGCCCATAAGAGCTGGTGAAACAATGCATGTTGAAGAAAAGGATGGTGATGGGAACAGCGATTTGATGGGAACCAAAATGGTAACGAAAGACGCCATGATGAGTGTAAGTGAGATAAGGTGACCAATCATTCCTCATCGTAAGATGCTACTTAAAAGCTATTGCAGGGCACCAGTGTATTCATAAGTGCTTTGTCAAGTTTGTTTGTGAATTGACAGAGTGGTTCATACATACATGTATACATAGATTTTTGCCGTTTGTGACAGTTTTGTGCATGGTCATGCAATTGTTTTCTTCCTCCATGTTCTTTATTTAAACTTATTGTTTTATTGACTGGTAAATGACGTGATTGGTTGATGTTATTGGAAAGCAGGATTTGTTTGATTTACAGAGGTGCAATGTTGTCACATTCAAGCGTTGCTATTATTCTGGTTGCCCTGCTATGTATGGGCAACAGAATTAGTGGAGAGCTGTTCACTGCACTTGTTGACCTGGAGAAAGTCCTGTATGCAGAGAGAGAAGTGGCGGAAGACTTGAGATCTTACATTGAAAGGGAACAGCTGCGGCTCAATCAGTTGTCAAGGTAAAATTTAAAAAATTTTCATGTAGTTTACTCTCAAAGATTGTAATTTTAACTTCTCTTTTGTTGATGTTAAGGCAATAGAGCCTTTGACCTTTGTTGCCAAATTCTTAGGCTTAGTTGCTGGTGATAATCCATGTCACTTCACCATCCTCATTTCTTGCGTTTGACAGCAGATTCTTTTGGGTTTGAATCTTAAGTTTTCTTGCTCGTAACATTTCGCATACATAGCTGTTCTCAGACAAGGTAAATCTCATTATTATTGTTATTGTTATTATTATTATTAATTATTATTATTATTATTATTATTATTATTATTATTATTATTATTATTATTATTATTATTATTAAATAACTTTCATATACCAAATATTGGGCTTAATGTTTTAAACTGTATTCAATGAAGTCTTGCTAAGAATTGTTTATCAGAGCTATATATCAGGTTTAGCTGTTCCAGCAAAATTGACTGTCTCCAAGCTATGCAGAATGCTGTATAACTGTACAGTCCAGAAATACAGTCTAGCACAGCAGTTCTCAACCTGTGGGTCGCGACCCATACGGGGGTCGCCTTACGATTTATCAGGGGTCGGCTGGAACCTTCAGAAATTTGTAAAAAAGTTGCCAGCATAGTTTCTTAATATTTAATATTTATTTAGTCTAATTATTATTACTACACTATAATGGTAGCAAAACTGCGTCGAAGGGGATCCAGTAACCCAATCAATTTTATTTTTGGGGGTCGCCACACCTTTGAAAAATATTATCAGGGGGTCACAGCCCTAAAAAGGTTGAGAGCCGCTGGTCTAGCATCTCCACTTCACTCTGTGCTCAAATCACTCCATGGGCTTCATTCTGTTCACAAATCACTCCATGGGCTTCATTCTGTTCACAAATCACTCCATGGGCTTCATTGTGTTCACAAATCACTCCATGGGCTTAATTCTGTTCACAAATCACTCCATGGGCTTCATTCTGTTCACAAATCACTCCATGGGCTTCATTCTGTTCACAAATCACTCCATGGGCTTCATTCTGTTCACAAATCACTCCATGGGCTTCATTCTGTTCACAAATTAATCCATAGGCTTTAAGTACCGTTCAAACATAGGTGTAGACTCTGGGGGCAGCCGGGGCACATACCTCCCCAAAAATCGAGAGGAGAATTTCTTGAAATATTAAAATATTATGTTTCAGTATAGACAAATTTCTTCAAAAACAGATAAACAGACAAAGAACTTAAATACTATCAGAAATTCATAATGAAAATAGGAGCAGTCGAGCTTGTGTCCAATCGAATTTGGAGTTCTGGAACAAATATGTACAGGGTGGCTCAATAAACAATATCTCAATATATTTCTTGACAACCGAATTTACAGGGAAAAGATTTTCCAACAATCCCTGAAAAATTAACTGGAAAATTTTCATTGCCTCAAAATTACAGCGGTTTAAATATTCCACATAGTATTTTCAAAAATAAGCAGAAAATAGACAGTAACCTGTAATTTTCAATGTCAGATAACATCATCTGTCATTGCACGTCATGATTTCTGCTGGCATGTGTTGCTGCCGTACGGGAAGACTACACTTCATCCCAGACAAGGCTAAAGTAAACAAAAAAGCTCTGTTACCCAGACCCATTGAAGATTGCAAGTGTGTTCTACCATCTGGTTTCATTTTCCAGCAGGACGGTACTCCTGCTCACTCAGCGAAGTTGGCTCAAGACTGTATTGCCACCAACTGCAGTGAATTCATTGGCAAAGATGAATGGACATTGAAAATTACAAGTGACTGTCCATTTTTTTGCATAATTTTGATAATATGGAAAAGAATATTTAAATAGCTGTAATTTTTGAAGCAATGAAACTTTTCCAGCTAAATTTTCAAGGATTGTTAGAAAATCTTTTTCCTATAAATCCTGAAATTTTGGTTAAAAAATCTCTATCAGTTGTCAAGAAACCAGTTGGACACCAGAACACCAATGATCAGATCGGCTTTTTTCAATGTACTTGGCAAAGAGGTTCCCATTCATCTCTTGGTAGGCTATCTGAGCCTTCTGTACTCCCAATGCAACAAATGTTGAATGAATAACTAACCCCCCCCCAGTATTTTGGACAAGTTTATGCCAGTGCAAACGAATGTGGTACAAGAATATTTTCTCCCTCTTACCTCATCCAGCTGGAGGATCTTGAACTGAATATGTTTTATAACAGTTCTAAGCGTATTTCTTCTTTATAAAATCCTTTTCTGATTCATCCTTCCTCTTCCCCTTATCTCCCTCACCACTCCAATTGTAGAGACCACCCTTCATAGCCATCTGACTGAATGCCCTCCTTACTCATGGATGCTGACCTAGAACTGAACCTGACCTTACCTGCTTATCAATTTTCTTTGGACTGAGTGCGTATCAATAAGCTGATCTTCTTGACTTGAGTGTGTTGTGTGCTGAAGAAATTATAGATTGAGGTTATGATTTCCAGAGATTGTCAGGAGTAAATTTTACAGACATGTATAATTGGCCACAAATTAGCCACCTACAGTACTATGCAAAGTATCAGTGACTTGTACAGCATAACTTGTAGACCAGTGGTAAAACTCAACTAAATGCAGTTCAACCTGGCAAAATTCTCTCCTGTGATGTGAACTGCTAGCTGTTGCTTGAGGATTTTTAAGGATTTTCTTTATCGTGTATCCATAGGGAATAACTGAAATTCGGATCAGTAAATCAATTTTGACGATTTTTTGGACTATCCGGAATTATCCGGATCCGGAATGTCTAACCTGTCAATTAATAATTAACCGTTGTTTTTCAATGGTTTCACTTTGGACTAATAGCAATTTATAGGCCACTAACATATAATTATAATTTTGAGTGTTACTACTTACTAGGGCTGTCAACGGCCCAAGAATTACCAGGCACCCATTCGAAGGGTCGCACTGTTTCCTTCACACAATCTACCCTGTATCTGCCACAGGCGTTGACCGTTAGGCCTGTCAGTCATTGAAGAAATATATCGTGGTGCAGGGAAGGTGGAGAGTAACTGGCTGTTCTTCAATCCTACTGCCTGTAGCTGATGCCAAGCCATTAACCAATGATGACCAACTTGGAATTAGGCCTTATTGCATACTTTGTTACTAATCGGAATCGCCAAATAATGGCCTTTACTATCCGGAATTGGTAAAAAACCAATATCAGTTATGCCCTAATCTTGTAGTCATTTAAACAAATATATGTTATTTATACTAAGTTGTATCAGCAACTTGTTTTGCATCACAACAGCTTACTCAACAGCAATGTTTGGACTGACACCATGTGTTGTTGTTAATTTTGCTTTACACTGTATGTTTTACTGTTACAGACGAAATGTCTTCAAAATTACATTGATTACCTTTTTCAGAGTCCAATGTAAAGTTGCTGTCCATGTATACAAGACACTTCCTTGTTCTAGCTCCAAGCTATCCTGCTAACCTTTGCATTCCACTGACATTTATTAAACCATGACAAACGTATGATCAGCTCCCTCTGACCACTGGTCTTCGTCTGTGCAATTGACTACCTCCAGCTTTGTAGAACACTGCTCTTTCTCTTATCTCATTTTGCAAACTTTTCCTAACCTGCCCTTTTGCGTTGCATTAATAAATTACTACAACAGTGATATCTGATTAATAGTATTGATAGTGCATGTATTACATGGTGTTTTGACATGTACTGTTAGACTGGCTGATGACTTTGAACATCATAGTCAACAAGCCCTCGTCAATCCTGAGCGCCATCTTGCCAATCCTGTCAATGCTTTCCAGCTGGTCAAACGTTTCACTACTGACTGGGAGTACGTCGTGCAAAACTACATTCGTAACAATGCCTCTGAAGGTGTGCTTATTTTTATTTTATTAGCACTTGAATGTGATATGAAAACCATTCGTATATTTCTTAAGTTTCTCAGTTCTTTCATTTGCATTCATGAGGATTGAGGAGTATGCCAGAGAAACTGGCAGGCCTGTTTAGATGAATGCAGTTAGTGTGTAAGTGAAACATTACATTCTGCAGAGAATAATTTCAATTCATATTGGTTGCTGTAGTTTATTTCAGTTCTCTGTGGGCTTGTAATATGAGGTATGTGGTTTTCACAAATTTACAGAATTGAAACTCAAGGTGCTCATTTTCAGCATGTGTCTTGTTTATGTTAGGCTAGATTTTTTAGAAACTATTATTAACTAATTCCATTTATTTACTGTTCTCTGTCCTGACAAATAGAAGAAAATGATCTAAGTGTCATTTTGGTGCTGTGCATATACATGTGCAATTTAAGTAATGTGGGAGTGTGGTTAGGACTTGGCTGAGTAACCAACCATCTTTGGAATGATAGTCTGTTGTCCATTTCTTTGATTATTCTGTTGTTGAAGTTTGTGATGTGCATTTTCAAAGAGTTTCTTGAAAGTCTGTTGGCAAAGACGAGAGGTTTTCCCGATCAGGAGGACTTAAGTGGAGCTGGGATTGCTCTGCTACGGCTGCAAGACACATATGCTCTGTCAGCTGACGAGGTCGCTCGAGGGGATATTCAGGGTGTGAAGAACTCGCCAACCATGACAGGTAATTTCTTGATTTGCAGCATTACTGCCTCAAACTGACTTCAATCCATTTGGGCCATTTGATCTTTCAGCCTGCCTAACAAATTTATAGCACTGGAACGCATTTGCTGAAGAAGTTGAAGTTGCTTGCCAATTTAATTTCTTCTTTCTAATTTTCATGCATTTTAACTTTGTTGTCTGCATAAGGCTGATCCTATTCAGTATACATTAGCTATTCTTTCAGCCTTCACAGTTTGTTCATTTCATGCTGAATTCTGTTTTTATACAATATCATGAAGTATTATCTCAGATTTTCTCCAGTAGGGTGTTCTTGTACCAAATTAAATTTGGACTTATATATTTACGTTTGGTTTGTTTATTCTTTCTGCAAACAAGTGGATATTTTTAAAATTCTGATTTAGATTTCTTTGTTTCTTGTTGACTAACTAAGATGTACCAAGTCAGATTATTACCTGAACCAGTATCAGGTTATATCGGATTTTAAAAATGTTTATCTTCTTACAGCTAATATGATTTTTTTATTTTGACAGCCCATGACTGCTATGAACTGGGGCGTATTGCATACAATGAGGGTGATCATTATCACACGATCCTCTGGATGCGGGAAGCGTTGGCCCTTGTTGAGAAAGAAAACCCAACAACTATCTTAAAATCAATACTTATTGATTACCTATCCTATTCAACATACATGGTAGGTTTCTTCTTAGTCGCTTCTTTTCTGTTTACAATTCTTGGAATTCATGAAATATATAAGCTAATACATGTTAGAAATTTGTAAAGTTCTATTAATCAGCAGAACAAGGCAATATCTGAAAGGTTAGGTAGTTTCTAATTAAGGACACTCTGTTTAATAAGGATGATTAGCATCACCCTCCTTATTTATTCATGCTTGGGACTGTTACCACCCAAACAGGGGCATCTACACCATGGAAACCTTGGAGCAAATGCTCCTTCCAAGAAATGGGGGGGGGAGATCTATCAGTGTGTGTGTACCAATATTAACTTTGTTCATTCTATGATTCTTCTTTGAATAATGTCTGGTTCGTATGTCAGTCAAAATTGCTTACAGCGTACTTACTTTAAGAGAACCTACATGACTGCCAAAGTTATGACGTCGCTCTCGTTGCATAATTTGTTGATGTTATCGTTCGTGCAATTATTAAAATCAGTAGCGCTCTATAGATGGAATGCATGGATGGATAGAATCGCTGAATGGATGTGTGGATGGAATTCGTGGAATGTGTGAGGGTGCACCACTATGGAGGGATGTATGAATGGATGGGTGAGTGGAATCGATTGATGGATGGGTGAATGAATGACCCTATAAAAGTTTCTTTAGAGGAATAACAGGTGCATTTAGGACTCGATCTAATCGATGCCAGACTGCAGATGTTGAATTGTTTTCTATTCCAATTGAAAACGTTTATCAATACTTTTATGAGCTGCCGTCAGAGAATTGTTGGGCTTGGGTGATGAAAGAAAAAGAGTTACAGCTGTGTAAACCTAGCTGCCAAACGATTTCTTGGCACTTCGTTTGTTCCTTTTGCTGAGCAGGTGGGTGGCGTCTTCCGGAGGCATTCAATGCAATGTCTCGGCATATCAAATGCAGTCTCGTGCAATGCTCCTTCCCGACGTTGTCTATTATGTTGCAGATATGTTGTCACTTGATCATAATATAAGAGATATGTATCAAGCATGCGTTGCAATGACTGTATCAGACTGTGTGACAGTGGAGGTGTGATCACATATTGGGCATCGTGTTTCTTGGCTACGTTATATTACGAAGCGAGTTGCTTCAAATTTGTAAAGCACTACTCTAAAGTTAAGCGCAGAACACCAGCCACGAGAAAAGCGACTTGCAAAGTTGCAATGGTTAGAAGTTTCTATGAATGAATGTTTTTTCAATTGACTGCAATCCAGAGGCCGGGGGGAGGGGGGAAAATGTATGGAAAACTAATCCCTCTCAGCATTAATAGGCTAAAGTTGGTCTTAAAATGACTTCATCTTGTGCATGAGCAATTAAAAAGTTGAAATCTAGGTTGAACCAATATGCACTGTGATGTCAGGCAATGTTTCCCACAGTTCTACAGTTATTTTGTCTACCGACTTATTCTGTTTCTCTACTTTAATCTTCTAACGATGAGAGTGTACTAAAATCAACTGGGAAAACAACGCAGCTTGTTGTTAACGTGTTAATCATGCCAGCATGTTTCTAACGTCATTCTTTCAACTTTTAAACATTGATTTATCTGTGGGGACCAAGATTTTACCTCTCTGGTGTAGTCGAATCAATACATAATAACTTGGTCAATGGATGATCTTATACCAGTCATATGTAGAAACCTTTTTACTTTCTTGCTGTTTGTAAAGGATTTTAAAATACTGCAGATATTTTTATGACAGTTTTATGCATAATTGGATTATGGGATGGATCATGTTTCCATTTAAAAGAATCTAGCTCAGTTGAAGAAGACTACATATGGGATATTCGATTCCTTAAGTGGCTTATGAGCAAGATCGACATTGCTTACTGAAATGTGGCTATGTATTCTTTGCATGATACTTATTCTTAAGGAGTCCTTTAATTGTTTCCTACAGAGCAACAATTTGTGCTTAGTATGATGTCATGTTGATCTCACTAATGAAGTTTTTATAAATGCTTAGAAACAAAACCATAAAGAAACCATGAGACTTTTACTTCTATTAATGAAATTCAATTGTTTTTAATTAAGTTAATATTCAACATCAACATCTGTCAGTGTATCTGAATAATAATAATAATAATAATAATAATAATAATAATAATAATAATAATAATAATAATAATTAATAATAATAATAATAATAATAATAATAATAATAATAATAATAATAATAATAGGGCCCATTCCAGACAAATCTACTTTGTAAATAATGTTGAAGTCCCTAAGGGATCCTGTATACCTCGGGGCAAAAAAAAAAAAATAATAATATTATTATTATCATTATTATTATTATTATTATTGTTGTTGTGGCTGTCCAATCTTTTTGGGTAATTTATTATTTATTTATATAGCAAGGTAACCCAAGAGAAGCCTTGAGGCTGACGAATGAGCTGTTGCTCCTTGGTAAGTGTAGTTGCTTTTCAGTGACTACTGTGCATGATTTGCTTTGCATAGCCTAGCCTCCTGTGCTAACATTTAGCTCATAACAGTTTGACAAACACCTTATGTTAGGAATCCTTTAAGTTCTCTGCTTTTCCAATTTAATTTTGTCCACGTGTGGATCCATAGGGCTTTGCATGTGTTTTTGACATTTGGTTCTAACTGCCTGTCGTATAGAATCCTCTGATCTTGCTTGTACCAAAGACTCGTGCTCTGTCCACTGTGAAGTTGTTTTACGCACAAAATTTGAACAAGTCCGATTCAACATCTGTGGATCATTTAGGTTTTGAAATACAATCAGAGTACAAGGATCATCTGTAATGAGTCTAAATGTGTTTGCATAGAAATATTTTGTGAATTATTCACTTATTTAGAACTATGTTTCCCTTGTGTTGTGTAAGTCACTACAGATGCATGTCACTTGTCACTTTAATATCATGACAGAATGCATATCTGTGCACTTCTCAGTTGTGACCCATATATCGAGGATCGTTTCTGAAGAGTTTCTGTGTAGACCATGCACATTTAAACAAATCTTTACAGTATCAAAACTGACACAAGCAACCTCCATAGAACTGCAGCTAATTGTTGTTGCATGCATCTCTGTTCTTAATAGCATTTTTACCAGACTAATAATAATAGCTGAATGTCCTGGCGTCAACTTTGCAATATAGAAATTTATTTTTATTTGTCGTTTCTTTGTAAATAGTTGCATGTCACTGAAACAGAGCATTTTAAAGACACGTTATGAAAATAGACTTGGGATTGGATCAGTTTCTGTTTTACATTTTAATGTTTTTATGTTTTGACATTAACAAATACATAATCAGTTTCATGCACATTGGAAAACACACTTTCAAATTGTTTTTAAACTGTCTTAGGACGGGCAAACTACTAATGTTTTCATAATTGATAAGATAAGAATAAAATATATAAATAAAAATGTAGATAAATATATTAAAATATCTAAGATTTTTATCTCACAACCTTCTCACCTTCATATGTCCTGTAAATAGAAACCTGTTCAATCACAAGCTGCACTTGATGTTCAGAACAATCTACCACTCTTTTTATCAATTATTTTCATTTTCATAAGTACCTTTCAACTTTACTGATCTATTTTAGCCTTGTTTCTTAAACCTTTCTTGTGAGTTTCTTTGATGCTCTGTGTTCAAGAAATGAAAAGCTAAATCAGTAAAATAGCATTCATCTTTCAGGAAATTCAAGGATTTGTTGAATGATGGTATTTCATCATGGTGGTGAAAATTCAGAAAAGCTTAATCCACCCTCTTATAGTTGTCTTTTCATTTCATTGAAATGTCTAGATGAACTGCAATAGAGCTGTTGATTGACGACTTATTTGAAGAGCATGAATGCTATTTTTGAGAAAGATGAATGCTGTTTTTGATTTCAGTCAATCACTGACATTACCTTGTGTTTGTCATGACTTATCTTTCCTTCTCCTATGTTACTTCACTATTTGTCTGCAGAACAGGGTGATGTCTGCTTATGATATCCTAAATGTTAGAAAATAGCGTGATTTAAATCAATGACTTAACTACTGCCTGCTTTTCTGCAGTGTATTAAAGTAAGTGGTTGCGATGATCTAAGATAATAAGTCTGAATTAGAAGATGAGATTGAACTCTAATGTTTACTCAAGTTCCAGATTTTAAATAGTATTGTACAGCAGATTATCACACTAGCACTGAGGTTTTATAAGTTGCAGACTCTGTGATTCTTAATTGTTAAGCCATTGCTTATAGATAGTGAGTAACATATTTAATTTTTGTTCATGTAAATTTAGAACCAGATCACGTTCGTGCTCATAGGAACAAAGAGTATTATGAGGAACTTCTAGAGAAGGAGGTACAGCAACTCGATGCACCTGCTGTTAAGAATGAGCGACCGTTCGATGGCTACAAATCGTCCTCAGAATTCACAACATACGAGCGACTCTGCAGAGGAGAAACAACACATGTAATCATGCGCTCCTCTTATGTCATAAAATTTTCTGAGTGTATTTTTCAGTTTAATGATATCTCAAAATTCTGTTGATGTTGAAAATGATGATCAATATGTTGATGGATTCATTGTTAATAATTTAAAAATTATAGATGACGAGAAATCAAATATCAAACTGAAGTCATGTATCAAAATGGCCTGTAGTAGGTAGGTAAGTATCCCATTAAAAATATGAACCCTTTTACAGTTTAGATCCTAACCAATAGCTGCACAACTAATGTAAAACTCAGTAATTTAAATGCCGTATTCATTTTGTGACTTTTCTATTTATCTCGGTTCAGGTACTAGCACTAATCACTAAAACACTGTAGGTTTCATAGGAATAATTACCTATCCATATTCAAATTTGGATTATTGTTAACTTTGGGGTTTGTGGTGAAGACTGTACAGTTGTCTGTAGGAACAGATGCAGAAGCTTTTCTAGTGGGTAGAGAAGGATTATTTACAAACTATTTAAGTTTTGTGTATACTTGGTTTCGTGAAACAGTTTCACAAAGACCGTCATCAACTGACATGTCATTATCGCCGTCATCATCCGATGTTCTACATCAGTCCATTAAAAGAGGAAGTCATGTTTCTGAAGCCTCGCATAAGCGTATTTCACGACTGCTTATCCGACAAAGAAATCAGCAAAGTCAAAGAACTGGCCACACCTCGGGTAAAGAGCTGTTCTTTCTAATAGTACTACTACTTGTCTGCTTACAACTGATATTCTGGTTGGATGAGTTGGAAATACAGAAACATGCTGCCTTTCACCACTACTTTTCTGTTTATGTATATTTTGTGCATTGTGAATTGGACATGACTGTTATAAAAGAACATGAAAGAATGGTATGGTAAAAAGAATTCACCCTATAGAAACCTGTAATGATGATCAGGTCAGGGGCAATTTATTATACAGGAACTTGTAGAGTAGGGCTAGGTAGCTACTTATTTATTACCTGCCTCTGTGAACTGTTGTCCTTATAGTTACGAACAGGGTGAGGGATAAGTCAAAATGTACAATGTGATAACCGCAATCCACTACATTTTCTTATGGATAACAAGGGAATAAGGGATAGTTTCACATTCGAATTCATGGATGCAGAAATGAAACCAAACAAAATAACAATATTGCTGCCCATGTAGAAGAACAGAGCTGCTGTCAATTAGCATTGAGCCTATCTGTTCTTCAGCAAATAGTTCATGAATCTAAGAACCATGGGACAAAAGGAGAGTGTGAAGCGTAATGATACAAATGACAGTAGAATGCATAATAATACAAAAAGATAGTTTGAAGCATAATAATACAAAATGACAGTATGAAGCATAATAATTAATTGTTATGTTAATGTTAAGTACTTAATGAGGAACTGTATTTTGGTAAACTTACATTGTGTTGTTTTGTTGGTTGTCTCAACATATTGCAGTTACGTCGTGCAACTGTTCAGAATTCTGTGACTGGCGAATTGGAAACGGCCAGTTATCGAGTCAGTAAAAGGTGAACTTCAGTTGAAAACACTCGTTATATAAAACTGCTTTAATTACATATACATGGATCATGTGGCAAATATGTCTGTAGGCCAGCTGAAAATAATGTTCGTATATAAAACAATCGTCACCTTACCTAGAAGTACCATAATTCATTTACCTATTACCTTTTTGCGGATTTGTTAAATATGGTATTTTTTTGGGGAAATAAATAACAGTCCCTGTATTAACTAACTTGCTTCTCTATCCATTGCTTCAATAGAATTGGAAGTTAATTATCAGGGGCGCCGGCAGCGTGACACTTTGGACGCACGTGCGTCCACCCACCAAGTCAAATCCACACAAGGATTAGGCATCGCATTGATATTTTGACAATTTCACTGTGTAATTTGGTTTACCATACAGTATGTATAAATATGATATGATATGATATGCATGTGTTATACTGTACTTTTATGAGTCACTCTGGATCATTTTTAGCGTATGACTACGAATGGAAGACAGGGGACGGGTGTGGATGGGAGGAGTGTGCATCCAATTTTTTAAGCCTGGCGGCGCTCCTGGTTATTATTGTGCATGTGGAAAATGATCTCAGTAAACCTGAACTTTCATTTTGGTGCTGCCTTTGGCAGTCTTATTGGTTACAATGTTGCAATAAGGAATATTCAAATACTAAGTCAAATTTGCTACATCCATGATTTCGTTCTAGGGGTGCCTGCAGGCTTAAAAAAATTGGACGCACATTCCTCCTCTCCCCTCCCATCCGTATTGCCGTTTAACAAAAATATCGATGCAATTCCTATTCCTTGTGTGGATTTGATTTGGTGGGTGGACGCACGTGTGTCTAGTGTCGTCCGCCTGCGGGTGCCTCTGCTTCATTCTGCCAAAATTCCCATGTTAATGGAATGTGCTATTGGAGATTCTTGTGTAATAATAATGAGTGATGGTGCTGCTTACTCTGTTGTGACTCAGTCAGAAGCATTTCGTGAAGTCTCATGATTTAACTATTGAAGATGTATTGAGTCTGTGAACACTGGTGCAGATTCTTTGTAATAACCTTAAACAAGCTGCTTTCACAAGATTATCTCTGTTGCTTATATGCATAACAAAAGCTGTGACTTTTATGCATAACAAAAGCAAGTATGTCATTAAGTAGCAAAACGGAACCTGGGTAGCCTGGTCATGGTTTTGTGGTTGAGCCAGATGATGGTAAGCTTTGTCTGTTGGATAAATTTTGACAAATGATTTATTTTTTAGTTGTAAGTTTGACAGATGATTTTTTTTATTTTTAAGTTTGACAGATGATTTATTTTTTATTTGTAAATTTGACAGATGATTTATTTTTTATTTGTAAATTTGACTGATGATTTATTTTTTATTTGTAAATTTGACAAATGATTTTTTTATTTTTAAGTTTGACAGATGATTTATTTTTTATTTGTAAATTTGACAGATGATTTTTTACTTGTAAGTTTGACAGATGATTAATTTTTTGTTTGTAAATTTGACAGATGATTTATTTTTTATGTGTAAGTTTGACAGATGATTTATTTTTTATTTGTAAATTTGACAAATGATTTTTTTACTTGTAAGTTTGACAGATGATTAATTTTTTTGTTTGTAAATTTGACTGATGATTTATTTTTTATTTGTAAATTTGACAAATGATTTTTTTATTTGTAAGTTTGACAGATGATTTATTTTTTATTTGTAAATTTGACAGATGATTTTTTTACTTGTAAGTTTGACAGATGATTAATTTTTTTGTTTGTAAATTTGACAGATGATTTATTTTTTTATGTGTAAGTTTGACAGATGATTTATTTTTTATTTGTAAATTTGACTGATGATTTATTTTTTATTTGTAAATTTGACAAATGATTTTTTTATGTGTAAGTTTGACAGATGATTTATTTTTTATTTGTAAATTTGACTGATGATTTATTTTTATTTGTAAATTTGACTGATGATTTATTTTTTATTTGTAAATTTGACAGATGATTTATTTTTTATTTGTAAATTCGACAGATGATTTATTTTTTTATTTGTAAGTTTGACAGATGATTTATTATTTTTTATTTGTAAGTTTGACAGATGATTTATTTTTTATTTGTAATGAGAACTGCCTTCTGTTTGTGTTCGATTAGTGGTTGGCTTAGAGATGATGATGACAAACTGATTTCTCTCATTAGCCAGCGTTCGAAAACCGTCGTCAATTTAACTCTTGATACAGTGGAAGAATTACAGGTGAGAGCAGTTTGAAAAGTTTTCCCAACAAGCTACAGATTGTTGTACTGGTTTTATTTGTGCTGTCTTTGTAATTACCAGTGCACTGTTGAATTAAATTAAATATTTATGTTTTTTACTGAACCCAACTTATTCATATTGTGGTTTTAATTTCCAGGTGTTCCTACTGTTTTGAGGGTGCAGTGCTCGTTTCATATTGCTTTGTAGAAATGCTGTCAATTTCTGTTAACAGGTTGTCAACTATGGAATTGGAGGTCATTACGAGCCACATTATGACTTTGCCAGAGTAAGTCATATATTGACTATTATGTAGAGATCATATGCTAATGAATTTATTGCACAACAGTGGTCGCTGGAATAATATTGTTAAAATGTCTTTTTGAATTTTCTGCTTCAGAATATTAAAAAAAAGTTGAATGGAACTGTTTTAAATTACATTTCACATGCTACTTGGCACAAATTATGTGTGAATTTATCAAGTTAGAGAAGCATTTCAGTTAGGTATCATGGCTGATATACATTTGTAGGCACATTCCACACTTTCTTACACATATTTTCACTGCCAGTTTCAAAAACATTGAAATAATATTCTCATGGAGACTTGTTACCTTGGTTGGTTTTTGACTTGGAACTAAATCTAATTGCACTTGTATCTCTGATTTACTTTTGAATGAGCAGCTGTGAATAAGCTGATTCCCGTGACTGAGCTTTTTTGGTCACTGAACAAATGCGGAGTTTACTTTCATTATTATCAAGAAAATTTAATTGTGCCTGAAAACCTTATAAATGAAACCTTTCTCCAGACAAATTTAAAGCTACAGTGTGGACTTGTTAATGCGTTCCCAGATAGTGCACTGTTCCACTTAACTTGAAGTGGTGTCATGTTCCCCATAGCTATCAACTTAGCACCTTCTGTTGGTTAATGTGGTGCTCAAAAACTACAGTGTAGTGCAAAATGTTGGCTTTTACAACCGGATATCATGTCGATTAAGTCACTGGTACATGCTCTGTAAGACAAATGTAATGTCACCCACATGCAGGGGGTCGCCATACTCTTGTGGGACCCTGGAGGAGGAGGAGGAAGCAGTCTTTTGCTGATACCAAATTTGAACCTTGCCCTTTGAAATGGGGCACCGAGCTGTAGCTCCTATTCACCATAATTCGAAACCAGTTTGCCTGAGTTGTGTAGACTACAGCGTCAGAGGCTCAACTGATGTCGCTGTTACTCTTGGTTGGTGCGTGTGACCAGTCACCAGTTCAACTGATTGGCAGGTGGGCAGATGTCGTTGTCGCCCTCTGCTGGTATTCATGGGCACTGGTCAACAGTTCCACGAGCCAGAAACAGTGTCAGCAGCCTGATTGATGTAGCTGTCACCCTCTGTTGGCATGTGTGGGGGATATTGCCACGAGCATGGGAAACAGTGTATTGGAGTTCACCCTGCCCTTTTTAGGCTATTTCGTCATTCTTCCTTTTACGTACGGCCCAGTTAATGTGATGTATCATATGGCATGTCCCCCTATAACTTCGCATTAGCAAGTCCGCACTGTAGTTTTAAAATACCCGAAAAAAAGACTGTGCCGTAACCAAAGTCACTGTTGGACACAACATTCAGTATTCTGGCACTCTATGATATTGTTTAATTCAGGACCTGGTCAAGACCATTTAATAACACTGGGTTGCAATGAATTACTGGATGGGCCTGTCAGAGTTAAATGTCACATGATTAACTGTGTGCTTGATTATGTGTAGATGATGCAGTGTTTCTTGATAAAATGTCGCCTGATTAACTGTCCATAATTGATAGTATTTTATTGTATTTAAAGATTTCTGAAGTGCCTCTCTCAGTACGACCTAATCAGAGGCACTCCCAGTGCAAGGAGCCCTGAGGGAAAAGAAAAGATTTTAGAGAATGGATAGAAGCAGCAAGACCCCCATTAAGGAGCGTGGGACATATTGCCGGGGGAGGTCATTCTAAAGTGAGGGACCAATACAGGTAAAAGCACGATGTTGAGCCATAGCAGTCCTAGACTGAGGCACAAACATGTCGAGTCAATCCAGAGAGCGGAGAGGAAGAAGTGAAGCAGCCAAGATGGGCCGAAGAATAGAGTCACAAAGGTAGGTTGAGGCTTAACCCAAGAGCACTCTGTAAATAAGAAAGAGAATTTTGAACTGGATGCAGCCAGTAAGGGGAGGCGAGTGAAGATGTTCCATGTAAGTCGAGATCTGGGAAAAGTCAGAGAGACGGGCAATCAGGCAGGCAGCTGCATTTAACACTGACCAAAGAGGAGAGAGCCGGATTTTGGGAAGGCTGATTGATGATATATATAACAGATGTCTTGTTGGGTATTTCTGTTTTACCCTTTGTTGTTTTTCAGAAACGAGAGGTAAATGCTTTTGAACCATGGAGAGGAAATCGAATTGTGACTTTTATATGTTATGTAAGTTGTTTTTAGCACAGACGATTATGGATGTTGGCGAATGGCTTCAGCACCAAAGCTACCTGGACTGCTACAATGAATATTTGAAACTTTAGCCAAAGCTAATACATTTTATGTTAAAAATGAAAACTTGAATGATCTTAAAATAAATGAAAATGGTTCCTACTGGATTCAAGTTACAAGAAATTTTATGTCAGTTATGTAGTCCAGGTAGGAACTAGAGCTGTTTTATCATTGTTTGCATCTTTATTTGCTGAACATTTTTAGAACCAGAAGAAGTCTAATTACTAAACCAAATTTAACAAATAAAACATTTTGCTTTCCTTTAGTGAAATACCTTTGGTTAAATTACGTTCATTGTCGCTGAAATTTCCATTTGGGCCAAACAATTACTACTGATCTACGTATAAAATTGGAAATTAATTATTTATCCAAATTTGAATTACCTTTCTGGCTTTGTTGATAGTTTGTTCATTGTGTCTGAAACTGTTCAGCTTGTGTCAGTACAACTTTTACACTTAGATATAGAGCCAATGGGTGGCATATGGTCTGAATCCCCAATTGTTTTAAGATTCTTCAGTTATCCAGTTTTTTTTTATTTACCAGCCATTTTAAGACATTACTTCAGCATGAAATTTAAACTGCTTACTTTAAGTTCCAAACTTCAGAATTTCGGCTTCATATGCCACTCATTTTTTGCTCTGACTCATTTCTTAAATGGAGGTTTAATTTTGTCATGCTAATCTGGAGATTCAGCAACTGAAAACCTTTGTTACTAGAAAGATGAACTAGCTGCTTTCTCTCCTAAGTCAGCCAACCGGATCGCCACATACATGTGCTATGTAAGTCTTTCCAATGTATTCAACTATTGACTTTAGCACTTTATTCCACAGTCTAACAACCCCTTTTCACTGTATTTGTCTTAAACCTTTTGCAATTCATTTCTAAATATTAAAGAAATTTGAAGCATAATTCATTTGGAAAATAAAGTTGCAAAATTGCGTGGCCATTCATATTATCCATCTTCTTTATGCACATCTTGATATTCCACTTCTACTCACTACACAGTTGTAACGCCAAGAAACTTAACTTCAAAATTGTTTTTGTTTGCTTGTGCTTGTGCTTGTCTGTTCCCATGTGCAAAAAAAATATGCTTTTCCTTGTAGGCTGATAGTAGCTTAGTTCTGTATTTATCTAATTTGGCAGCTGGCCACAGTAAGTTTATTTTTTCAATTTACATTTGATTCAAAAAGAGACTGATGGTGAACATGTACCTTCAAAAAGAGACTGAATGAAAATGTACCTTCATCTAGAGTGATGGTGGTGGGTATGAGATATTGATGGAATGACATGGTAGAGGACGGAGAGATCGCCGGGTGAAAATCAAGGATCTTGCAGAGTTTTGTTCATGGTTCTGTAATGTGGTTTTGCGTAGAAGCGACTATCGATTGAGATTTTTCACTTTATGATAACACTGCTGTAGACGTTTCCAGAATAGGTTGGATGGTGTGACGATAACTAATGATAGCCACACGTCCTCATGGTGTTATGGAATGCTTGCTACCCACACCTCCTCATGGTGTTATGGAATGCTTGCTACCCACACCTCCTCATGGTGTTATGGAATGCTTGCTACCCACACCTCCTCATGGTGTTATGGAATGCTTGCTGTGAAAAATACAGAATGTGTCATTGAACTGTGGCTAATTTGCTGGAAACCTTGTGTGTGTTGCATGGATAATGCCTCCCCACTGACTAACCCAGCAACCTTTCTGAATCTGTTTAGCATTAGGAAGAATTATTTTAACAATGCTTGTAATAGTACTATTAACAACAGCAGAATGGATATCACCCTTCAGTATTTCTGCATATGAAATCTGTAGTGTTAATTTTAATTTTTCTGAAATCTGTTGATTGTTCACTTTTAGTCAAGTATTGTTTTCTCAGGTTATAAGTTTCGATACCAATCTCCTTAGCTTTTGACTTTCATAGTTTATTCACTGAATGTATTGTTGTTTTACTTGTTTAATATGCATGTGTTGGATACTCCAAATTGGTTTTGAAATGTTGAAAATAAGTATAAATTGATGCAGCATTAGGAATATTTTTGCATCATTTATGATATGGACTGATGCATGTGCAACAGCAGTTCCTCGCGTATCTTAAGGCTATATATGAGTTAGATATGAGTGTAACTAGATTTAATTTTTATAGGTTTAGGTGAAGAATTGGAGGTGCTCGATAGTGTAGGCCTATTGGTTAGTGTGCTGGACTGTCGGTTGAGAGGTTGGGGGTTCAAATCCCCGCCAGGGCAGAAATTTGGTTCAAGATTTCTGCTCCAGCTGCACCCCTAGCCAACTCAGCTATGATGAGTACACTGTCCGTACACTGTTGGTGGGAAGATGAGACGGCGAGGGAGAGGACTGGCCACCCATCCTCGTATGCCGAGGTTAAGAAAACAAAAGTCGCTAACACTTCATACCCATGACTGTCTTAGGGCTAGTTTAAGGGACTGCTCTTTCTCCTCTTCTTAGGTGAAGAATTGGAGGGTATTTAATCAAGATAATTGTAAAGCAGTCTTTTTCAGCAATTTCGTATAATTGAGACTGCATGAAATTGGTAATAGCAGCTGTTAGCAAATGTAACTAGTATTGATTTGTAATAATGATGTTATGTCTGTATGTAACAGAATATTTATTTAGCCCATTTTTTAAAGATAATTAAAGAATTTGTCAATTGAAATATATGAATTTAAAATTTATTCCCAGCAACCAATTGCATGCAGCTGTGAGAAACAATTGCTTCAGTTTCCTGCAGAGGTGAAAAAAGTTGGTTTTTTGGTTTTTAGTTTATTTGGTTTATTAAAAAAAACAAAAAACAGAAAACCAAAAAATTAGTTTTTTTTCAATTTCTTATTCTTGTAGAAGTTATTTTAATAACATTGATTTAATTATATTTAAAGTGACATTAGTGGTTGAGATAAAGATAATATTTCATGTCTTGTTATTCCAGATGTCTGATGTTGAAGCTGGTGGTGCAACAGTCTTCCCAGAAATCGGTGTTCGATTGGTGCCTAGGAAGGTACTTTACAAATGCCTCTCAATTTATCTGTTGACCCTTAGCTATGGTCTTACTTTTTTCTCTCAGCTTATTATTCATACTTTTTGGTGAACTGAATTTGTTACTACATTTTCATTTATCTTAATGTAATCATACATGATGGTCTAGTGGTAAGCAAACTGTTAGTGTAATTCTATCAACTGAGAGGTTAGGGTTAAAAAATTTTCCTAGGATAGAAAGATGTTTTAAACTTATGCTTCACTGACACCTGTAGTGAACTGGGCCATAGGTAAAGGGAGTGCACCAATCATACACTGCAAGTGAAAAGATCAGGCAGTGAGGTAAGGGTTGTAGCCTCCTACCCTTCTGTACTGAGCCCACAATGAGTCACTGGGGTTTGTGATGGTGCAACCTGCCTTCTGTCGTATTCCCTCAACATGTGTGGTGGGTTTTCAATGTGGCAATGTATTTTTAATTGTTTGAAATCTGTTGTCATTTCACTAGGGTTCCTGTGCTGTGTGGTACAACCTGATGAAAAGTGGAGAGGGTGATTATGACACTCGACATGCTGCTTGTCCTGTGCTTACAGGGTCAAAATGGGGTCAGCATTTATCCTACATTGATAAATTCTTTAGTCATGAATTCCTCGTGTCTTAGTCAAACATTTTTCTCATTTTAACATGTACTCTTCCGTAACAACTGGCTTCCAGTCAGTTTTCTGTTATTATGCTGTGGAGAGGTAATGGTTCATCCACCAAGCATGTCAGCAAGTGGGGTAAGGAGGAGTGATACAAATGCTGACAAGGGGAGTGGCCCAATACAGACGTCTGCTTGTTAATTTGATACATGTTGTTTTTTTTATCAGTACAGTCTGTGCCTTAAATAGATGTTCCAGCTTCAGACATCGGTTTTGTGTTTAGGTGTTTATTGAGTGTCACTGTCTGTACTGTGTTGGATCATCAGTTAGTGGGTCGTGCTGGTAGCAGCTGGCTATAAGGCTACGCCATAGTGCCTTGCATATGTGTCACTCATTGGCTACCGAGCTTCAACAGTTGGATGTGTGTTGAAGGAGACTGATTTAGTCTCCTCTGCAGTCTTAACATTACTGGGACTTGATACTAGCAGATAGGGATGTCGTGATAATCCCTTTACTTGACATGGCAGTATCAAATTTCGGAGTACCTCAACCCGTAGCATTGTTCCACCTGGTTTCAGATGTCCTCAAATGTAGACAAGAGGAGGGAGATCATAATTTTTTATGGATATTTTTTATGGATGACCCCTAATAATATTAATAATAATAACGACAATTTCTATGGCACCATAACACAGCAATGCTGTTACAAGAGTGCCTACACAAAACTAAGTAAGCCTTGATGAACAGGTAAGTCTTACATTCAGCCTTGAAGGAGTCGACCGAGTCAGCAGAACAGATTGCAGAAGGAAGACTGTTCCAGTACCTGGTACCGGGAACCCCTAACACAATTTTTAGCTTTATGCTAATGGTTCAGCACTGTACTGTATCGAAAAGTATAATTCAAGATGTCTTCGCACATTTCATAAATGCAATGAATCATTCAAGCATCAATTCACTTGCTTAGAGTGGCATTTTGTATTCACTTTTTTCGTTTCTGTGTAGCATATTGGTTATGTAAATTGCCAGATTACTCAGCACCACACAAAACTGCTTCAGGGAAACCAATGTATTCAAGCATTTAGAGGAGAAATTAAGCCAAAACAGCTGAGCTGTTGGGTTCGTTTCAGTGCCAAATAAAAATCCTGACATATGTTGCCACATTATTTATGTATTGTACAGTATTATTGTATGAATTAATTGGAGCTGGTACTAAAATCATCGTAATGACCATGTTGATTAGTTTGTGTGAATGTTGATTTTGTAGTCTGTAACAAGTGGTATCACGAGAGAGGTCAGGAGTTTGCCAGACCATGTTCCTTATCGTCTGAAGAGTAGTGGCAGCCATTTTGAAAGTTGTTACGTACTCAGAAGAACTGCTCTTTAGTGGAACTGCTAGCTATTCAACAATTACTAACTGTTTTATGTTTGTTTTAATTGTTATTGGTTTACTGGAGTTAGTAATAACGATTTTTGCAGTTTTATTGGACATTATGACTATTTAGGATCCGGTTAATTTCTGAACATTGTGGAAACTGTGCAGACATTTACAGACCAAGTAGGAATTGGCTTAGCCTTTAAATTATTAAGTTATTCATTTAGCCTTAATGCTTAAGTTTAAATATTGTTCTTCAAATGATAGATAATTGTTCAGGTTTAATCAAGTTACTTTGATCATGAAACATGTAATGAATTTTTTAACAGACCAGTTGCCCAGTTTATTAAGCTGTTTGTAAACCATGATACTGACATCACTGGACTTGGACGCATCTTATACCGGGTTATAGGTGCTAGATGGCTATGTTCTAATACCTATGTGCAGTGCGTAAAAGGCATTACATATAAATATTTGGATATGAACATGCATCCAAGATTATTCAGTTGGATTTTTTAGTTGTGTTTGAAAATCTAAATAACAATTATCAAAAGCCAAAATAGAAAAAATATATTGAGCTTAAAATTATAAATTAAAATTCCAATAAATGTGTTATTTGCATATGTTACTAAATTTAGGAGTTTGTTAAGTCAACTGTTGCAAGCTTGCAAAATGAGTAAATGAAAAGAAATGATGTACTATAGAGAAAGTTGTAAATCCAACTGCATAATAATAATTGATATGGTACTTGGTTCTTAAATTGGAGACTTCATGCTACCATAAAATTTTAAGCCCTGGTCTCACCTTTGCCCTTAAGGTGCTCAGTGTGGCCTTGACCTTAATGGGTTTGGTCTTGATCAAGGTCTTGAGGGTTTTCGATTTGGCCTTGAATATCATAATCGTTTCTTTCAATTGAAAGTGATCTTACTGTTAAATATAATACTGTATTACATATTTCTAAAACACAGGAAGACTTGTCTTACAATTGGGTTTGCAAAATTCTTTACTGAAACAGTAAAAATTCTGCATGAAAACGCTACAATGAACATTATAGAAGTGAATAGCTTTCTTCGAGGCTTTTGTAATTCACACTGAACATCATTTTGTGTTACTGTAAGTTTCTGTTGAATACTTTTTAGTGATTTTTCATTTGTTGTATGGTATACTGTAAGTTTGAGTTCTTAAGTCACCTGTGAGGCTAGCATTGTGGTACCTGTGAGAATCATTATGTCAAAAACAACGTGACCACATTTTTACATTGGCCATTGGTCAGTTTAAATGACCAGATGACCATCGATGCAAAGCCTTTCCTTCCTGCTGCTGGTGACCAATTGCAGTCTGGACATATCGAATCCTATTGACCTTTTAACTACTGATGATGAATACGGTTGCAATTAAGTTGAAGACCATTTGGTTTTAATTTTGAGCCTTGATGTATGCGATTAACGTGAATGAACCTCAGGACACAGACTTACAATCTGCACGATGCTTACTTACATTAGTTAAATGTGTCTTTTGTATGTTAACATTTATTTTTGGACAATACATGGCAATTTGTTTTCTACGTTGCCATTAATTCTTCGTTACATGAAGTGATTGCAATCTTGTGTGTGTTTATTTAAAAACAACATAGTAATTCTAATAATTGTAAGCATAGCCTTTCAGCTCAAGTCCCCCAATGACAGTCAAGACATTCGTGTCATGTGAGCCTTTATTTATGGTTTGTTGTCATTACTTCACCCCTATTCCCCAAGACTTTCAGTGATAACAATCCTTGACATCCACAGAAGTTAATTATAATAATAATAATAATAATAATAATCTTCGTTTAATATCTTCAAACTGACAACAACGCAGTATGATTACAAATCAGTACATGTTATGCGATAAATCTTAACTACTAACAGAACAGACAGCCTGCAATACAAGTTGACAGTTGTAATTTCCTGGTTTGATGGTCGGCACATGTCTGGCCATGGGGGTCATCCATAAAGGACGTCTGCAATGAGGGGGAGGGAGGGGTCATCCAAATGCTGACAAATGCGGACAAGGGAGGGTTATGACCAGTGCGGACGTCCGCATCTAAAATTTTAAATTTGATAGTTTTTTAAACAGCACCTTGTTTCAACCTTCCCTGAAAGACAAAATGGGGTCATCCATAAAGGACGTCTGCAACGAGGGGGTGGGAGGGGTCATCGAAATGCGGACATGTAACATCATACTAGCTAGCACAGAGGGCCCCTGATTACATATAGTTTGCTCTTAAGTGGTGCTATATAAATACTCAAACCACTTGCTCTGCTTACAACTTGCATATAACGTTTGCTTTAGGTCTATGTATTATTAAGCTCTTTGTCATGGTCCAAGCACATTGATTTTATCCTTTTAGCCATGGTAAATGTGCTTACATGTAATTACTTTTCCTTTAATGATGAGGAGGCAATTATGATCACAGATGCTCTGTTTGCCCTGCTACTGCTACTAGCTCTATAGTAAGTCCAGCTCTGTCCTTATGACAGATTGCTGATAGACTTCGGCCTATCTAATAATGAATAAAATGCCAGTCACTTCAAATTTTTATGTGTTTGGGTCCTTCATAAGGTTTTAGTATGGCTTGTGGTATAATTATGTGAAGTCTACCATAAAGCACGTCCACAATGAGTGGGCGGGAGGGGTCGTCGAAATGCGGACAAGGGGGAGGAGGTTATGACCAATGCGGACGTCTGCATCAAAACTTTTAAATTTGATAGTTTTTTAAACTCCACCTTGTTTCAGCCTTCCCCCCAGTGGCGGCGCCAGGGGTGGGCTAGGGGGTGCTTAGCCCCTCCAAACTGTGGCTCAGCCCCCCCAAACAAAATGCTGGAAACCTCTTAAGCTTTGCAATGCTTACAAAGGAGGAAGGGAGAAAGGGAAGAGCTTAGGGCTTCAGCCCCCCAAACCTGAAATCCTGGCGCCCCCACTGCTTCCCCCAAAGACAAAAAGGTCAGTGAGGTGATTGCCTAAAACCTCATGCATGGTATAACCTTTACTGTGAGGCTTTTATTACTGCACATCCTGATATTAAACCCGAACTGTCACTTGTCACAGGAACTGTGGAATAATTGTATAAATAATGATGACATTAAAAATGGGCTTAAATTCCAGGGCAATTCTGGTCAAAAGCCAAGAAGGTAGCCTGAGACGACACGGAAACAGCCTAGTTGAGACCAACTGGTCAGAACAAACTTTGCAGAGCAAACGTTTCCGGAACAGAGTTCTGTAGGCCTAGTCTAGGGCCAACAGCAGAAAAGGCCCGCCTGCTGAATTGTTCTTGTCCATGGATGCTGATGCTCTCATTGTGAAAGCCAGAAAACCTGCATGGTTGAGTATGTATGTATGTATATATGTGTATGTATGTATGTATGTATATGTGTCTATTGTATCAAGTCACTTCATGCAGCGCCAGGGCTGTAGTCGAGGGTATACGCGGGTATACAGCGTATAGTTACCTCGAGAAATTTGAGAGCGTATACTCACGGCTTTAGAGGAGGGTATACGCGGGTATACAGCGTGTACTTACCTCTAGAGACTGTATACCCACTGAGTAATGAAATTTTGAGAAAAAAGAGAGGTTTTGAAAGGTTTTGAGGGCGAATGACTAAAAAAAAGAAAATCAACTTTTTCAGAGACGAAATCGTAAAAAGTCAAGAAATTTTCTGAGAATTCCTAAAAGGTTATAAATTTTTTTAGACGAATTCCTAAAAAAGGTCATCAAATTTATTTTTGGGTAACACCGGCCCTGGTGACGCCAGTAGCGTGTACTCATCTCAAATTTTACCACTACAGCCCTGTGCAGCGCCTTAATGTACCGGTACCTCGCAAAAGCGCTGCCGTAGCCAATCTAAATGATGTTAAAATCATTAGAGTTATTCGACAAATGAACAGTAGGTCTTACTATGATAACTAGAAGAGTGAACATCACTTGCAAGCTCCTGCACATAGCCCATCCATATTTGTAGTTTAAACAATGTTCCAAGTTCTTTGGATTACGTTCACCAACGAAGAAGATATGCGGCCATAAGCGTGAAAAGACAACCATAGGCTCGCAGCACGAACTCCCAATACTATGCAGCCCCTCGCAGATACGCCGCGGTCGGAGAATCCTGCCATCAGGTCTGTGGAGGGCGTAAGATCGTCATCGCAGTAAACGGTCAGACTCGAAACACGGAATCTTACCAAATCAGTGTCATTAGTCCATTTAGTATCCGGAAACTCCCTAAGATGGACGATGCCATGGTACTGCGAGAGACCTCAATATTTAACATAGCTTCTCCCGCAAATTATAAATATTAAATGCGATTTTACTTGAAATAACCATTGATTGACGCCTTGATCATTATAAAATCAGCGCTATAAAAGTCATTAAAATCTTCAACGCACTATGATCGAGATCGAGCTTCTCTAATGCTATTGTGAATTCAGTGTCTTGATGAACGGGGTTGTGCCAGTTTTGTTGGCGCGATCATTCGAAGTATTGGAAGCAACAATGGCGGCTCAAGCTCAAGCAAATGCTATAACTCTGCGCGGATCCACAGACATTGTCGCAGATTTCTTTGGTAACGTTTTATACGTATAGAATTGGTCGTGAAATATGTTATCATAGTGGACTTTTGAAATGGCGTACGTGTAATGTTAGGAACCCACATTGGTAATCTTATCTTTTAGCGTCGGCAATTATTTACATTGCATGAGCGATAAAACATTTAATTGTAAAATTCATACTAGAAGTTGGAAGATTTATGAAAATATAACAAACTAGAGGTTGGATGAACGATGATTATTTATTGTATTATTATTCGTTGTATTATTTATAGCATTTATAACGTTTCAATGAAAATAAAAGCCAAGATTACCTATCATTTAGCCCGACGGATGGTAATGGAGGGGGGGGGGCTTGTCGACTTTTCCAGCGTCCTGAGTTGACAAAGAGCAAGTAACTAGAAAAGTAGGTTTTTCAACTTGGCGAACCTCACAAGAACCAACTATGCCCTCTGCGACCTTGAACTCGGTTTTTAGAATTTACTTTCTAATAGGAACCCCATTGAGGTGTTTGAAGTGTATACTGAACCGCATTAAATTTGTGAAAGCAGTGTTTGCGAAAGTTTGAGTTGTATGTCGTATATGTCCAAGGTTTCAGCAAGATTTAGTTTAGTCATTCTGATAAGTTAACAGCTCATTTTAATATTTTATTTTCAGTTTATGGAATCAACAGCATTCTTTATCAGCGTGGAATTTATCCCCCAGAAACATTTACTCGACTTCAGAAATATGGCCTGACAATGTTGGTGACAGCTGATTCAGCATTAAAGACGTACTTGAACAACATTCTGTCTGATGTCAAAGGTAGCTGAAATTATTTTTAGAAAATGTGAGAGGACAACAGTTGATCAGGAAAGTTAATGTTTTAGACCTAAGATTAATAAATTTATACACTGAACAGTAGATGGATTCTTTTGAGAATTGTTTAAATATTCGTACTGATGTAGCACCACTCTGCTCCTGACCTGATAACACAAGACCATGACTAAAAAAGAATGCTTGTTAACTTCTGGCAGAATAGAGGCAAAGAAAGGACAACTACCGCTAATTATTTGGATGCTGCATTATCTGCCACCTGTATGGGACTGGGCCATGGCCATGCTGGGCCATGGCATTGTGGTATACTGCAGATGCTAGCACCTATCGTCAATGCAACTTGGTCAACTGTGGATAGGAATCTGCTTGAGCTCCAGTTGCATTCAGGAGCCCACTGCTTGTTACTCTTCTATTTTTATGTACATTGTTTCTTGTGCTGATGTATTTTGTAATATCATTTAACATCATTTAGGCTAGCAATGTTTGTGTGAGGTACTTAAAAGACATGATATTAAATATCTAGATAACTAACTAACTTGGCTTAAGGAAGACAGTTAAACTACCGATTTGGCTTCTGAAAGTAATGCTGTATGTACATATAAAATATGTAGTGTGATATGTTTTTGATGATTATAACAATTGTTTATATTTTGTGTTTGTATTTTTCATAACACTTCATTTGAAATATTTGTAGAGTGGCTGTTTAAGATGACTGTGCAGAAGTTGGTCGTTGTTGTGAAAAGTCTAGACAATGGTGAGGTACTCGAGAGGTGGCAGTTCAATGTGGAATGCGACAAAAGTGTGACCGAGAATAGGTCTGTCTACATTCCTTTTATTGTCCACCTGAGTATGATGTAAAGATTTAACTATGATTTGCTTAAGTTGGTTTGGTCGTATCATACCAAACATTTTGTTAGACAAAATTGTTGTTTGAGCTTGTTATTTTCAGGTGAATATGATCATGTTTAAGCCAATATAAAAGAGCTTATATTACTGTAAAGCCAACATGAAGGAGCTTATATAATTTTCAAACCAATGTAAATATTTTATTTTGAAACCAATATTAAGCTTTTATTGTAGTGTAACTTTCAAGAACTGTGATGTATTTAGGTCCATTTCACTTTGTGATAACATAAAAAATTAGCTTTACGATCAATTTTTGGGGAGAATCTTGCATTAGTTTTAATTTAATTCAATGCATCGTTTTCCATTTGCAGTATCTATTTCATGTGTCGACATAAAGACAGCTATTGTTCAGGTGCCTGTGCCATTGACACTTGGGTCTAATAAATGTCATGTAATTAATATAATAAACAGACAGAAATGTCACTCACTGGCTAAGCCCACTTTTCTGTTACGCTGGCCTCTGTTACTGAAATGTCCATGAAGCCGCTGGCCCTGGCCAGAGGCCGCTTTTGGCCTCTGATGCACACTGTTACTGAATGTTAGTGAGGCCTGTGGCCCTTACCAGCGGCCTCTGATGCGCACTGTTACTGAATATTCATTAAGCCGCTGGCTCACGGCCTCTGATGCACTCTGTTATTGAATATATATTAATGAAGCCGCTGGCCAGCAGCCTCTGATGCGCACCGTTTACAATGAGATTTTCACAAATTTTTAAACTGAATAATAAATTTCATGTACATTTGAAAACACATTTCAAATTGCTTTTAAACCGTCTTAGGACAGGCAAACATCTAGTCACTACATAAATTGTGTATCGATTTTAGTGACAATTCTTTGATGACTTAGTGCATTTTCCATTTCATCTGGTACTTTCTGTCTTGCATTTATTTGAGGTCAGTAAGCGAGTCAATGCAAGCTGGGAGATAAAAAAGATGTTCGGTTCCTGATGTTCCACTGCACTTGTCAGTGGCACTCAGCTGCTTGATCTTTTCCAACCCTTTTCCAATACTTTTTCATTCACTATAACTAAGAGTTGTATATTTGTTTTAGTGCACCTAAAAAGAAAGACGAGAACGAAATCCAGAATGAAATTCGTGGAGTCATTCGACAGATAACTGCCTCCGTCACATTCCTTCCTCTTATCGAATGTCCGTGTGAGTAACTGGATTAGATATATGGCTGATAGTGTTTGCTGTGTATTAATATTTTACTCTTTCCTAATGTTGTTGGGTTGCTTTTACCAAATAGTGCAAACTTGTGTTCTTTAAATTTCCTTTGCCAATTAAAGCTCAGTATTTTTTCAGAAACTTTCCTGCATAAAAGTAAACATTTGCAATAGAGGCTTCAACTCTTTATAAATTTATTGCCCACAGAACGTGTCCAAAATATAAAAGTTTCCTCTCTTTGATTAATGCGAATAAACGCCTTCCTACTCCAGCAGTCCATACACTCAGTACTTTGTCTTCCTGGCAGTCCCTGATACTCTGAGGTCTGCCGCAGACTTTAAGTATTTCATTTCAAATGTGTTGGTTCTAACCTCCTCATCCTCATCACAGCCATACATTGCTACTGGCAACACAAGAATAAATAATACCAGGCAGTTAACATCTATATTGAAAATGAGTCTTTACAAGCCTATGAGCCTTCACATCCAGGCTTTAATTTAAGGCAACATTTCTTTCAACCTGTGATATGAGTCACTTTGTCAACCTGCTGATGATTAGGTCAAGATCACTGTGAAGTGTGTTTTAGTAAGATATTCTTGCATTCTATGGTTAATTTACTAGTCTTTCATCACATTTAGAAAAAGCATAAAAGTTCCTGCATATTTTAAAATGGAATTCCTTCTGATATGCCAGGCATTCCTTTAGGAAGGAAAATTCAAGTACTAAATTAATAATAGTTCTAATTTGTACTCTGAAGATGATATCTGTCACTAAAAAGAAAAGCTGTTGATGGCTGCTTGTAATGTTCAAAATCAATCAAATTACCTATTTTTCAGGTTCGTTTGATATCCTTGTGTATGCGGACAAAGACCTCGCCATCCCTGATACATGGAATGAAACTGGTCCAGCACTTATAGCAAACTCACAGGAAGTCCGTCTACGTTCATTTTCCACTTCTGTACACAAAGTCGACACCATGGTTGCATACAAGAATGTCACAGACTGAACACAATGCTGCAAAATACTGATTAGCGAAAACACTGCACCACTAATTTTATATTAAAAATTGCTTTGACTATTATTCAGAACTGTTCTGATGTCTGTCCCCTAGTTGACAGAGGTGTAAAAGTTTTGACTAACAATTCACAATATTTAGTTACAAAGTTTTCTCATATTACTTGCCAGTTCTGTAGTTGTTCCTTGACACTATTTTAAGCTGTCGCAGAGCTGCACAGGTTAACGTTTTGAAGTTTTCTAGGATACCATGTACTGTATCTTTAGATCAGTTAGATGGTCACAGATGCAGCACTTCTGTGAGGTACTTCATACATACATACTAACCTCTAATTTTACCATTACAGCACTGCCTAGTACTAAGGCCTAAGCTACCTGTTGATCTGCAGCATACAGCAAAGGGAGTTTACACCTTTGCAGTACATAATATTAGGTACCAAATTTTAATGGTGACATCTGCATTGGGCACAACTCCCCGCTCTCCAAGACCACTTGAAGGTGACCCTGTCCCTCGCCTCGGCAGACGTGAGCGGTCAACCGCAGTTGAAATTTCCTTTGTGGTTAACTTTTTGTGGCACAATTCTAATGATTAGCGAGATGGACTTTTGAGAGGTCAAATTTTTGCTTTCTTTACAGATGGTATGAGAGGTAGTAACAAAGTGAAAAGTTAGTATTAAATCAATCCACTTTTTAATCACTCCCTAGATAAGAAAAGTACTGCCCAAGATGCTTTAAGTTGTGGTAATGGTATGGCAAAAGCCATGGAACGATTGAAATTCATAGTTTGTATTTGTAAGTTTGTAATTCATGTTTGTATTTGATGAAATTGAAAACAATACCTTTTTATCTGTTTTAATGGTTGAAATTGAAAATTATAGTATGAAGGCTTAACTTATGGCTTTAATAGATGTATGTTGAAACTACTCCATCACCTACATCTACTGCGTTTTGTCATACTTAGTTAAATGTACACTAATGTTTTATCAATTATGTTATATCACTTAGCACATATTGCTCTAGCACTAATACCCAATAAGGTGGAATTAATGGGAAATAGGCAAAATATGACCCACTTTGGACCCCTCCCTCCCCCTTGTCCGCATTTCACCTTACCATCCCTCCTAGCAGACGTCCGCACGCCTAAGCCAGTTTTTAATGTTGTCATAATTATTTTTACAATTATTCCACAGTTCCTGTGCACGTTTAAGTGACTTCAGGTTTCATATAGCAGGATGTGCAGTAATAAAAGTTGCAGTAAAGGTTATACCATGCATCATGCATGAGGTTTTAGGCAATCACTTCACTGACCTTTTCATCTTTCAGGGATGGTTGAAACAAGGTGGTGTTTAAAAAACTGAAAGTTTAAATTGTAGATGCGGACGTCAGCACCTCCCCCCCTTGTCCGCATTTCGATGACCCCTCCCTCCCCCTCATTGCGGACGTCCTTTATGGATGACCCCTTGGCTACAGAATTATATTTTGCATATGCAAATGACTGTTTTTTTAAGAAACTAAGTGGCATCATGCTGAAGTAAATGCACAATTAGTCATGGAGCTAGCTCATGTTTCGTGTGCACTTCAATGTACCCTCAGTTTGACCTCACAGGGTCATTATAGGTCATCAAAGTGTGTCAAAAAAATTGGTCACATGACCCGCTTATTGATCGCTTAGCCGCCATATTGGATTCAAGATGGCGGAAAAAGGACTTTTTAAATCGCTTGTATCTCGGCCATTTCTTATCCGATTTCGACGTTTTCTTTTTCAAATTGTAGGTCTTGATCAGAGCTATCTTTTTGGTCCTTATGTATTTTTTACTAATTATAACCGTTTTTGAGAAATTTAGCAAAAAGAAATTTTTGAAAAAGAAATTTTCTGTATTTTTTACTTTTTGCCACTTAAGGAGTTGAAAATGGGAAAATATTTCTCTGACAAAAGATTATCAGCATTTAATAAGCTTTAAAATGGTACTATTGAAAGTAGTATTATGTTGTGCCATTTGCTTCTAAGATTCAATATTGTAATCCAGTGCAGTGTCATTCGAGTAGAAAAGCGTACCTTTCATATGCCTGTTTCACAGCTGTTCTCCATCCGATTTTGAGGTTTTTTTTTGAATTGTAGGTCTTAATAAGAGCTATCTTTTTGGTCTTGCATATTTTTGGCTAATTATAGCCGTTTTTGAGAAATTAAAATAAATAATATTTTAAAACAAATTTTCTGTATTATTACACCAATTTTTCAATCTTTTTTTTACGTTAAGGTTCTTATAAGTATCCAAGGGCCCTAATGGAGAGGTACCTTTAAACAATGTTATGAAGAAGAAACATGACACCTCATGTGTTATCTGTCAAAAGAAGGGGGGCTACAAGCTTTCTACTTACAGTGAGAATAATGGCAGGAAGAAAATTCAAGAAGCGTCTGTTGTTCTCCTGGATGATATCTCGTCAGAAGTGCCAGAAGATGGTATGGACATTTACTAAACGTCCAACCTGAAATGCACTGATCTGAGCCCCCTCCCCCACCAGAAAAAACGTTGTAGCAGCAGAAATTCTGAACAATTGAAAGATTCTTCATCTTTGTGTGTGATTTGTATCAATCACGTGAGTTATGGACAAAATAAACTATTTCGTATATACGATAAAAATTCGCTCTAGATTTTTTAAATGCTACAGTTAAATGCTACAGTTTAGTTTAGTTTCGATACTATCAAGATGATGCTTTTGATAGAACTTCCTCCCTTTAATTTGGTTCATCAGTATTTTAAACTTATACAAGCAAGAAGACAGAATCCCAAATGGTGCTATCCACAAACGTCACCGCAGTTACTCTGGTGGAAAGGCTGAGAGATACTCCAGTAGTTGAAGAATGTGCAAAGCAGTTACTGCAAGAATGTCTTGAGTACGCTTTTCAATTAAAAGCAATGCTTATGAAAATCACTGGATGAGTTTAGAGCCTGTTAACCACAGTTATGGGAAACTTTTTCTCTACACTTTTACCATCATATTCTGCATCACATTCTGTGAAACAAAAATGTAACTTAGTATTGAAATACATGATGGATAAAGGAAAGCCTCCTTGTTGATTATGATATCACAAAGTATACACAAAATGACACAGTCAGAGACATTAATACAGATCATGAACAGACTTGACCTTGGTGTTAGCTAAGGTGAGGTCGAACGACAGGTTGATAGACTAGGCCTACTGACTCAAATACGTAGCACAGGAAGCAAACTACTCAAGAACACCACTTCCACCTGATATGCAGAGAAATCTGCCCTTTGGAATCAGGGCAATTTCGACGATAATGAGCATGTTCTATCAGGAAATAGTAACAGGTAACAGTCATGATACAGTGCTGTAATTTTGCAGAACAAACTGATGGTGTTAGTCATTCAAGTCATCAGCACAATCTAGCTCAGCCGAACTTTGGAACACCTCCAAAAATTGCAGGCAAGTCTCTCTAGCAATTATTGCCTTGCCAGGAACTACTCCACTGTCGTAAACCTTGAATGCGTGGTAAAATTCCAATAGGCTTTGTTCCAGCAGAGACGACACCGGACCCTAACACAACAAGAGAGGCACAAGAAATCATGGATAATATAGTTTTTTGCTAGATTCTTTCACAGCAAAAACTTTCCTTCCAAGAAAGAGAATAATCGAAGCAAATCGTCCCATCATGGAGTGCATTCAGCAGTCTAACCTCAAGTCAAAGTTTACCACTCACAAGCCACAGCGTTCACTCCTAGAATACCACACCCTGCAACTGTTTATGATAAAAAATATAGGTGCATGAAGAACTTCCAGGATTGCTTATTGCAAGTGAGACAACCATCTGGTGCTCTCTGGTGTGATGAAGGTGTGGCAAAAGAGCTGCAACTGCTTCTGGCACAAGAATTTACCAACCTTTTTTGGTCTCAGAGGTTTCCATTTTGCCTGTATTGGTGCATATCTATCAGACAGTGGCACTGACAGTATTATTACAGAACCAGGTGTCTGGTCCTGTAATAGTTCAGAGCATTCTTGCTGGAAGCTATGCACGGTCCTGTAGAAGTCAGTTTACGTTAGCTGAGGCAATGGAAAGGCTACTGTGGAAAGCATTCATGGAATTATGGAATGTAATGAAATCCTACAGGAGCAAGAATTAGTGGAGTCTGGTTTCTCTACAGGAAGCTGTTACATCAAAGGATCCATAGAAAACACATCATTACACCAGCGCTGTCGATGAAGATCTTCACGTTCTTCAGTCAGATGGCTGAATATGTTGCAGAAGGTGTTAACAAAGGTGTTCCATTTAAGTTTTGGTATCAGTTCATCATTGTCTTTATTCCAGTACTCTGATCTCTTAGAGATGGAAACTGGGAGCTTCACGCCAGTTCTGTTGAAAGATCAGTACCAATGTTCCTTGGATTTGACAAGATTAATTTCTCATGATTGGGTAGCATAATTCAGAAAAGTGTCTTGTTTCTTGTGTAAGAACCAGATAATTCAATCAACATTCTCTTCATCAGGCGATTTGAAACATACTTATCTCCACTGTCTCCAGAAAGATATTCTTTATTCAACTTCTCTCTTGAGGAAGATTATACTGCAAGCTGCTGTTTCAAGTTGCAATATGGCGATTATATCTTTAAATCCATTTTTAATACAGTCATCAGGGCTCTCTGTCTTCAGTTCATTATCTCATTTGAAATTCAGTATATACCTGTTCATGCACCTCTTGTGAGACATAATGTCACCAGCAAAAATGGACTTGTCATCTTGAAGGGTTGAAGTCTCTTAGAACATCATCTTGATAGTATCAAGTATACTATATAGCATTTAAGAAATCTAGAGCGAATTTTTCCAGCATATACAAAATAGTTTATTTTGTCCATAACTCACGTGATTGATACAAATCACACACAAAGATGAAGAATCTTTCAATTGTTCAGAATTTCTGCTGCTACAACGTTTTTTCTGGTGGGGGAGGGGGCTCAGATCAGTGCATTTCAGGTTGGACGTTTAGTAAATGTCCATACCATCTTCTGGCACTTCTGACGAGATATCATCCAGGAGAACAACAGACGCTTCTTGAATTTTCTTCCTGCCATTATTCTCACTGTAAGTAGAAAGCTTGTAGCCCCCCTTCTTTTGACAGATAACACATGAGGTGTCATGTTTCTTCTTCATAACATTGTTTAAAGGTACCTCTCCATTAGGGCCCTTGGATACTTATAAGAACCTTAACGTAAAAAAAGATTGAAAAATTGGTGTAATAATACAGAAAATTTGTTTTAAAATATTATTTATTTTAATTTCTCAAAAACGGCTATAATTAGCCAAAAATATGCAAGACCAAAAAGATAGCTCTTATTAAGACCTACAATTCAAAAAAAAACCTCAAAATCGGATGGAGAACAGCTGTGAAACAGGCATATGAAAGGTACGCTTTTCTACTCAAATGACACTGCACTGGATTACAATATTGAATCTTAGAAGCAAATGGCACAACATAATACTACTTTCAATAGTACCATTTTAAAGCTTATTAAATGCTGATAATCTTTTGTCAGAGAAATATTTTCCCATTTTCAACTCCTTAAGTGGCAAAAAGTAAAATATACAGAAAATTTCTTTTTCAAAAATTTCTTTTTGCTAAATTTCTCAAAAACGGTTATAATTAGTAAAAAATACATAAGGACCAAAAAGATAGCTCTGATCAAGACCTACAATTTGAAAAAGAAAACGTCGAAATCGGATAAGAAATGGCCGAGATACAAGCGATTTAAAAAGTCCTTTTTCCGCCATCTTGAATCCAATATGGCGGCTAAGCGATCAATAAGCGGGTCATGTGACCAATTTTTTTGACACACTTTGATGACCTATAATGACCCTGTGAGGTCAAACTGAGGGTACACTGAAGTGCACACGAAACATGAGCTAGCTCCTAGACTAAATGTGTATGTGCCTTTATGCAACAATTCACAAACTATAATAATGCACAGCACTCATCATCTCGCTTTTTTCCCTCAGTGCCCATTAATTCATTGCCTTGAATAAATTTCCTCCAGAAAGACCTACATGGACCATCAATATACTGAATGTATATTTGTGTATCTCCGACGTGCTAACACTGCATGCGGGTCTAGCATATTGGATGTTTTGTAGTCTGGTAATTTTCATATCAGCAGCAGGTCTATGACATCACCTAGACTGGTGGCGCTTTGATCTACCAACTGGCAGGCAATTATATCCGATGTGGTCATCCGCAATTGTCTAGTGTTAACACGTATGTGCACATACTTGAAGTGCTACATGCACTTTGTGTTATAACATGGAAAAAGCATGAAATTGTGCAAACAGAAATTTCATTAATACTGTACTTTGTATGTATTCAACATGTATGTTTTTCAGAAGAGTTCACAGAGACACTGCTTCATCTTAATTATGAGTAAAATCTTAATTATGAGTAAAACTACATGTACTCTCACATTACAAAGACATTCAGTTGTACTTCTATGGTGCAAGTCAAAAGCTTGACAGATCAAACAAAAGTTCTTTTATGATCAGAAATGGGGTCACTCTGTGCCAACACAACCACTGAAGTTGAAGGAGGATGGAATGCATCTATAAAATGATTCATTTTTAGACACTTTTGATCTAGAGCAGCTACACACATTTTGCATAGATTTTCATGGTCAGGTAAAATTATTGTACATATTTGACACGAGGAATTAACCGGAGTTGTTGACAATATTGTCAAAACATTTCTCACCAAACCCATTTTTGTCACACTACCTACAGTACAGGTACATTTGGAAACAAGGAATAATATTTGTGGCTTTAATGAGCGATAGGTGCAATTGTAAATGTGTAAATTCTTTGATCGACAAGACTGCTGTAGAACTTTTGCCAAAAATCGTTCATCTCCGTGATAGTAATCACTTTCAGCTGACCAAATGGGCATGTATATCACCTGTTAAACAAGTCAAACATACATCATTGGAAAACTTGAACCTTTTTATTGACACCAAACTTTTGTTGGTAATCTGAGGCAGGAGCGTAGCCAGACTTAAATTTAAGAGGAGGCAACCACTGATCTTGAAAAAATTTGATGACCTTTTTTGGGAGATTCTTTACAAAAAATTTGATGACCTTTCTTTGGGAGAGGAGGCAACACCCAGGTGCAGGGCTATAACCCAAGGAAAATTTTTAAATTTATAAAACCAAGAGGAGGCAACTGCCTCCTCTTGCCTCAATGTAGCTACGCCTATGATCTGAGGAGGTCCTGTGTATCTGCAATTTTTTTAAACAGATGTTCTTGTACTTCATTTATAATTTCATCATCCAATCAATAATACTATACTGTTGTGGCAGAAGACCTAGTAAATGTCTGTCGACATCCAACAAGTCCTTATTTGTGGGCCACTGGAACGAAGCATTGGTCCCTGTATCAATGGTGAATTCGTGTTTCTAGAGCCTTCTTGGCAACTTTAAATCTGGCCTCCTATTCATCTTTTAGCAACATCACTTATGTACGAAGCACATAGAATTCTATGTCAAAGATGTTGCAGTCCGTTCAAAGTTACTGTGCACCTAAAAAATGGTTTGTTGTGATGGCTTGAAGACTTGCCCATGCTGCAGTTCCATCACAAGGCAACTTTAAATGGCTAGTAGTAAAAAATACCAAGTTTAAATTGGAGTGGAAAAAGTGACCCAAATGTATAATTGAAAAACTATCCATTTAAGTGAAAATGGATCTGTTTCTATTTGAATAGCTGAAGTTTCTGATCCCAATATTGCTCTAATTCAAGTGCCTGTAAGGTGTTTTCCAGTGCACAGAGTAGTTGACCAAAGCACTTTCAAAGTACTCAGTACCTTGAGAAAATCTGTAAATAAAAAATTAGACAACCATTGTATATTATTTTTACTAGTTCTGTTTAACCATGTCCTGAGGGCATAAATATGCTCAAATTGATTGAATCTTTGACCCAGAATATATAACAATGTTACTCTCAGAGAACATAATGCACAATGCAAGACAATGTTCAGATTTGCTTTGTGAAAGTTTTCAGAGTACGAATACTGTTGAGTTGGTCAGAAAAGAATACCACTCATTTGTTTCATCATTATACTTTCACAAAGGCATCAAAATCTACATTGTTATATAATGTTAATTTGTTAATCTATTGGTCTCCATAAAGATATCTCTTACTACATGTATTTAGTTTTTGTTAGTCACGGTTAAAAATGGGCACCATCAGTTCATGTTCTTTCATCAACTCATCAGAGAGAGAGTTCAAGTTCAGTCTCATCACAGAAGCCCATTAAGATTTACATACAGCCCGTGTCAACAGAATCATTTGTGATCAATTTTCAGTCAGTTGTGTTATCCTACTTAACAAATCCAGCTTGCAGAAATTCAGCAAGAGCCGAAACCAAGCACCTCAGACAAGCATAATCAAAGTGCAAATTTATGCAACATCTCTTTGGAAAAAGATCTGGAAAGGCCCTCTGAAATGGCAACACAAGAATGGTATCAGATAGAAGTCTTCAACCACTGGCAAATAGAGTTCATGTCCGATATTACAAGCTTGCAAATGTTAATAATACCATTACTGGGATTCATGTCTGGCCAGAGCCACTGCTGTTCTCAGTAGTTGGAGAATAGCCTTGATTTGGCCACGTTCATTTTTCCACATATTTCAAAATGTCGCATCACAAGAAAGACACGACATTTAATGGTATGTGGTTTACAGATTTTAATACGTTTTACTTCACACATGTGTTGTGTTTTACCTGTAAACCTGACTACAGCAGAGTTACCAACAAAATGCTGCAACTTTTACCAACTACTCAGTTGTTAGCCAATGCAGCTCAGAAGGTCCATCTACACAAACAGATAAAAATAGGTAATCAATCAATTCATGTGTATTCTCTTAACAATTTGTATAAGAACAATTCTCACATCTGACATTATGACAATTAAATACACTTGCATCTTAATATTTTAACTTATTTGCTCCATACAGTAAAATATAAGCTTCATCAGAGTACTGTAATGTCTTCAAATCTTCAGAGAGAGAGTTCAAAAACGGTCATCACAGAAGCCCAGTTTTACAGCATAGGATGCACTACACTGAATAGTACTGCAAGAGTAGTTTATACCCAACTAAATTTGTTTGCGTTAATTTTACAATGGAGAACTATATTGATAGACAAATTTCAACAGGCACTGAATGTGTGAAAGGCAGACAGTACAAACACAAGAGTTAACACGGAATGTAACCAATCTATTAATCATTCTTTTAGAAATCTCAGGTGCAACTCATTACTAATTTTTACGAGGATTGCTCTGCTAATGGTAAAAGCATTTAGTTTCATGATTTGCAAGTTTTTTTTTATCACAAGTAGGACAAATACTAACAATATTTCTTAGTATAACAGGACAAAATTATCAGCAACACTAAGGTTACACTACAAACCAGGAAATTAAATACATGACGGACTAGCTTTTCAATTGTTTGACATTTTTAAACGGTGCATTTTGACTCAGATTTTAGCTTGTCTACAAGTATTTCAGACAGGGATAACTATAAATCATCATAGTCAAAACAAATTTTCAGTTCTTATACATATTATGAAAATGTAAAACTGATACATTTCTAACACAGAGTACTACATAAGTACACAATGGAAATACAAAGGTCAAATACTGCTGAATTTCAGCACTTTCCATTGCCATGCTTGTTAAAATTTAAAATTATTTAATCACATAAAATTTAATTAAACGATTTCAATATAACAAGTATAATAATATCTAAATGTCTGGAATAAATAACTGATAATCCGAAATACAGAAGAGACCACGCTTGTCCATTAAGAATATACTGTAAATAAAGCGCCTCTGAATGGTCTGTACCGCGAGAGGCGCTTTATAAATGCCCATATACAATACATATACTGACATTTTGTTTTCGACTCAGACTTTGATTTCATCAAAATATCAGACAGGGATAACAATAATCATCACAGCCAAAAACAAAGTACAAATAGATATTATTGTGTAAAATTAATTCTGTGTATGAACTTTTACAAGTTTCTAATTTAATAAATTAAAACTACAATTAAAGAAAATGAAAGGTTCACATCACAAATCCAAGTCGTCTCAGTAATTAACCATACATTTGTAATAAAGTATAAAATAAATGAACAAATAAATTAAATTGTCAGTAAGCTTTAATTAAGTTAAACAACTCCCAGTTCAGGAAATTCTGATGCATTAGTATCGAATAGTTAAATGGTAAATTAATGGCATCTTAACAATGCCTCTGGTTACAGGTTTTTGAAAGTATATTTTGAATGAAAATGATGCAACACCATCAGAAAGTGAGATTCTTCCTTATAACATCAGAAAGAGAGAGTTCTTTTTCATCATTGGTGTTATCTACCTTTAAGGTCTTACTGTGCACCAAATCAATTCATTAAGTCAATTGGCAGTAGGCTAATTAGCAAGCATCATATACCAAAAGGAGATAAACTTTTATTCAAGAGTTTTTATATTTCCAATCCCACAACTGATCTACGATTTTAAACTGAACCCATCAAGAAGTTACCAAAGTATGAGAAATGCTAATAATTTTCCTAAGCTTATTTTCAATGTTTGCTTCAACAAAGTGTACTAAAATCTTTACATGCACACATTAAACAGCAAATTTTAAAATAGCACTGTTAAATGCATATTTGTTTCTGACTCAGGATTATGGTAATCCTCAAAATATCAGACAGGGATAACTAAGTTCATCACTGTCAGTTTTACAATAACAGCGTTAAAACTCTTCATATGAAAATGTGTAATAGTTTGTAAATCAATGTATCTTCAATTTAGTTATGCATGCGTGACTTTACAATCTGCCCTATTAAATTCAATTATATATGTAATCATTGTATATATACTGAACTTCTCGATATTGACCCAGATTATGGTTTGGTTTTGGTGTGCCATCTGTTGACATGCATTAGACACTGCCGCACAAAATAGAAATTACAGTGTAGTGCAAGTGTGCTTTTCAGATGCAAAGAAAGACTGCTTGCTTACTTAATGGCAACACTTCTTTCACAGCATTTAGTTAAATTTATGCTAGTGTTTTCCAGTATGCTATGCCTCAAAATTACCTGTTACATAGTAATGGTTTTACGAAGAGCTGAATACTTTGGACTCATAGGAGCTGAACATTAGCCTGTAATCATAAATTTTACATCAATAGCAATTAAGTTCACAATTGACCCCAAATTTGACCACTAATACAAAGTCATGGAACTGAAATATTTTAGCATAAACTGTCAAAATCTTAAAGTCGTTACTTTTAAATAGTTAAAAAGTCCACACAACTGAACTGCTCGTGAAACCAAACAGCTCACTAAATTAAAGCAAGTAATGAAAGCATGTGAAGTCAGACAGTACGAATACAAGAGTTGGTCATCATTTTATACCACTCTTTAAAGTATCATCATACTTCCACATGCACCACCACAGCTAACCATTGCTAGGTTTGAGATGCATTATGTTAAAATACAATACCTAAAACGATAAAGTGTACAGAAGAGCAGTGCCTCAAGTTAAACCCAAGAGCCTTAATTTAACCGCAAGAGGCAACCCAAATATAAAGTGTTCGTGACTTTATTATAATTATCCTCAGCATGCTAGATTGAGTGGTAATTCAGAAACATCTTTCTTCCTTTAAAGGATTTGAATTCCAGTCTCTTGGTTGACACAGCAGCTTGCTAAATATTAGACTTTTGTGCAATGTGCACCCCCTCAAGTGTAAATACAAACACTTAAATAATAGCCAACAAAGAACTGTATTTTTACACAACATAGTAGAATCTCTTACACAAAATTCCATAGCGCTACTTACAGCCAACTAGTAGCAAAAAATGGAAATTATTCTTATCTATACAAGAAAAGCTTCAAACTAGGATTTGATTTATATTTTAGTGACTACCGTTTTGAAAAAACTATATAGTGTTATCCCAAATCAGCAACCTCAGTTATTGACTACAGCTCAACAACAAAAAACAAATCGTGTAAGTCAATTCTGATACAAATGTTGAAATATGACTTTTCAAAACATTAGAGAATTATAAAATTTAGAAATTAGTTCAAAACACCATATCAAATTATTCCTCAGAACTCTTTATACCTTTAGCAAACTGTTAGCATTTAGCTTCTCTGTAAAACCGTAGTTTATGTTGCTAAATTGATAGTGCTAAATTATTTCTGCAAAGTACATCCATAATTGACGCTGCTAAATTATTTTCACATGTACATTAAATGTATTTAAAGTTCTACCGCAATATACATACATACATACAACATACATGCATACAAACACTACAGAAGACCTGTAATAATTCAGCAACGTAAACTATGGGACTTAAAGGACGGCATTAAATCAGCAACGTAAACTACAGGCCAAAAACATGTTGAATTTAGCAACGTAAACTACGGTTTCCTTTTGTTCACTTTTGGTGTTTATTTAACGTACATTATAGCTATGTTCGTAAAATACTTAATTTTATCAAAAAGCTGTTATCGATGGCAATAAGTAAATTTGCATGGAAACAGTAACTGTTTCACAGTGCGCAACCAGGCAAGTTCTACACCAGTCAGTAAATCGCGGTTCAAATGTAGATCACCAAAAATATTCAGCCTGTGAAATTCTTTCTGCATTACTTTTCAAAGCTGTGGGATCAAAGCTGTGGGATCAAAGCCGCATGAAGGTTTATGATAGATCTATGATACACGAGTAAGACTGCATTCAAGAAATGTTAAGAGTCTACCTGAAAGGCAAAGCGAAATGTACTTGTACAATTAATCTTGCCTATTTTAACCGGCAAGCTATCCATAATGATGCCACAAGACATTTTTCTGCCTGGCATTTACTACACGCATTTCCACAACAAGGAAATGCATGCGAAGAAACCAGGGTAGTACAGTCTGATTTAAACTACAACTATTAAAGTGCAATGTAGCCACAAACTAACTAGTAAATCACGCCTTGGCTGCAGCGATCCCATGCGGACGAAAAATATACACGTGCAAAATACTATATTCGTAAGAACTACATTGCAGATAAAGCATGTTAGAATTATATTTGACGCTAATCCAGTCGTGAAGATGCTAGAATTAACCACACGATTTTTAATACCTGACATTCAACAGCCCTGATTTTCACATTTTTGTAACTCACATCACCCGACCCCAACCTTAGCCAACCTCTCTGTGAAAGAACGATTCAGGAACGATTCAGCTTATATCCGGAAGTAGTCTCGCTTGTCACGTGATTAATAGACGCGTAATGCTTTAATTAGTATTATAGCGCATATCTAGATACGAAAGTATGTAAGTAAGTAATCTTTAGGATCGCGAGACAAACCTATACACTTAACAACAACAACAACAACAACAATGCATGCAATAGTGAACAAGAAACATAATGCAGTAGGTAAAAACCAGAAGGCAATATTACATTCAGATTTAAAAGTCTAAATTGCGCAGTTCTATAGCTCTGAACCACAGGGGCGTAACTTTGGTCTAAAAATTGGGGGTACCAATTCCTTCACACGCACCTGTATATATATATTATGATAAACCTTGGTAAAACATAGCCGAGCCGTGTGTGTGCATTTACACACACACACACACACACACACACACACACACACACACACACACACACACACACACACACACACACACACACACACACACACACACACACACACACACACACACACACACACACACACACACACGCACGCACGCACGCACGCACGCACGCACACACACACACACGGCTCGGATATGTTTGACCAGACAGTTATTGATTCTGAGCCTGTGAGGGGAATGAGGGTGAGGAGTCATATCAAGCCCACCAGTAGGCCTATGAGTGTACAACTCCACATCACGATGTGACTAAGATGTCAACCATAAGACGGAGAGCGAGGGTGCATGATGTAAGATATTTCCAAGAAGAGTGTAACTGTGCCCAGATCTGTGGCGCCTGGCCTGAGATCCGATCACGGCGGTCAGTCTGTCGGGGTTACCTGTGTGGCTGAAAGTCTGACTGCCTGTGACTCAGTTCCTCTGGTTCTCGGTTTATCTAAGTAGCCTACTTTGGTACTTTTGTGGCACATATACTCCTCACTCTGTCTACCCACAGAAAACAAGGCGGAGACTGCGATCTCTGGGAAGGCACAGGAATAAAATATTGATTGGCATTGTTTAAAGAGTGGGGTACGGTACCCCCAGTCAAAAAAGTGGGGGTACGGTTACCCCTCGTACCCCCACAAATTACGCCTATGCTGAACCATGATGTAAAAATAACAAATACCTCTGAACTAACACTCGGTCATCCTCTTTATCTCAGTCTTTCGACTCGACCCCAATCTCAAGTTCTCTTACCGAGCCATATCCAACACAGGACCACGTCTCTAGAATGATCTTCCTCTGAATTTCGCAGTTCTTCAGTTCCTCCGTCATCATTGCAACCCATCCTTCATCCCAGTGGTTAAATTCAGCCGGATCCCGCCGGATCTGAGATCCGGCACCTCTGGTTTGAGGTCCGCCACCTGAATTCTGAGACCCACCACCTAAATTATGAGATCCGCCACCTAAAAAGGGAGACCCATCACCTCAACAGGGAGACGCATCACCTCAATAGGAAGATTTATCACCTAAGATCAGATTAGCATTCGTCAGCCTCACAGTGCGGTTCAATATTCACTAGCATCATAGAAAACTACTTGGGCCAATGTGTTTACTTAAATCACCTGCTGTTTTATAATTGCTGCCGAAGGGTAATAACCCAAGGCTGTGGCAGCAGAAGTAGATTTGGGCCTACATCCGAGCGATAACACAGTAGTTTGCTTCATTTATAACTCGTTTGCGGAATTTCGGAAGGCTGAGCCGGAGTCGTTTGAAAATCTGGACGTCATTTGATTAGTTATAGTTATCGCGCATGCAGTCTGCAGATAAATGTCGAAAAGAAAGTTTGGCCAGCGTGCAAAGAAAGCTATCGAACGTGGATGGATTGCTAAGAGTCGACATGCTGCAACATATTTTCTTGCAGTCCCTTAAATTAAGCTATTAATCTAGCCCTGATATCCGACAGCCACGGGTATGAAGTGTTAGCGACTTCATTTTCTTAGCCTTGGCACATGAGGGCGGGTGGCCAGTCCTCTCCGTCGCCGTCTTGTCTTCCCACCGACTGTGGACTGTCGGTGTACTCATTATAGCAGAGTTGGCTAGGGGGCACAAGTGGAGCAGAAACATCGAACCAAATTTCTGCCCTAGCGGGATAGATAGTGTAGTGGTTAGCGTGCAACAGATTTAGGCAAGACTTGGCAAGTGCAAAGAACCGAAACGTCCACAGCCACAAAAGCATGCAGGGCTGTGTGAAAATGTTTCTAAGTCAGCATATAATTGTGGCATTGACAGAATGACAGTATTGAAACTCCTGCTTAATTTTCAGCTTTTCACTGGGTTTACATCGATTCTGTTGTGATCTAAGGCTATAGTCAGACTGCTTAACCTACTGGGCTCTTCAATTTGAAAGTAGTCTGACTGTCTGCATATTAATTTTTGGTATGTTCATTACGTGCTTTGTAAGTTATTGCATTGACACGTCCATCAAAACCTATAGTCTTCTGTAAAATGTTATGCAAAGTAATATTATGTTTCAATCTTAATTGTTAATGTTTTTGCTTTCAATTATCGGTGATGTGTCGTGTTTCATGCATGTTGTAATTCAGGGACGTCATTTGGGGGCATGGAGGGCATACCCCTCCCCCCGATTTTTTGAAAAAAGAAAAAATTATGTAAGAAAGAAAAGGAGGAAGAAGAAAGGGGTAAACAAGAAAAAAAGAGAATCATTTGCAGCATCGGCTTACAGTTTTGCACATGGAGACTAAACACACAGCATTTTTAAAGAAACACAAAAAAAGTAAAAAAATTTCACGCATGAGCGCAGAAAATTTGTTACCTCTTTTTTGCCTCCCCGGAAAAAGCTGAAATGACGTCCCTGTTGTAATTTAGGATTAGCCGTTGGTTTTTTGGATTTGCAAATATTTAGAGACCCACCACCTCTGGATGAACAATTTAACCACTGCTTCATCCTCTTCCTCATGTTACTCGTCTCTATCTATCACCGCGGGCTTTCCACTCAAAACTGAAATCTCACCTTTTCAAGAACTACGTACCCCGACTCATCTGATCCTCCGCCTTCAAATTATTCTTGCCATAAACGACACCCGCTTTAACAGCTGCTCTGCCTCCTGTCTTGTCCTGCCCCCATTGTCACCACTCACCGGACTAGGACATCCTCTAGCATAGACGTTGCCTCATTGAGGCAAGAGGAGGCAGTTGCCTCCCTCTTGTTTTAGACAATTTCCGTGGGTTATACGGTTATACCTCCGCACCACTACTACACCTGGATGTCTCCCGGAGTTGCTTCCTCTTGAATTTAAGTCTGGCATCCTTGTCCTCTAGACAACATAACTGTTTTGAAAAACTCCTCTGATTTGACGCGGCGCTCGTGAATAAGCTGGTGCCCTGCGCTTGGCCTTTGAGTGGCACTTTAGAAGTTTGGAGATTACGATTAAGATTACAGCATAAAAGCTTACACAGGTCAACGATTGGAATTAAATGTAGGCCCTATACGATATTCTATAGCGACCGTATGGCCTCGACCCTGCTATATAATTGTCCATTCAATTGATTTGGTGAGATCCTTTGCCTACAAGTTGCTATGCATGCAGCAATCGCTAACAGCTACGTTCGACGGGGTAACTTTGCGTCCATAGCTGACCACCAGTAGGCCTAACACGAGTGGGCGATACAAACATGTACACTCTGGGCCCAACAAAGGTGACTGCCTGGAATAGTAGGCCCTATTGATTAGAATAATAATTTTTATACACTTTGTGTCTCGGTTAACTCCTATACCTTTCACTTCTCCGGCTTTCCTTTCAGAATTAAAGTTTCACCTTTTCAAAAAAAATCTTTGTAATCCATGCATGGTCAACCAACTCCACCGCCTGCTCATTTCTTTCAACCTGCCCAGCTCACACGGAGCTCATACAGGACCCATATTCCCATATGATACCCGTTAAGAGCCCAAATAGGTCCCATCTAATGCCCACGAAAATGCCGGCAGAGTGAACACAAGTCACCGTAACAATTCTTTGGTCTTCTTTTCTCATTTTTCTTCTTGCCACCTGAATTTGTTCGTTATAGGCTACTTGGTATCTTTGGACAACTGACAATTGACGCAGCGCTCATGAATAAGCTGGTACCCTGCGCTTAGCTTTTAAGTAGCGTGACTGCGAGTCAGAGGGAGAGAGAGAGAGAGACAGGCAGAGTTTCGAATAGGCCTTGCTTCAGCTTCGCAACGCACATGTGCAGATAATTTGATCTGATATTGTCTACTGTAATCTACTCTAATTATGGCCCTATCTACATGGCGCAGATATCATGATGCTTAACTTTTGGTACAGGCTCCATATAGAGAAATGCCTGCTCAACGGCTTCGTTTTAGATTTTAAGCCCGCATTAATTTTCGAAATATAGGCCTATTACCTGATCGACCCTTAAAGAAAACTGACCTGTGCTATTCAACTGTACCTGATGAGAACTTTGGCCAGTTTTAACGTGGTAATTAAACGACAGAAAAACAGCATGTCATTGAGTAGAAATGAATAGACGAGGAAGTAGCCTACAAGCGACACAGATTGATCCAAGACGCATCTAGGATTTAATCAATGTTAACTCATAATTCTGGGTTGACACTTCATAATCAGGATAACCAATACACTATACAGACTATACATATCTAGAACAATCGCCCAATTAAATTAACAAGTAACGATGCCATCCTAAATAATAATTTCCTAGATCTGTGTGTCGGCAAACGTTCTGACTTAGGCCTATGCTTAGGCGCAGTGGGCGGAGCTTATATTGTGTGAGGTTCTAGGCCTATTTTGATTGGATGAGGCTTTGTCCCTAGCCTATTTGATTGACAGGCACACATAAACATACACACATGACAGACAGACACTGACTCCGTGATAGACGGAGTCAGTGAGGGAGGGAGGGATCGAAGGGACAGAGCTAGGGCGGGAGGGAGGAAGGGAGGCAGATAGACGTACAGCCAGACAGTTAGACGGACGGACGGTGTCTCTGCCTCACTTCCTACCGCACTACCTCTCTCTGTGCACACGATCTGACGGGAGTACTCATCAAACCGTCATATATGACGGGTAAATATTCTAGTAATCCAATATTTATTATCGACGCAGCAATCAAGGTGCCTAAGAAGCACATTATTAATTAAAGTGATAGGCCTTCTTCCCAACCATATGCCCTCGAGAAATATGCGGTCATCTGGAACCCAAACCCTTGTCCTTCATCGGCGTTATTGCAGCTGCATCAAAATCTTTCATCTCATCTGCCCCTCGAATCTGGAACAACCTACCATCCAACCACATCAGGATCTCTACTACTCTCACAACCTTCAAGAAAAGTCTAAAGACTGAACTTTTCACACAGGTCTATCTGGACTGATCTCCCTGCTTCAAATGTTTCTGAATCGTTGCATCGATTTATCGTCGACTGTCTACGAACTATATATATATATATTATATATATATATATATATATATATATATATATATATATATATATATATAATTCATATATAATATTTATATAATCACGTGAACCCTAGACCCTACATGCTGGATACAGCAATATTATGCTGCTTAATCTGGTACCTAAATTTTTATTGGGGTGTAATCATATATATATATATATATATATATATATATATATATATATATATATAACTCAAAATAATATATATTATTATTTTTTATATAAAAAAGAATATTATTTTAATTTTAAGTTTTATTATTATTTAATTAGTAGTAGGCCTACTTGTGAATCAAATAGCTTGGAATTTTGACCTTGAACTGATTCAACAGGGGCGTGGCATGAGTTAGAGCTATACATAGGTGTGGACGAAAGTGTGTAGGAAAACTTCACACTTTCGACGAGAGTGCACTACACACACGTACACAATGTCATGACCCTGCCTTTGAAAAACCTCACAAAGTCGGAAAGATTAAATTTTGCGGGAGAAGTGCTTAGAAGGCAAGTAGGCATAAAAAGGCCAAAATGAGTTCTTTGCAAAGGCCTATTTATCTCCCTTTTAATTGTCGTTTGGATTTGCAAACTGCAAGTCTATGATATATATACGTCCTCCATTTGCACTGTCTAAGTATTTTAATTTTCAATTTGATTATGCTGCTGCTGCAACAAATATTTAACACTTAGGCCTAGCAAGTCTGAATTGGTGCTATATTATTTGACGTCATGTGCATTGATTATTAAGCACACAACCAAATCATGTAAAGAAGGGGGGAATAGATCAGAGATGAATGGTAACAATCTTGCTCGAAGAACATTTAGCCTATAAGATCTTGAAAGACGCGGTTCGATACCAGTAAGCTCCTTATAGGTCGACTCAGCCTTCCAATCCCAAGGGGTCAGCCTAACAGGCTGCCAGCACGTGTGTTCTATAAGACCTGCATAATTGTACTCTCATAATTATGTTTCAATGTTACTTACTGTGGTTTGTCAGTGAGCTTGTCAATTTATCAGTAAACAGGTACGATTATTATCATTATCTGTTCTTTGCGGTCCTCGTTGTTTTTCCAACGCACTACAACCGACCGTGGGCGTGACCCACCTGCAGCCCTCTGGATCCGCCACAGAGTGATCGAATGTTCAGTGCATTTTTAACGATAGTCCGACAGATTTATGTGTTAGAAATTTAGATAAAGGTCGACGCGAAACACGACCTTAAACTACACTTGGTCGATTCTTCGCCTCTTGCACAATCGATTGACGCAGAAGATCAATCTCATTCCCGAAAATTCCATGCATGCTTCTCTATGTGGGTGTGGCTTTGTCTAAGTCAATATTTCACAAGCGCTTCATCCTCCGTTGAGAGCTGTCGAAATAATAGACCCGTAAGAGGTTGAGTTTGATAGATTTCCGGAATTCTTCGAAGAACATTAGTCTTAGCATATATACATAGTAACATAGATAGGGCCTAAGCAGCCTATAGATACGTATAAGCTTAAAGCATTTGAACATTAGGTCTACACATACCTGAAGGCCAATGAATGTAGACAATCTAACCAGTTTTTAATTTCATGTCCGGCATGTCAACGTCTTTCAGCTCGTTTATATATATATATATATATTATATATTTATGGGCCCTATATATGCATATATATAATGCATACATAATATTTATATAATCACGTGCACCCGGTTTATTACTGAAGCCTACATGCCGGGTACAGTAATATTAGGCCTATGCTGTTTAATCTGGTACTTAAATTTTTTATCGGAGTGTAATCATGGGCGTCCGAAGGCGGAAGGGGGGCATTTGCATGCATCCCGGATTTTGAAAATATTAAAATAAATACATGATTTTGATTATTTTGATTATTACAATCGTCCAACACGATTTTCAATGAGAAAAAAACGCTTAATTATTTAGGTTAAGTCCTCGATCATTATTTATTTTTACTCTTTTCTATGCAATTTTTTTGTCAATCAATCAATCAATCAATCAATCAATCAATCAATCAATCAATCAATCAATCAATCAATCAATCAATCAATCAATCAATCAATCAATCAATCAATCAATCAATCAATCAATCAATCAATCAATCAATCAATCAATCAATCAATCAATCAATCAATCAATCAATCAATCAATCAATCAATCAATCAATCAATCAATCAATCAATCAATCAATCAATCAATCAATCAATCAATCAATCAATCAATCAATCAATCAATCAATCAATCAATCAATCAATCAATCAATCAATCAATCAATCAATCAATCAATCAATCAATCAATCAATCAATCAATCAATCAATCAATCAATCAATCAATCAATCAATCAATCAATCAATCAATCAATCAATCAATCAATCAATCAACTAGACATTTATATAGCGAGCTCTTCAAGGCAACTATTCAGAGGCGCTCCCAGCCCAACCTCGACGAAAGAGAACAGTCTTAAGAGCAGAGAAGAAAGAGCTGGACGAGTCTCTAGGAAGAGACCGCAGTTCGACAGGAAGGCCATTCCGGATAGTGGGACCGGCAACGGAGAATGCTCGCTGTTGCATGGTTGCAGTGCGATCGAAAGGAACATGTAAGTCACCGCGGGCTGTGGAACGGAGTAAACGGCAACCAAGAAGTGCGGACGCTGGAAAGCAGAGCACACGTAGATAGAAAGGAGCACGGCCAAGCTGACACTGCCAGACAATAGAAGCAACCCGGTATATAATGCGTTGCGAAAAAGGAAGCCAGTGGAGGACGTCACGCATGTAATCAGACACGCGACCAAACTTATAAATGCCAAAACGTCATTTTGCCCCTTCCAAAAAATTTGTTGCCCCGCATAAAATTTTGTGCCCCCTAAAAAATTTCTGCGGACGCCCATGCGTGTAATATTGAACCGTTGCAGTGGTTTATATAGCCTAAGTTTTGCGTGCTATAGACGTTTTGCGGGAAATTATTATAAATCCTTTATTAAAATTCTGTGTTTGGATAAAAGTTCGACTACGTTTTGATGTTTGGTACTGCAATGCCTTTTGTTTTGCCAGCCTCTCGAGTCTCGACTATAGTCCAAATTTTATGTCCGTTTCAGGATGGCTTGTTAGTTTTGAACCATGCAGTTAAATTTAAGTGTTTCTCTTGTAGAGTTTTGGCTGGTTTTGTAGCCGCATGCGGATGACCTGTTGGTATTAGCAAATGTGAAATTGTGAATGATAGTCAATTCCGCTTTAAAAAAATATATTAACCTAAACCGTTTGCTAATTGTTCACACGCCTAGGCAACTTGTGACAATTAGCGCTTGCATAGTAATGGCTGGAGTGATCGATAGAGCGATCGAAACTATAGTCAGAGCTTGTATAGCCAGGTCATAACGGTGGATGAACGCACTTTGAAGTGAGCACAGGGATCGAGTTGCAATTATGGCCCATAGTTTACCTTCTTGATAGTTTTGAATTGGAAATGCAATTGATGGGTCCTTTTGTTTCGATACTGCCTGTCAACGATTTATTGCCGTGTCTATTTCAAACCGTTTCTTTCTTTAAAATTTTTGAAAAACTGAGTCTGTGTGCATGTCCAATATTATAGGCTAGAGTTGCGCTATGCTATATAGGCTATAGTGTATAAGGATCGGACTGGTCCTTAGCTAGTTCGAGTTCCGATCGTTTGAGAACTATCGAAATTGTTGACCTACTGTTAATTTAACCAACAGTTCAATCACAACACTACGCCTGACTACGGTACTTGGCAAGTCGATATGCAGTGTCTAAACGCACGAATATATTATCGTCTGGGTACAAAACCGTCTACTAGGCCTAGCACAAATTTCGCGTCTTCAACATTGCATTGGTGATTGCTTAGGCCCTATATGTGGAATTTTCTGCCACGACAACAAATCAGTTCCCATGTGCATTAGTGTACACCTGTTCTCCATTCATTCAAACTCGTGCAACGTTACGCGCAAACGCTAGCGCGACAAATTTCGCGCCATCTGACATCTTACCAGCCTCTATCACGCACTCGATGCGTTTCCGCTAGTCGCATATAAAAGTCACCAGCACGTGATCCAGGCATGGCAGCAAGACGCACCCAGTAACCGCAATCACGAGGTCAGCGCGTACTGAAAGAAGTATACGACCAAATGACGTAATGGAATTTTTTGCCTTATCACACGAAACTTGCTGACTTATCTGCGTGATATTATGTTCTGATTTGAGATCTCTTCTTCAAGTTCTCTGCCCTCGGGCAGGTTCTAACGTCCAATGGTGCCACTTCCCTCGATGGTAGGTTACTGTCCAGTTTTCTGTAAACTCACCCGTCATCATCCAGTCCACAAGAATTCGTCTAGGTCTTCCTCTCGTTCTCTTGCCCTCCATTTATGCCTCCATGATAGTTCTCGGCAGAGAGTCTCCTCTCACTATAGGTGGCCAATCCACTTCCTTTGTCTCCTTCTAAATGTTGGCAAGAGAGAGATTTCCTCTCCCACCTTCTGTAGTAGGGGAGATGTCTTCTCTTTTAGATGATAGATCTCAGAGTTGATGTGGCGAATCTCAAATCAAGCAAGTAAAAAGTTTCTGCTACGTGGGAAGTGTGGTTATAGCAGATTCAAGTTCAACGTTACCCGCGACTGAATGAAATAAAGAGAAGGATAACGAAGAGAAACAAGATGATGAGAGGGGGATTAGGAACCCAAAGAAAAGAATAGTCACAACAATGATATGGAGTGTGGTACTGTATGGTTCTTTAGCATGGACCATCAGAAAAGAGGACATCAGAAGGTTAGAGGAGTTTGAAATTGAAATGCGTGTATGGCGCAGGAAAGTAAACTAGACAGAGCATAAAACAAATGAGGCGGTACTACGAAAGGTGGAACAGAAAAGATCTCTCATGATGCCAACATTTAGAAGGAGACAATGGAAGTGGATTGGCCACATATATTAAATCCGCCACTGCATTCAAGCCCACACATTTTGCAGTTGAATGACTGAACAGTTGGAAAAGGCCAGAGCTTGACCAAAATAACAGAAGTTGCGCTTTTGTCACAGACAGTCCTCACTTTCGGTCATGACCATCGCTCAGTGGCGTCACTATAGGGGTCCGAGGGGTGCGGGCCGCACCGAGCACTGGCGTAAACTTGTCCAAAATATTGGGGCGGGGGGCATTGGTTGTGGACCAGAAAAACAAGTTTTTTCAATATGAAAAGTTGTTTTTGTTGTTGTTTTTTTCGTTTTTTTTCGTTTTTATGGTTTTGTTGTAGGCATATTGGTTGTTTTTAAGATTTTCGGATTTCGGATCATAAAAATCATGAAAAATGGCACGAACAAGAGCTCCAACTCAGTTTAATTCAGTTAATTGCGATTTCCGAAAATTAAAAATCATTAAATCAATGTTAGTAAAATAACTTCTAAAAAAATAAGAAATTTTTTAAACAAAAAAATTTTGTGCTTTCTTTTTTTGGGTTTTGTTTAAAACCAAATACCGAAAAAACTTTTTTCACCTCTAGTCTGGACAGTCAGCAGAGGCTTCCGGTTTACGTTAATGCGTATGAAATGGGGCGTTTTGTTTACATGTAAATTTGTTTCATATTGAAGATATTAAAGATAAAAATAAATCTTTGTTTTTATTATGAATTTCTAATAGTATTTCAGTTCTTTGTCTCTGATTTTCTGTTTCTGAAGAAATTTGTATATATTGAAACATAATATTTTAATATTTGAAGAAATTCTCCTCTGGATTTTTGGGGGGCATTGCCCCGGCTCCTCAATTATTGGGGGGCACGTGCCCCGGCTGACCCCCCAGAGTCTACGCCTATGGCACCGAGTGACACCTTCAGAGGGGGTGACACCGAAATGACAAAATGATTGTTTAAAAATTTGTGTGCAGAGTTTCAGCAGAAATTTATTATTTTCAATTAACAATAAGAGATAACAACAAAAACATTTTCGTTGGCCCACTTTACATGTACTGTTTCAGTATCAATTTACCAAAACCTCAAACTCTATGCCAATTTCTTTTTTGAACCTTCTAATGGGAGTGACACCATGACTTGTATACCGCACTGGGTGACACCATTCACACCAATCCCAGTGACACCACTGCCATCGCTTCCTTTAGAGCTGAAGTTGTCTTTTTAAAATGAAGCCATAAGATTGAAACTCAGGACGCAAGGGTTGACGTGGGACCGCACAATAACGGCCTAGGGCTGGGCCCGACAGTTCATTGCATTAGTTTCAAGATAACTTAGCTGCAGTCATAGTACTATCTGGACTAATATATCTAGCACCATCAAGCACCGCATCGTTAGTGCATTAGCTCAAACACTTAGCATTATTTAGGCCTCTGTTTTTGTTCATGTGCACATATACACAGGCTTGCATCATTGGTGCAAACATTTGTATAATTTACATAAGTAGTTTTTCAAGTACCAGGTATAATGTCTGAGTTCTGCTGACGGGCACTTCCGATCAGCAGTTAAACCGCGCTCTGCGATTGGCTGCATCGACTTTATGCCTCCGTGATCATCGGCAAAGCCCGAGTTAGCTGGGTCTTCGTGAGACCCGTAAGAGGTACTTACTTTCATTAATGGATGTGCAATTCACACGAGAACATTGGCCAAAGACAGTCGCAGTAGATTTGCAGAGAAACGACCGCAGTTTGCAGCATTGGAAACTAGTTAAATAGTAAATACTATTAAATAGTATTTAAATGGTATTTAAACGGTATGTGCTCATTTGCTATTTATTGCAAAGTAAATAGCAAACCATCAGGAAGCAGAGAATAAATTAAACTTTTTGACGACAGTGAATTGCTCGTAGCAATTTTTTGTCATCCAAAGTTCAAACTGAGTTGGTCTGAGTTCACTAACTCAGTTTAGTCACTTAAGTGGACTGCACTAAACTGAGTTAGCCCGGAAACGAAAGAAAGATGCTGCAGAAAGCAATAGAGAACGTGCATGATGTAAATAACGCTTCTGAGAGTACTTTCGCTCAAAGTGACAAGCAGTACGTGTCATCCAATCAACTAGGCAGAGAGAGGATACTCATTTTATGTATCTGAATGATACGTCACATGAAACTAGAAATGCTGAAGAATCATCCAAGTCAGATCGGAGAGACTAGTAATGCAGCTCTAAATCTCACCAAGAAAAGGATTCGCTTATATATATATCCAATGAAACTTTTGAACAGTTTGCTCTTACTTATAATTGACGAACTTGTAACTGAATGTAAATACAATATAAAATTGCAAGTTTTTTGAACATAATCGATGACTGAAACCAATATTGGCTAAATAGTTTTTTAGTAGTCACGTGGTACTTACAATAGTCCACAGCTATATTTACTATTTTAAATACCAGTTAAATAGTTTTCTACAAGCACTATTTACTATTCTATTTGAATAGTCACCGTGACTATTTATCCCAACGCTGGCAGTTTTCTGGGTCTACCTCTCAACAAATTGCTTTCGACGCTTTAGTTAGACGGATAGGTAACACGATTCTCCCACTGATACGCCATGCATGATGCATGCATGAGTATATGTAATAGCTTATCCTTTTAACACAACCGATATGCATTAATTGCAAGCTACACATCACCGTATGCTTGCCTTCATTTGCTTCTTTAAATAGGTTTCATTGTATTTCATATTGAAATATAACGACCATAGCATAGGAAGACGGAACGTAATTTGTTTAAAGTTTGGTAATTTTTTTGCACTGACCTCTTTCTAACAGTCATTACAGTAGTCGTTCTTTTTTATATGAAACTAGATGCGATATATATATATATATATATATATATATATATACCTACATATATATAAACTCTCTGACGTCATGTATCTGAAACCTGTTAGATACAGTGTCATGTCCGTAGTTCGCTAAACGCAGGCCTGCATAATGAATTGACGTTTGCAGTATCACATTTGCTAAAGTCGTATTGTGCGAAATCTGTGTTAGTTGCAGTCGCCTTCTCGTGTTGTTAGCGGGAAAACGATCTTTTCAAAAGTGGCGATACAAGCTAAGAGGTAGTTTATCAGCGGAATGTGTCTTTGAGAGGAGAATTAACATTCGCTCCGTCAGATAAGCGTAGCGGAAAACCCTGGCATCTGCTCAATTACACCGACTCCTGATGTAAAGCAGAACTCTTTCCGTCGTGTCCGCAATGGTCTTCGTCCAACCGCACCCACCGTGTGTAGCGAGTGTCCTTTCTCTCTCTCTCTCTCCCACTACCTGTTTCCCACTTCAAGTCGCTCTCTGACTGTCTGTTTCCCTTTCTCTTATTTTCTCCCTCTCTCCCTTTGACTCTGTTCCTTATTTCCAATCCTCTCTTCTTTTCTGCCTTTCTTCTTCTGCCTGTCTCGTTTTAACTGTCTTCCTCTGCTTCCCTACTTCTCTGCTTCTCTCCATGCCTCTCTATCTATCTCTCTCCCTCGCCTCTCTTCTTTTTCTTTCTCTTTCCTCTGTTTTCCTCCTTCTGTGTGTGCCCCTCCAACTCTGCCTCTTTCCTTCTGCCTCTCTCTCTTTTCCAGATTACCTCTCTCCCCCTTTTACCTCTGTCCCTTCTTCTCTCCCTTTCTGACTCTCATTTCACCTCCTCCGGGTACATATCGCCTCCGCTAGTGACGCTGGAAAACAGTCACATCTGCAACGTGTCTCAACGCACGCGTGGCACGATTTCCTTCTGCTTATATCAGTAAGCCGTGTAACAGCTGCTGCTACGGCGGCGGTTTTGGGGCAAACAGCATCTTTCGCATGATGCGGTCCAGTATAAAGTTGTTGAAGCTGAGCTGCTGGCGCACATGCTCTGTGTAAACATCTCAAGAACGGAACTAAATGCTAGTTTGCGACGATTTCCTTCGTTTGTTAACACTGATCAAGACAATATAACGGTTGCTGTAGTCAGTTGGAGTTAACTTAAGTTTATACCGGAACACGGTTTGGTCGATAAGGGGCCTACGTGTTAGAGTTCGTCATTAATTACTTGCACCAAAATTTAAATGGGTCTCTTTTTGGGATGGATGGAAGATACGAACCCTTGCCTTTCGCGGTGATTTGTGGTAAGTCTACTTTGGATTACATCTGCCTGTCGAGAAAGTGGATTAAACTGTACACCTCTGTCGATTACAACAACAACAACTCATCGTCAACACCAGTGTTCTGCTTCTTTTCAGCGCACGTGGTTAACGGTAGTTGTACGTTGTGACAAACCGCAACTCTATTGCACTAATTGTCTGTATAATAGTATGGTCTGACTATGCATCTTGGAACAGCGCTGCTGTTGCTGGAGTTGGTTCTAGTCTCAGTCGTACAGGTTGCGCTTGTGTTTACGACCGCGATGAGCCTGCAGGGGGGCGAGGGAACAGTGGGAACTGCAGAGACGACAGACGTGATTCAGGAACGCGTTAAGGACGTCGAAGACCTTAAAGGAGCAAATGAAATCATCGAGAAAATTGAAAGGACGCTCAGGGAGCAGTCGAGCAGACGCGGTAACAATCACATCCACCATACGGTCTCCATTGACAGTCCCACCGACCCAACTGGGAGCCTCTCCGCCGTTCATTTTAACAGTGCCACCGAAAAGAAAGCTTCCAGGTCGAAGCATTCGAAACCTCTGCCGACGTCCTTTTTGCCTCCTGCAGACTCCAACACCCACAGGACGAACGTACACGCACCTAAGTATATGCTAGACCTCTACGACAAGTTTTCCACGGACAAGTATTCGCATCCGATGGCTAATATTGTCCGAAGCTTCATGAACATCAATGAAGGTATTTATAGTCCAGCTTCAAAGATTATGTAAACTGAAAATAAGCCTAACTGAATAATAGCAGCTGCAGTAGTAGTATTAATAGTAGTAGTAGTAGTAGTAGTAGTAGTAGTAGTAGTAGTAGTAGTAGTAGTAGTAGTAGTAGTATTGGTGGTGCTGGTGGTGCTGGTGGTGGTGCTGGTAGTAGTATCGGTAGTAGTAGTGTAATAGTAGTAACTGTGCTGCTGTTCTTTGCTATTATTATTATTACTGTTTTTGTATTCTTTATTGTTTTGTTTGTATTATCGTATTATTATTATTGGTATTGTTATTGTTATGTTTTTCTTGATGCCCCAAGGTAGACATGATGCCCTGGGGACTTAGATATTAATCTGTCAATATGTTGTTTCCAGGAAATCAGGCCTCGTCCTCCGCCAAGTTATTGAACGTATCACGGAATGCGATGGCATTATAGCGTTGAATACACATAGAGAGGCGCTGGAAGAGAAAGATGCCCTCTCGCGGCTCTCCAAAAGTGGCCGAAAGGCGCCGACTGACCCATCGAATGAAATTGACCCCGGCACCATTGATTGGTCCCAGTGTGTCATCTATTCATGCCATGGGCATGAATAGGTGGGACGGGTATCCCCGAGTACTTCTATTATGATTATTATTTTTATGTCCCTAGGTGCATAATTATGATCCCTCGGGGACTTAAATATTAATCAACAGAAAACGAAACATCTGGAACGGCCACTATTCGTCAGTTCTGACAGAGGGAAAGTGCCGCGGAAAGCAACTGCGCTGAAGCGTTGAATTGTCAACGTCAGGCGTTGAGAGAGATGCGATGTCTCTCGTACATCACCAGAGACGGTACTCAGGCTCTTTCCCAAAGCTGTGATGAAGGCCAGGCCATCGCTATTTATGGGACCCAACACATAGCAACAAGTTTGTCTTTCAACACCCCGAGGTTCCGGGCGGAGAGTAGGACCACTGTATCCTCCTGCATGTCGTAAAAGGTGACTAACTGGAATCCCCTGTGCAGTGTGGTAAAACAAAATATCTTATTTGCGAAGTATATTCCCTGAATAGGCCTATAATTAGGATCTAGGCAATAGCTTAGACACTCTGCGGTTCCGGGCAGAGAGTAGGACCCGCTGTATCCTCCTGCATGTCGTAAAAGGCGACTAACTGGGCGCCCCTGCGCAGTGTGGTAAAAAAACAGATTAGATATCCCCGCGATTCCGGGTGGAGAGTAGGACCGCCGTATCCTCCTGCATGTGTTATTCGGTCCCCTTGTTTCACCCTATATTTCACTTGTGGGACTTGACATGTGTAGAAGTGGTGGTAGTGGCGGTGGTGGTGGTGGTGGTAGTAGTAGTAGTAGTAGTAGTAGTTGTTGTTGTTGTAGTCGTAGTCTTAGTAGTAATAGTAGTAGTAGTACTTGTTGTCTTCATCCTCTCGTTATCGTCTGTAGCTGTGTATTTCTTGTCGACGTGTTTGCAGAAGCGATTGATGCTGAGACTACTGTTGCTGCTGCTGGGCCTGGTGTCGTGTCTAACTCGTCTCGCGTGCATCGGTTGCTGTTTAATGTCACGAGCATCGGTCGTGACGAGGAGATCTACCTAGCCGAACTGCGTCTCTTCACCCTCGTGGAGGCTGATCGCCAGCTGTACGACGGCATCAACCGCAGGGTCACCGTCAACGAGGTCATCGCCAGCAGCAGCAGCAGCTCTAGTACGGATGATGGCAACAGGAGGCTGGAGTTGATCGATTCCAAGGAGATTTACGGCAGACACAGCGGATGGGAGACAATCACTGTTACGGAAGCTGTCAGACGATGGGTCAAACAGAGACCGGAAGGAGACACGCACGTATGTATTGATGATATAAGAAAACTTATTGCTGAAAGTTCGCCATCAATGGAAGTAACAAAGTAAATATGTATGTATGCATGTATGCATATATGCAACTATACATGTATAGCGGGACATTCGTGACTCTTAAAATTCCCAAAAGCGCTATGTACATTGCAGAGCATATGTATGACATTGCATATAGTTTCGGAATATTATAATTGTCAAGCATGGACGGATAAATGGAAAGGAAAGGGAACAAAAAACGAAAGGGAACAGAAAAAGGAAAAGGAAAGGGTCAATGAGGTCAAGGAGGAGGAAGATGAGCAGTCGAAAGATAAAGACTTAACCCTACGGGTGAAAAATAAACGATTGGATGACTGAAATGGTACAAGTATATAGAATAGAATAGAATTTTCTTTACTGGAACCAACTGCAAACCGCATTTTGGTGTACGGCAACGTAAACGTGTTTATACAGATAATAATTATACATCTAATAATATTCAGGATGTGATTTCATTGAGTCACCCAGTCATACTGTGTGTTATTTGTCGCAGACGCTGGAGGTTCGCATCGAGACAATGGGTCGCCTCAAAGACGAATCAAGCAGCAGCAGGAGCAGCAGTCGCGATGCCACTCTTCCATCGCCGCCTATGTTCGACATCAATTCGAAACCTAACAACGAGAACGAGCCACTCCTTCTGGTCTTCTCGAACGACCGACGCCGACACGCCTACGAATCAAACGAACTGAACGAGATCCTCGATCACGAGGCAGACGGTCTAGATGTTCTTCCAAACGAATCAGACTTGGAGTACGCCTACTATGACGAAGAGGTGGTCTACGAATACGAAGATGACATCGCAGCCGAGAGAAGGAAGAAGCGAGAAGCAGCTGCTGCAGCACCCGACAGCAGCATTCGAATGCGGAAGCGAACAGGCAGGGCATCTCGTGTGGCCAGGGAGGCAGATGAGAGCGAGCCGTGGGACGTGGACATCCTCAGTCCTGCCGATGAGATCGACTACCCGGTGGAGATCGCCAGACGATTACGAATGGCCCGAATGAACGAAACCCGGTCAGCGGAAGAGGAAGAAGAAGACGACGATGACGAGGATGATGGGGACACCAACTTCCGGTATGAAGGCCGTAGAAATGGTGGACGTCGATCGGACGAACGGAAGAGAGTTCGACGATCGGGAAAACGGAAACTGAGACGAAACGGATGCCATCGAGTGCCAATGTATGTGAACTTCGAGGACATCAACTGGCATAACTGGATCCTTAGACCGTTCGGTTATCAGGTAGGCAGCTAGTGAAACTACAGTGCAACAGATTACACTACACTACACGCACTAACCCACACTGACATTTTCTAAACTGGTTAATTACTAATTACGTGGATTGCCATATCTTTTAAAAATGGCTACCGAATTGTAGGTATACATCGTGTGCTACGATTGTAGAGCCACATATCTAATGAAGGAGGGTAGCCTGCAACTGTAATGATTAAGGTGTCTGATTTGAAAGCTGTTCATTAAAAACTGGTCTTTATGCAGTATGCAGTAGTATACGCACGCAGGCTTCATGAGGACAAACTGAGCAGCGCCTATATATATTATATAAATATATATACACATATATAAATTATATATAGGGGGCCTATATACATGTATCATATGTCACTGAAAATGCCTCTTGTACGTGACGTGTCCAGTATCGTCATATGTGAGGGTGCTACGATCTATGAAATCGTCGACTGCCTATCTTAATAAGGGATTGCAACCTGTTTTGGAGTCCAGTCAAAGTTGTTTAACCGCAGCTGTATTATAGCCTAAAAGGTCGTTATATTAATTAATAACCGTTGCACTCAATCAATTTATCTGGCTGCATAATATAGTCATTTGTGCGACGTGAGAGGAAAATTGTTGCGTCTTCACCCAGAGAACTCTACAGTCTTTATATGTAGGCCCTCTAACCGACTTAACTACTGGAAGGTAACGAACAACTACGCTGTGATGCACTTGGCCAGGCCCTCGCAGAGATTGCCATAGAGATGACCACTTGGCCAGGTCATCGCAGAGATTGCCATAGAGATGACCCTTTGGCCAGGCCATCGCAGAGATTGCCATAGAGATGACCACTTGGCCAGGCCATCGCAGAGATTGCCATCGAGATGACCACCTGGCCAGGCCCTCGCAGAGATTGCCATCGAAATGACTACTTAAACTACTTGGACTACACAAGCTCATTGTTGTATTGAATTCTGGAAACGAGTGCAAAAAGGTCATGCAGGAGCAATAACTTGAAGCTCGCCTTTTTTCTGCGTGATAGTGTAGTGAGAAGTGAGTCGGTGCACTGTTTTATCAGAAGCGTAACAAAGTTTGCCAATAAATGGTGTGGAATAAATTATAATAAACTAGGGACCTATACGCGATCCAAACCTAGAAAGGACAAGCGATGTTAGTTAAATTAATGAAGTTAATGGTCGAAAGGGCGTTTCAGTTAACATTAATTACATCAATGGCAGTCGATCGATGCTCCACGTGTCCCGTTACGGCAAGTTGGGTGTTTCGTCAAGTACCGAGCCTGGAACTTCTCTCGCTGAACACCAACATTATGGTCTTAAATGCGACCTGATAACAAAACGACAATGGAATACGGGCCGTTGTGCAACACCAAATTACTCTTCTTGAACCTCCTAGAAACACAATTTATGCAGCTGGATAAGCAGTCGATACAGGATTGTGCAACTGTGTCTATAGCCGTATATATATATATATATATATATATATACGTTTTCATGTAAATGTAGTACTACCCTTTCAACATGGCAACTTATATAGGCCTATATATCGCTAGCACGAACCCGACGCTCCTTTCCGGCGTAGTAGTTTTTGTGCAACAGTAGGTCTGCGGAGGGAGGTTCAATTGAAGCCAATTATTCAATTTCCTCCCACCGTGCGCTGTTAGGCTTTCGCTGGCAGCTGCAGGTCGGGGTGGTGCACATGATTCTGGTCAATCTTTCTGGAAAAAGACAGAGCTGGCAGATAAGAGCCGTCCACTGCAGTGCTCAGAAGTTAGTCGCAATGACCAAGCCCATTCGCTTGGACAAGTATACGCCCTGCGCGCATGCATGCAGTGCGAAAAGAATTGCCTCCGTGACCGCATACCCTATGGTAATCCACCACTTGTGTAGGACGCAGTTCTTGGGATTCTGAGAAGCGATAAGATTCAGGCATCAACTCAGCCCCCTCCCTCCGCTCGCACTAAAGAATCGTTTCTTCATAAACCCCGCCTTATTATCTTTTCATATTTGTGCATATTTCTGCCGATAAATTGGCCTATTATCGGACCTGCGTATTCAATTATCAACGGCACAGAAAGCGTCCTAACATTTCCGGGTATCGCAGCTATTTAAAATATTCCATAAATGTCGTTATTTATCATATTATCCGAGAGAAAACAGATGCAACAAGAAATATGCATGCGTATCGTATGCGTCGTACTATCCATTGCCTTCTAGATACTGAACTATCCCGTCTTTAGTCTAATGTAGGCCCGTATAGTTCCATCTGTGTATGTACGAAGCCTACGGCGTTAATCGCTCTTAGGTTAACAACTTAATCTTTACGAGTCGTACTTAGCTGTTAAACAGCATTGTGGCGAATCCGTAAAAGCCAAGTAGAATGACGATATATTGCGGTGCGGACGATAATCGGGCGAACAAAGACGTCAGAACTCAGCGGCTGCTCTATGTAGACGGTAACCAATACGCCTGTGTTGCCAGTCCGTGTGAAAATCCGGCCTGCCTGCATCGTGACGACTATCACAAGTCTATCAAAGAAGGCAGTCAGTGCAGTGTGGATTAACAACTTGAGTCAAGGCCGATTTCTTCCGCCATCTCGTCAAACAGTTCCCAGTCATTAGTTGAAACTCAAACGAATTCGTCCTCGGAGACTAGCAGGCCTTTTGCCATGTGCTTTAAAGTTCCTAAAATTTCTGAATAAATACCTTAATTTTATACATCTAGATTGACTGGCAGCATTTGTAAAGCGTCACTTATACGAAACGTCCTTTTTGAAACTTTTGTTAATAATGAGAGTCCAATAGCTTTGATCATTCAACCCTGAATGAAAGTAAAAGAAGGTTACTCTACACAGCAAGCTGAAGAATGCTGATCACAAGCAGCGATCGGGCCTAGAGAGCATGCGGATCGCGGTTCGCTTCCCCAAGAAACCACTTCTTTCAGAGTCTTAAATCTCGCGCTACCACGGTCCGTACACGGGGACCTTAAATGGCGTGGTGAAGGATCCCATTCTCCCCGATCAATTCATTGATAAATGAGCAGGGTCGAGGCCATACGGTCGCTATATAAAATCGCGTAGCCTACATTTACATGTATCGCAGTTAATGAAATAGAAACTGGAAAAAAATTATGGATTTCCGTTTAACGGAAACTGAAACGAAAATTATTTGCAAAGAACGAAAACGAAATAGAAACAAAAATTAAAATGTGAAAACGCAATAGAAATAGAACGATAATTAATATCCGAATTGAAATTGTTGAAAATAGGACCTACGTAAAAAATTCTGAGTTCCTATTGGGCTTGTTTTTATTTGGACTAAATCACTGCATATATGTATCGCTCGGTATTTAGGCGGACCATTTATTCTTGTTTTTATTCGATATCCGGTCATGCATCCGGTCATCTGTTTGTAACACATTAAACAATGACAGAACAGTGCTTCTACTAGTTAGCATCTGATAACATATAGGGGCCTAATCAGTTGTAGGCCTACGTCCAAGTTGTTGTCTATCAATGCAAATATAAGCTTAATTTCAGTAAGCCTAACTGAAATTGAAACGAAAATTATTTCAGAACTGAAACTGCAATAAAAACTGAAATTATTTCAAAACTTAAACTTGACCTGAAATAGAAGTTACGAAACCAAAGCTGAATAAAAGCTGAAACTGTAGTTATTTTGAAAACTGAAATATCACTGATCACTAGAATGCTTCTTTGTACGTGGATCAAAATCCACCAACCGATTGCACCCGTCTTCTGTAAGGTTCATCGTATTGTCGTCATTATACTGACAGTAGGTACATAGCGTTTCTGTCTGGTGTTGGATATGACACCCGATACTTGTAATCAATCGCCCCGTATTGTTTATAGGATATATGGTATGCGGACGTTTCGTCCCCGGACGAATCGTCCCGGACGATTCGTCCCAGGACGATTCGTCCCGAGGACGATTCGTCCCGAGGACGTTTCGTTCCAGGACGATTCGTCCCAGGACGAATCGTCCCAGGATATCATTTAGCGATTTGTGATTGGTGATGATTGCCTATTTAAGGAGTGATTTTAATTTGGTATATGGGGTTCCCTTCTAGCGGGACTTGTCCCTTTTGAGCTGTTGAAAAAACTGTTGCCTGGCAAATTGTTCTGTATTACTAGTTATAAACTGTTTGATGTCTTCTAATAAACGGATTTTTAATGTTAAAACTCAACAAAACATCGATTGTCAGGGGATAAAACTCCACTAATGTTAACAGTCAACAAAAGATCGATCGTGACAACCTAAAAAAGACTAATACGATGGATCGTCAGAGGATAAATCTCCACTAATGTTAACAGTCAACAAAAGACTAAAAAAGACTAATACGATAGATTGTCAGAGGATAAAACTCCATTAATGTTAACAGTCAACAAAAGTGACGAACAGTCCGTGACGAATAGACCCGAGTTGAGTTTTATCCTATGACGAATCGTTCTGGGACGAATCGTCCTGGGACGAATCGTCCTGGGACGAAACGTCCTCGGGACGAATCGTCCTCGGGACGAATCGTCCTGGGACGAATCGTCCTGGGACGAATCGTCCTGGGACGAAACGTCCTCGGGCACTGGCGTAAACTTGTCCAAAATATTGGTGGGGCAAAATATTGGTGGGGCAAAATATTGGTGGAGCATGGGTCTGGAACAGAGGTGCAAAAAAAGTTTTTTCAAGATGGAAAGTTGTTTGTTGTTGTTTTTTCGGCTTTTTTGTGTTTATGGTTTTTGTTGTTTTGGTTATTTTTAAGTTTTTCTGATTTCGGATCATAAAAATCGTGAAAAATGGCATGAACAAGAGCTTCAACTCAGTTTAATTCAGTTGCGATTTCCGAAAATTAAAAATCATTTAATCAATGCTCTTAAAATAACTTCTACAAAATTAAGAAATTTATTTTTTTAAACAAAAACTAATTTTGTGGTTTTCTTTTTGTTGTTGTTTATAACAAAATCCGAAAAAGCTTTTTTCACCTCTCGTCTGGACAGTCAATACAATACAATACAATACAACTGCCTTTGATATAGCCCTTCTTCCTAAGGTGGCCCCAAGCTCAGAAGTGCTCACGCCTCGGCGGCGCAGAAGCAATTATATTGCAGAGCAATGGTGCGCGAGGAACTTGCTCAAGGTCCTTACACAAATAAACCACCCCGGACGAGGGTTGAACCCGTACTCTCAGCGTTACAGGTCAACCGCTCGAACCAGTCGGCCACCGTGCCACAGCAGAGGCTTCCTGTGTTACGTTAATGCGTATGAAATGGGGCGTTTTGTTTACATGTAAATATGTTTCATATTGAAGATATTGAAGATAAAAATAAATCTTTGTTTCCATTATGAATTTCTGATAGTATTTCAGTTCTGTGTCTATGTTTTTCTGTTTCTGAAGAAATTTGTCTACATTGAAACATAATATTTTAATATTTGAAGAAATTCTCCTCTCGATTTTTGGGGGGGCATTGCCCCGGCTCCTCAATTATTGGGGGGGCACGTGCCCCGGCTGACCCCCCAGAGTCTACGCCTATGTCCTCGGGACGAATCGTCCTCGGGACGAATCGTCCTGGGACGAATCGTCCGGGACGAATCGTCCGGGGACGAAACGTCCTCAAATCAGGTATAATAGTCTAGCATAGAATGTCAATCAGAGAGAGGCGTCTGCACCATAGAAATCTTGGAGCAAATGCTCCATCCAAGAAATAGGGGAGGGGATTTGTCAGTGTGTGAGCCACCATTTTAGGGGGGGGGAGAAGGGGAAGGGAGGAAGAAAAGGGGGGAAGGGGAAGTTGATCCAATGACTTAAGGGGGGGATAGACGCCCCTGCAATCAGAACGTTCAGTTTAAATTATTTGACATGTAAGGGCCTATAAGAATTAAATAATAACATTAAACAAACACACGATCATAGCTTGAAATGTTAACTGAATGACTATACGATTTGGAAGATTGATCTTATGTAGGGAGCTTCTGATAGTCTAAATGCTATAGTATTTTGGCCTAAGCTAACCTTCCTCTTCAAGGTCTTTCTAGGATCTTTGCCGATAGGCTACTTGCACTTGACATCGCCTTTACGAAGATTGGACCTTCTCCACTTTCGTCTCGAGGTTCTTTGCCTTCTGCTGGAAGTTCTGGCCGAACACCTTCAATATTTCAATGTTATTTCAGCATTTGAATTCGACAGATTAACTTCCTCTTAAGTCTAGCGTCCGTCAGTTGATCACCGACTTGATCAAATAATAGCCTAACCGCTCGCCTCAGCACTGTTTCTTCTGCAACTATAAAACCAATCGCCGCTGAATGTTCCTCACACTTCAGATACCGCAACTCAATTGTTTCATGTAAACCGACGATACGATCGTTTATACTTCGCCAGACTGAGTTACTTATAATTCTACTAAAATCTGCGTCTTAAACTGACGGAATTCGCATAAACTGTCAATCAGGATTGGCTAGGTTGAACTACTGTTTTTCATATGACGACCACCGTCAACCACAGACAACACACAGCTCACAGCTGAAATTCCTTGTAACGTTAACTCCAACGGCGGCAAACGCAGTCAATCGAGCAGACGACACCTTCGCCGACCGTTAAGATTTGAATTATTCAGTCATGGTTCCCTGCTTCATATTGAATAATCTAGTACGGTAAATTGTATCCCCAAACCTATTTATAAATTTTATTTCTTATGATGCTGGTTTAGATGCTGGTAATTAATTAATTAATTAGTTAAACTAAAACACGTAGGACCTATCTAGTATCTATGCATCCTATGCATATTACACTTAGCACAATATAACTACACACATTCTTCCCATATCTCCGAGGGAAGAAGTAGGCCTACATGTGTGGTATTGGGACATCGTCGCAGAGACTTAATTCAGTCGGTTAGATAGCGTGACTCGCCGCTGTGCAAAAGTCTTGTAGACAAGATGGAAGAACTTTAATTGAACACTCGCCTATCTTCAGCTTAAGGTTCTCACTTTAGTCCTTCGGTTCTATACAGGCTTAGCACCCAAGTACCTCTGTGACCTTGTTCGTCTGCCAATTTCAGCTACTTCCCTCCGTCCATTGCGATCGCTTAATCGCCATGATCTTCTTGTACCACGAGCCAGGACCACTATGGCCAAAACTCGAGCCTTTTCTTGCATTGGTCCTGCTCTATGGAATCAACTCCCTCCATTGACACGTGCCTCTTTATTAGCTGGTGGCCCAAGTGCCTCGTTCCGCTGTCTTAAAACCACTTTCTATTCACTGGGTCTTTCGCACTGGGAGCGCCTCTGATTAGCGAATGCTGTGAGAGGCGCTTCTAAATGTTTAGATACAATACAATACAATACAATCAGCCATTCAAAGTCCATTTTGTAACAGCGGCGGTCTTAGTGACCGTGCCTCCGATTCAAGTATTGACTTCTGGCACGTAAATCTCATATTATTCATTCATTCATTTATTCATTCATTCATCTGGTCAAACATTTGGCTTCTACCTATTCTAGAAGACAAGCAGCTATGCATTGTTGGCTGCCTGAAGGCAATTGATGCTACACTTTTCATTATCCAGCAATAGATCTACAGAAACGCTCCATATAGCCTAGTAAATGTAGGCCTATAGGTTTAGTTGTCTAAGCCTATGTGCTTTTATCATATGACTTCTATAGCACCGCTATGATAATGCACACGAGAACAGGCGACGGCGATGTAATCGGTCTAATGTTAAACAGACGCGAAACGAGCTCATAAACTTTCTCAAGGATGCGAAGATCCGCTTACATCGTCAATTCATCTTGTACGCGTTATCGAGACATTGCGTAATGTCTTTGGAATGTTCCACGGAGACATCGGCTTAAGTACGCAGCTTATCAGTTAAGCCCTAGAATGCACGTGCAGATGAATAGCCTGCTATAGGAGTTTTTGCCCTACTGACAGATCTATGCACATAGGGCCTACATATGTTAGTCCTACATGTATGTGAATGCATATGCTAATTCCGCCTTCATCGTGATGGTAGCCTATATGGGAAAGGAAATTGCATGTTTTAACATTAACTAATTCAGACGATTGCCTCGCTGTTTACATGTGCAAAACCTTTTCTGGCATTGCGTCTCAGACATGCGCTTCTCATTTCTACTGTTTTCGGACGATCAAACTGAATTCCGACAGTCTTGTTGTCAAGACCTTAAACCTCAAGACTAAGACCAAGACTTTGAACCTCAAGACCAAGGCCAAGACTTTGAACCTCAAGAAGAAGACCAAGACCAAGACTTTTAACCTCAAGACCAAGACCAAGACTTTGAAACTCAAGACCAAGACCGAGACCAAGACCCGAACAATCACAGTCATATCCATACTTCTATTCCTTACTAAAAAAACTGTCAAGTCGGACTACTCGGTATTTGAATGAAAACTGAAGTCTTTTATTTTAGTCAAACAAAACAACTGCAATTGCAGACTGCAGAGAATTCAGAATTCGTATTTACAAAAAGTCCTTCATGCGAAATGTTTTTCCAAATGCCTGTTGCATTTTATAAAAATCAATTCGCTAAAATCAATTCGCTCAGAATTTTCCAACCAAGACTTGACCTGTGGGAACTCATAAAAATTCCGCTATGTGAAAAAATGCGTTCTACATTGCTGAAGTCACTGGCACACACAGCGGCTTTCAAGCACCGGATGTAAATATACAAATCGCGATTCTTTTTTAAATCACTCCATGGTAAATAACCGTAGGTCAAAAATAATTGTCCAAAACAACAATAAAGCCTCATTCACACCATGTAACATAGGCGCCGACTTCTTGGGAGCCTTGGGTGCCAATGCACCCAGAGAGAAAGTTCAGTGGGTGCCTGGCACCCAGAAGAATTCGGACTTTAATTTCAAATTTTTACACCTAAGTAGTAATCTTGCAACTTGAGAAGCACAACTACAACAAAAAATACCCAACATTGCATGATCTCACAGTCACAGCCCGTACATGTATAAATAAATTATTTATTATTTAAAATAATAAATTAATAACACTGGAAAGTCCGAACTCACCGATTTCCAATACTTTTTTCTAAACTAGTAAGCCATGACAAGAAAACAATTTTCTTTCTGCGAAAATCCACTAAAACTCGCCTACGTAAGGGTAGGGGGAAGGGAGAAGGAAGGAATAGAGGAAGGTACCCAGAGACAAAGCAAAAGTCGACGCCTATGCCATGTAAATACTAATGCAATTGTATTTAATAGTAATTACTGGATAAATTTGTAAAATTCTTGCATTTTGTTAAATGACTATTCATATTGACAAAAGTCCTGGTCTTGGTCTTGTGAGACCAAGACCAAGACTTTGAACCTCAAGACCGAGACCAAGACCAAGACCTTGAACCTCAAGACCAAGATCAAGACCAAGGGTTTTGGTCTCAAGACCAAGACCAATTGCAAGACTTTTAAAAACGAACTCGAGTGCACTCGAGACCAAGACCTTGGTCTCGAGGACAACAAAACTGAATTCCGGCGAGGTAGAGTAACACGAGGTCAAGTGAAGGACCTTAGAATCCTCAAGCAGAAAACTAGAGAACATCAGCAACACCTCTAAGTGTACTTTGTTGACTTTAGGAAGGCTTCTGATCGTACCGATCACGAGAGGTTCTGGCTGGTCATGATAGACATGGGATGGGCTACACTGTTCATATCATTTAAATGCTTGCCATGCTATATTCTACACAAAATCTAAAGATAGAGTAACCGGTTCAGGCTACTAGCACAAGAGTTCCATAATAAGAAGTGGACTCGACAGGATTGTGTGACCTCACCATACACCTATTCAACAAAATAACAGAGATGGTCACGAGGTTTAAAATGCGCTTTATAAACGGCTAGATACAATGCAATGCATGTTGTCATGTGTATGTGTATGATAGGCGTACGAATGCACTGGACGTTGTTACTTTCCTCTGGACGACCGTCTGACTCCGACGAAGCACGCCATCATCCAGACGATGCTGAACGCCGCCTACTCGAAGAAGGCGTCCGAGACCTGCTGCGTCCCGACTAAGCTCGAACCCATCTCGATCCTCTACGTCGACGACCAGGGCATCGTCACCTACAAGTACAAGTACGACGGAATGGTCGTTGCCGAATGCGGATGCAGATAAACATTCGGAGGCAGCTGGTTCTGCTGCTGCTGCTGCTGCTGCTGGTCGTGTAACAGCAGGAGGAGAAGAGCAGAGCGATGTGACTGCTTTACTTTAACTGAGCACAATGCTGTTGCTTGGAGTTGCCTCCATGCATGAAGGATGTAGATTGATGCTATGGAATTTCGTATACGCACAAAGACAAACACGGGTGATCACGCATCCTTTTGTGCATAGGTAGGCAAACTATAGATAGGCTTAGGCCTACTTAGACGCATATCTGCCGTCTCTGCCACGTAAATCAAACAGGACTTAGTTAGGAGTCATAGATCAATCTTTTCAAGTATAATTTATAGTATATGAAGCATTTTTCATCAAACCAATTCTGTCTCTTTCGCTGCACAGGACTTTTATTTCGCTAACAGATCTTGTTTGTGTCGACAAAGTAGGCTACCTGTTTTTGTTTCGCCGGGAACTTCTGACGGGCCACTTACGTAATTAGGAAGCAACTGCATGCAGGGAGAAGTGAGAAACGTTCTCCACCACGCTTTAAACTATCTCCCTTAAATGATATATTCCCCTCAAACATTTCGTCCCTGCCAACAACCCCTTCTACCAGCGTTTCCTTTACCACAAATAATTTGCACCGTGTAGAAGCGCCTCCTTCAAACTTGAAGCATACCCATCAGCGCATTTTACGGACAAATATTATATAATTGCAGTATGAGAATTGTAGAAAAAAGACTGGGGGGTTAGACATTGATTCATGTGGAGTTGGGGCGTGCAATGAAGACTTTACTATGGGGTCCTAAGAAATACTAGGGGGTTGAACCCCCAACCCCCGACAATTCTCACCCTGTATAATTGTTTCAACGAGTCAAATGAGTTAAAATGTTCGTTCATTTTCTTCCTAGGTCTGTTCGTTCTTCTCATTCACTTGTGTCGTTTCGTTCTCTTCTTGAGATCTATCATTTCCCAGTGTCGTTTATCTCCTCCATAGGCTTCTTCTTCTTCTTCTTCTTCTTCTTCTTCTTCTTCTTCTTCTTCTTCTTCTTCTCTTCTTCTTCTTCTTCTTCTCTTCTTCTTCTTCTTCTTCTTCTTCTTCTTCTTCTTCTTCTTCTTCTTCTTCTTCTTCTTCTTCTTCTTCTTCTTCTTCTCTTCTTCTTCTTCTTCTTCTTCTTCTTCTTCTTCTTCTTCTTCTCTTCTTCTTCTTCTTCTTCTTCTTCTTCTTCTTCTTCTTCTTCTTCTTCTTCTTCTTCTTCTTCTTCTTCTTCTTCTTCTTCTTTCTTCTTCTTCTTCTTCTTCTTCTTCTTCTTCTTCTTCTTCTTCTTCTTCTTCTTCTTCTTCTTCTTCTTCTTCTTCTTCTTCTTCTTCTTCTTCTTCTTCTTCTTCTTCTTCTTCTTCTTCTTCTTCTTCTTCTTCTTCTTCTTCTTCTTCTTCTTCTTCTTCTTCTTCTTCTTCTTCTTCTTCTTCTTCTTCTTCTTCTTCTTCTTCTTCTTCTTCTTCTTCTTCTTCTTCTTCTTCTTCTTCTTCTTCTTCTTCTTCTTCTTCTTCTGGATTCTGCTCTGATTACGGTTTGTTTTGGTGCTCCATCGGTGGATTCCTTTGCATTGGACACAAACGCTGAATTCGGTAATTCATTATAATAATAATTCTTTACGTCAGGGATGTTACGTATGTCAAAGAACCAAATAGTCTTAAGGTTCGTTACTTGTTCAGGTATTTAAATAGGATCTAACACAGGAATTAACAACGCTGCACGGACTCGGACTGCCCGCAGTGAAGGTTGAACTCCTTCAGTACTTTTACAGAATTAATCCATCCCAATGTCGCTCTTTCTGTCAATACTTTATCCACATTCAGCCGTGTAAACTATATAGGCTAGGGGCCATCCATATATTACGTATGCAAAACAATCATATTTTCAACCCCTCCCCCCGTTTCACCTCGTACGTTTTGTGGACCTTTCCCCCCATGCGTACGTACAACTCAGCTTCTCTAACCCCTTTACAAAAGTTAATTAGCTAAAGTCATCTATAAGACATTTATTTCACCGTAGGCTACTAAATATTTTTGTTAGACATCATATTTGCTAGCCAAAATTTGTTAACTGTTATGAAGAAATAAAATAATAACAACACTACTAACATTTACATTTCAAAAAGTGTAATACTACATAAAATTGATAAAGCAGAACTATAGTCAGTGATTTGGGTTTTTGCGTACGTACACATTTTGTCGAGACCCTCCCCGCCACACGCACCCGTACGCAAATCGCTTAAATCCGATCACCCACCTCCCCTCATTGCGTACGTAATATATGGATGTCCTCCTACTTTACAGGCTTACATATACAAACAGAGAAGTTGCCTACATGCAGCATTTGTAGAGGTTTTCTAAAGGTTCGGGAAAAGGCGTCATATAAATGTTTATATGCATAGTTATACATACAAACATGGACACAGCCTACATGTACTCATTAACGCGCCTAAATCCACCGCTGCTTATGCAGGAACGCGTAGGATGTTAGACTTCAGCACAGATACGATATAATGCCTAACTCCATGCATGCGTGTTTGTATATACTTTGTCATTATATGCACGACGCTGTATTATAGAATTGAATAAACATAATTATTATATGATTCATGGTGATTGCCTGCGATTATTATCCGAAAGCAGGGATGTCATTTTAGCTTTTTTCAGGGGTGGGGACGTCATTTCAGTGTTTTTCCGGGAGAGCTTGGCGCTGGCGGCGATCTTCTTTTTCAGGTGGGGGGGGAGGGACACTTTTGAACTGATCTAGTCAAAAAAAAGATGAAATTTATTTCACCTTTTTTGGTGTTTCTTCAAAATTTGGGCGGGGAAAACTGTATAGTGTGCCCCCCACCCCACTGTAAAAGAGGTGAAGTTTTGTGAAAAAAGCTATGCAAACTCTGGTTTTGTTAACAGTATATAATAGGCTAATTCCATGAATTCAAGTATCATTTTTCCTTTTTTTTACCCATTTCTTCTTCCTCCTTTTCTTTTTCCATCCTGTTTCCTTTTTCAAAGATGGGGGGGATGCCGCCTGCTCTCCAAATGACGTCCCTGTCCGAAAGCTGTGCAAATGTATGCTGCATAGGTGCTTCAAATAAGCGCCATATAAGCGTTACACTGCAGTGTATCATTGAGCATGCATATATTCACATGCATATATTCAAGCGCTTTTATGCATGCATTCATGTTATTGGTCGTATCTACATGTGGTGTATGTGGCTTAATCTCTGCGCCCAAGGTTCGAGGCCATGGAGCAGGCGTGTTGTACGTCAGATGAACGTGACTACCAGGCGGACCACAGTGAAAAGCCGATTGTTTTCAGTTGCCCGGACGATAGGTTCAACCACTGCATCAGATCCCGTTCACTGATAACACAGATAAGGGCGCTTATCTTATAGTACATTAGTCTTAAGTGCACACAAGTTAAAAACCTAGGCCTATGTACGCCTACAGTGCCGGCACCAGAGGGGAAGGATTCTAGAAATTTCGATTTTACGTGACTATCTTAAGACAATAATAGGCCTACTTCCTATCATCTTATGTATCTGCAATCGCATTCAGTGTTCGACGTCACTCGCCATTTCGATTCTAAACACCATCCACCTTAGCAGTCCGACTGCCTGACCCCTTTGGATCTTGACCTGGAACCGAGTTGATCCTACCTGCCTATCGATTATGTTTTGACTAAGCGCCTGTAAATAAACTGCTTCCCGCGACTCCGCTTTTTGGACGCTGTAGAAATCTCGAGATTACGATTACGTTACATACGATATAACTTATATGGCATCGATTGTGCTCGCAACAGACGCTTTTCTAGGAAGGAAAAAAGGAGCTGGTTAGTTAGTTATCCTGACTTCTTACAGCAACTTCAAGAACCTTTCGATGGCGCTTCTTATCAGCTGATCGGCCTAGATAATGTCATAGAACGGAAATGTCATCCGCGGGTCGTTGACTGCAGCTTTGAGAGGCGAATAATCCTCCACATTTACTGGTAGGTCTGTCGATCAATCGGAACCTCGCACATGACTCACTGATGACCCCGTTAAGGTTGATGAATGACAGTCGAAACGAGCGCTCATAGCACACGGTTCGCTCACCGACTGGTACTCCTCGGATGATGGTACAGAGCATGGGGCGTCCGACATCCCTGGCGCAACAATTGTCAGTCTACGGTCGAAACGGTCGACGAAAGCCGTTGTGGGCGGTATCTACCACTCTGAAGACTCTGGTTTGTCGTTAGCCAAAGAACACGTCGTGTTCTGATCAAAATTTTTTCCGCATGAATTGTTTTTACGTATTCATTCTATCACTATAACCCTAGGCTTAAGGGTGGAGTGGCTGCTAATCGAGAGGGAAGTGCGTAATTTGCCTTAGTGTATATATTTAGGCTATTTATTAAAACACGCATAATATTAACCCTAAATTGCATTAAGATGCCGAAACGTGTGCAGCTTTGATGTTTCTGAAAATGTCAGGCGTCGTAGTAATTTTGTCTGTTAGCGTCTTTGGTTTTACATGGATTCCCCAGCATTCTGAAATAAAGGTCTTAAGTAAGCATGCACGTAATGACAAACGACTGAACAGAACAGACAGATAAATCTAGGTCCAGTTTTATTTTAGGTACGAGAGAATGACAATCAACGGACCTCGTTTAATAATACTACCTGGAGAATAAGAATTGAATTTATGTATTGTGGTTGGCCAGAGTTTAATGTTTTTTAAACTGCAAGAGTCCCAATTTGAAACAAATCTTTTGATGAACAGTCAATGCAAAGATATCAGCACAGAGGTTATTATGTTCACTCTTTGACGTAGGGCCTATTAGTGATTGCTCTAACTCAAGGGTTCTGAACTCTTTGCATTTTCGGTATCATTGAGCGAGTTACAATAATCAAGGCGATTGGAGACCAATGCGTTTTCTAAACCTAGAGGTGCTATTTAATCCTGGCGCCGGCGCTCTGCATACACATGTGCATGTTGATTCGTGTTTACATTTTACATTATGCTTGTTTACCTTGCGGAAAATGTTATTTTAGTGTTGGCTATGTAGCCGGGAAATGCAGGCATGTGTTATATTTACAAATTTGATCTATGGGTATTTGTCAAGAAGTGAGACTCCTCGTTATAAGTTTAATGACCATTGGTAATAGGCCGAGACATATATTGCGAATACTCAGTGATGAGTGCATGCACCAAGCACCATTTATGTTATTTCTCACTTAACGCAGCGTTATTCCATCGAACTTGAAAACAAATTCGAAACATGATTGGCAGATTATATGGGTAAAATTCTATATTATTTCGTCCAGACTATTGGAATGTGGTGCATAGGTTTTCTGCTCTGGATAGACATGCAATTAAGCGCTGAACTTAATTTGTCATTTACAGGTTCAAATTAATTATAAAGGCCTAAATGAATTGCTACACAACTGTATTTGGTATTGTCCTCCTTCCAAAGTTCAGAAGTGCAGAGGTTTTCAAGACAGAGCAGCCATTGCTTTAAGTAATTGCAAATGAAGGTCTTGCTCAAGGTCACTATATATATAGTAACTGCCTCAGGCGAGGCTCGAACTCGTACTCTACGCGTTACAGGTCGAGCGCTGTAACCAATCGACCACCTTACCATGCACTCGCATTTGAATCCATGTAACGTTTTTCGTGTTTCCTAGGACTGAAATTGTATTGAAATTCATCTAATTTAATAAGAATAAGAATAATAAGAACAACAACAACAAAAACAACAATAATGGTAATATTCAGAATGATGATAGTAATAATACATAACAGTAGTAGTAGTAGTAGTAGTAGTAGTAGTAGTAGTAGTAGTAGTAGTAGTAGTAGTAGTAGTAGTAGTAGTAGTAGTGGTGGTGGTGGTGGTGGTGGTGGTGGTGGTGGTGGTGGTGGTGGTGGTGGTGGTGGTGGTGGTGGTGGTAGTAGTAGTAGTAGTAGTAGTAGTAGTAGTAGTAGTAGTAGTAGTAGTAGTAGTAGTAGTAGTAGTAATAGTACTAACAATGATAGATGGGTAGATAGATAAATCGACAGCCCTGCATGGCTGTCTTTTACTTCCATGCTTCTTATAGGAGTCCTCCGCATTTGAACTTAGGTTATATTAGTTTGACTCTGTAGAATTCTGACGAGAGTGCACATTTCGTGCACTTAATTTTATTTTCATGTTGTTTATTCATGACAAAGGTTTTCAACACAATTGCGACAGAAGTGAGTACCGGTACGGCGTGAAAACTCATTGTTCGCAAACTTTTCTGTAAAACAATCAGACCTTGTATTAGGCTATTTTGCTGGTGAAGCTATTGAAAACTAACACGCAGTTGTGATTAAAACGTCTTCAGTCATCTGGTTTTTGAGAACGGCACCCAATTAACATCCTGTACCACTGGCGTAAACTTGTCCAAAATATTGGGGGCATTTGGTTATTTTTTCTACACGTTGAATTGGGTGTACAGTCCATAGACCTTTTTGTTGAAGTTTTTTCTTAAGTTTGACTGTCTCAACTACTTCCTGTGAAATTGATGTTTTGAGAATTATTTCAGTGGTGCTTTAGAAGTTCTCAGATTACAGTAATGACATTTAAAACCAGTTGTAGTGATTTCTGTGATAACTGACTTATATATAATATCTGAGCTATAATACTACAGTATTTGTATTGCGCCCTTCAAGTTTCAACTCTGGAAGCGACAGAAGGGGAGTGAGAATAAATAGGTGGATGAAACTATTATACTGGGTTTCAAATGCTCGTGGAATAGATAAAGACTCAAACTGCACGTTACAAGGTGGCTTATTTAAGTAATAAGTTACCTCCCTGCTGAGCCGCCAGTGCTCTGTCACCTTGTTCAGCAGAGAACAGAAATCTACAGTCAAGGATGTAAGACTATGAAACGCGCAACTCTCTAAGTTGGAGCATAGCACGCAGGTCAATTATGTACACGTAGAAGCGTTATGGTCATAATTTCGTTACTTTTCCGCACAATCCAGGCAGTTCCTCACACGTGAAATTCGATCAAACTTCAAACCATAGGACCTACCACAGAGTTTATCGAGATGCAGCTCTAAAACCAGACTGTAGATAATTAATACAGAAAAGATTCACATTTGCATAAACGACATCTCTGTTGCATACTGGCTATTTGGAACGTGTCCAAAGGCTTCAACATACGTTACACCTCACATTCACAAGTCGATTGTTAAGCGACGAACAAAACATGAATGTGTTCTTTCTGTTATTCTCTCTGATCCCTTTCAATCTCTCCCTCCACATTTCTTAGTATTGGCACACGAACCTGAGTTTCAGTACCATATTCTAAAATATCGACATGAATCTGCAATTCGTTGGACATTCGTCAGACATGAAGCACAAAGTTCAGTAACGTGCAGACTGCCTTCTCTCAATTGCTGACTTACTGATGTGTCCAAGTCCTTCGAATTCCTCCATTGTCAGCACAGTGGTTCTGTAAAGGTGTCGTTCACCACTGATTCACCCAGTCAAAGGGCGTATGTCTAGGATAGCTTATTGTAATTGTAATTGTAATTGAACATTTATATAGCGCCACTCAAATCAGCGGCGCTCTCGACCCGCATCGCTGCCAAAACCGGCAAAAGAAAGGTTTTCAAGCCTCTACGGAACTGAAGAAGAGACAGGACAAGAAGCTCTTGGCGGAGGGTCTGGGGAAGACTGTTCCAGGTTGAAGGATGCACATAGGCAAAGCTCCTGGATTGGGACGTGGAAGAGTGCGTATACGCGGAACAACCATAAGGCCACGGGTCGAGGATCGCAAGGAGGCCCTCTCAGGCAGGGAAGAAACCGGGGTGCAGAAATTCATTAGGTAAGACGGAGCAGACCCAGTGAGGCAGTTGCGCACGAGGGTGATGGTTTTGAACTGAATTCTCTGTTGGGCAGGAAGCCAGTGGAGGGAGTCACGAATAAAGTCAGAGATGTGGGCAAACTTAGGAATATCACCTATAAGCCGAGCAGAAGCATTGAGGATAGACTGAAGTTTGTGTATATTGGAGGAGGAAAGGCCAGTGTACACAGCATTACCAAAGTCAACCCGAGTGCACAGGCCCGGCTCAAGACATTTGGCGGCCCTAGGCAAACCGGCGGCCCTAGGCAAACCGACGGCCCTAAGCAAACCGTCCGAATTTTTTTTATTTTCGTCATGGTAATTTCATCCATCTTTTTTCGAATTTCATCTTACAAAAAAGTTGATGACCTTTTTTAGTAATTCGGCTCACAAATGACTGTCATGAGCTTTTTTTAGGAATTCACGGTTACACCTGCGCGATTTATTACACCAAAACTATAAACCAACACTATAATACTTCCATCTAGCGAATAATAATTAAATGGAAAAATTGAAAAATTGGCGGCCCCTAAAAATTGGCGGCCCTAGGCGGCTGCCTGATTTGCCTAACGGACGAACCGGGCTTGCGAGTGCAGATCAAGGCGTGGACCAGTGTAGAGACAGCATGGACCGAAAGACACCTGCGGATGGATCGAAGCTGGCGTAGATGATAAAAGCAAGAGCGCGATAAAAGGTTAACTTGATCAGTGAAGGAGATGGTAGAGTCAAGGACAATCCCCAAGTTACGAACAGAGGAGGAGAACTGAATGAGGGGGAATCTCAGATGAAGAGATTCAAAATCAATCTCGCTGAGTTGGAGGCGACCACCAAGCCAGATAAACTGAGTTTTATCAGGGTTAATGCTCTATTCATTTCAATCTCTGAAGACGAAGCCACGGGAGCCTAGATGGTGGGCTATCCCAACCATTAGGTCCATACAGAACACACAGGTGGACAGATGGATGGATGAAGGGATGGAAAGAGGGCTTGGGAAGTTTGGAGAGGCCTGCCACCGTGCTCGTATTTTGAGTGTCACGGTTAGCTACATCGGTTAGAGCGTACGTCACATGCGGCTCTTTGCGTGCGGAGCCGGTTCGCATACCGAAGGTGGCTTACCAGTATTTACAAGGAAGAGGTGATGAGGGACCTCACCCGATCAATGCATTAAAATATGAACAGGATCGAGGCCATACTGTAGCTACAGAGAAACCTTTACATTTTGCATACATTCACATTTACATGACTATGAAGAAACATGGAATCGCTTACACTTCTTACTTGTGACCATCTCTTGCAGTGGATGAGAACATTACAATAAAGAGAATGCCTATAGAATGGTCATCGATGGTCATTGTGGTCCCTCATAAATCAGAAAATTGTGTGCCTCTCTTTCGAGCCAGCTGAGTAAATGATCATCAACACACGGGACCTGCTACATGGTTCTGATATATATGTACGACGATGAAAACAATTCTGCCTTCCTAGTGCACAGAGCATTGGAGCAGAGCAATCTGTCCACTTAAAGTAGCTTGAATAGAGGAGACATGTTCAAAACCGTCGCAAGTCAGACCTCTTCAGATATGACAGCGCGTTTAAGCGCTTTCAGGAGTGCTCGATAGCATAATGGTTAGCACGCTGGACTGTCATTCGAGAGGTCAGGGGTTCAAATCCCCGCCAGGGCAGAAATTCGGTTCGAGATTCCTGCCCCACCTGTGCCCCCTAGAAAACTCAACTATAATGAGTGCACTGACCATACATTGTCTGTGGCAAGATTAGACGGCGAGGGAGAGAACTGGCCACCCATATGCCGTGGCTAAGAAAATTCTAACAATTAAAAATACCACACCACACTCCGGAGACAAGAATGGCATTCTCCAAGCTTAAACACACTTTTGTTATATAGTTTCTTAGAGCTTGAGGGAATTTTCGTATCTCAGGCATTAAAAAATAAAAAATAATAAATATATTAATAAACAGCACTTGTCAATTTAAAAAAATGCAAATTTTTGATTCATATAAGATCAGTGCAAAGTATTAAGTTGATATTTAGTACTGAATTATATACCGCGCTACTATTAAAAAATAATTTAACTTTTGACCCAATTTATAATTAATAAATTGAGCATCGGTCCTGCTGCAATGGGAAAATTCCTGGAACTACAATCACCACGAATGCTTTTTTAAGACGATATTTTAATATGTCCCAAAAACTCCCAAGTCCCAAGACTTTCCAACGATGAACCGGATAAAGTCTACAAATGTTTATTCATTCAATGCTTTGCAAATTGCAATACGCACAGATTGTCACCGGTAGCTTTTCAATTTCTGTTCAAATCTCTCAATCTTTTTGACGGGGTTTGCCTGTAAGAAAAACGACAGACTGTCTTTCGTGTACCATGCATGCTTCCACTTATAAGGTGTCAAGTGTTTAATTAAGTGTTTAGTTTTAGTGTTTAATAATAATGACAATTACTTAGGATTTAGGAATGGATGCAAACGAAAAAATTTAAGATTCTAAACTATATTCAAAATTTTACACAGGGCCTAGGCCTACCGTGATTTTTCACGGGTTACAGCTAGTCCTGATGTGAAACCCCAACTGTCACTTAAACGTGCACTGGAACTATGTCTCTTTACGTTTACAGCGTACAATAGCAGACGATTGTTCAGTTACACAGATGATGAAATGACTACGAGGTTGCAACTACTACCAGAACTTCTATTCTAGACTTCGTAAGATGAACGCCTATAGTGTCTGCTTAACCTAGGCATGTCAACTAATACAGAATCTCCAGTCTAAGCTTCATTTTGCCTCGACTGACTGCTGACCAGCGAACCACTTCTTGACTGCCTCTACATACTTACTTAACCTAGGTTAACAGTTAATCTGGAGAAGTCAAAACAACGAATCCTATTTTGAACTCCTACAGCTTCTTAAGGCGCCTAGGCCTATGTGTCCACTTGGTTCCAAAATTGCCTTAGCCTACATAGCTAAAATGAACTCTGTTATAGAACTGCTCCAACCGAGCCAAATCCAACACAGCACAACGTAGGCCTACGCCTCTGGAATGATCTCCCTCTGAATTCCGCAGTTTCTCAGTGCCTCCATCATCATTGCAACCCGTCCTTCATCCTCCTCCTCCTTTTCCTCTATCTATCACCCCCGGGCTTTCCACTCAAAACTGAAGTCTCACCTTTTCAAGTACACCTACCCAGCTACCCTGTCTCATCTGATCCTCCGCCTTCCAATTATTCTCGCCGTAAACGACACCCGCCTTGATAGCAGCTCTGCCTCTCCTGATCTGGTACCCTGGAAATCGGACTTGGACTTCTTTTGGACTACTCTCTGGAAAGCCACCTCGGATTTTGGAGTGTAGGACATTAACCCCCCCCGGACAAAAGCCCCCCCGGACAAAAGCCCCCCCGGACAGAAACCCCCCCGGGGTAGGACAAAATCCCCCCGGCTAGGAAATAATAACCTATATTTCACACATATATATCAAACATACATATATACATACACGCATAAAATACATATATACATACAAACATATGTATACATACATGCATAATATACATATATACATATATACCTACATATATACATGCATATATATACATACATAAATACATACATACACCTCAACATAAGTCGGAATATATTTCAATTTGTTTAATAAGAAGAAATATATATTTACAGTTTGTTTAATTCGAAGAATGATTACAGACCAACGTAAAAGTTTATAAGACTATAATGGTCCAAAATTTGTCTCTAACGCTGTTTTAGTAAAACTAAAAAACCTACAGGCGAATGTTATGTCCTAATCCATGGAGGGTATCTTCGATGGATTTCTTTCCATCACGCCGATCTTGGCACAACTGCAGTAGACGGTCCTGTAGCTGCTTGGTGGTGCGTCTGACGCGCTTAATGGGCAGCTGACCTCGCGAGGCCTGTAATAAGGCCGTGTTTACCATGGCCTCATCCTGCTGCAGCGCCCCTATGAGAACCCACAGGGAAGGGTGATGATGACCGACCAGGCTCGCGAATCCTGACATTAACAAGCCTTAAGTTAAGAACTAGGCGACTAACAAGTCTTATTTTACACCTGAATGACACTAACAAGTCTTTAGTCTATACGTTTACATCATTAAGAAGCTGACACGAGGGCAACAGGGCTATTAAAGTTTCTCAATTAAAAGTAGATATAGGCTAATAACACAGAGGGGGGTTTCTGTCCGGGGGGGCTTTTGTCCTAGCTAAAATCGGAGGGGGGTTTCTGTCCGGGGGGGCTTTTGTCCGGGGGGTTTTTGTCCGGGGGGGCTTTTGTCCGGGGGGGTTAATGTCCGTTCCCCCGGATTTTGTTTGGCCTTATGGAAACCGGACTTGGACCTCTTTTGGACTACTCTCTGGAAACCCCCTCTGATTTGATGTACGGTAGCGCTAGTGTATAGGCTGGTGTCCTGCGCTTTGCCTTCGAGTGGGGCTTTAGAAGTTTGGAGATTACGATTACGATTACGATTAGACCCTCAGATGCCGTTTGAAAAATAAGTCATTGGTTTCCGGGCGACTTATAGCCGAGATATCCACGTAGTAAACCGTGTCAGGGTGTCCATATGGACCAGGCAAAACCCATATTCCCATATGGGATCCGTAATAGAGCCCATAATGAATGCTCTTGGAAATACTGGCAGGGAAGAAGGCATATTGAAGGAAACTACCGTTGCAAGTAGACCTGGGAGTCGACCCCAATAAGTCGACTTGGGTCGACTTGGTCATTCCAAGTCGAGTCGAGTCGTTTCTGCTTAGCGCAACTGACCCCAAGTCGAATTTGTACCAGAAAAGTGACTTGAAGTTGTTTTTTCCACAAGTCGACTTAAGCTGACTTTAGACACACACAAATCTAAATTTATCACGTCACACTAGGCATTTTGAGGCCAGAGCAGCATTTAAGCAGTTTTGTAGCGTTTTGGCAAAAAGGAATGAAGCATAGTCCTACCAGTTCTAACTTCTACCGCGTCCGCGTACTTAAACTGCGATAGTATGTACAAGATGATTGCCCGTCATATATGATGGGGGAGGGAGAGGGAGAGGTAGGCGTGAGGGAGGGAGGCAGAGACACGCTCACAAACCGCCAACTTCGCTCGCCCGCGTGATATGCCGGCCTTAGGAAGGTCGTTGCAGTCACATTCCAGACATTCCAGAGCGTTTCTCGTAGGACACACGGATCTAGAAAACTACTTTAGAGATTATCGAAACAGGCTGGGCTAAACAGTTACTTATTTTTTTATCGGTGTCGTACGGATTTATTTATATAATTTGTTATTCTAAGTTTAAACGTCATACACGTAGCCTACTTCCATAAAAATGGCGAGGTGCACATGTTGAGGTCTCATTACTCATTAGTATATGAAAGTAATGCTTGCCAGACAAAATTGGCTTGACATATTGTATGCCATATTGTATTATCCATACGTAATCGTTATTACCATGTCAGTAGTCGACTTTAAGTCGAAAGTTGGTTGTTTTTCTGCCAAGTCGGATCAAGTCGTTTTGGCTCAAAGTCGTCGACTTCAAGTCGACTTCAAGTCATTTTAGGGTCAAGTGGGGTCAGATTGACTGACCAAAGTCACTCCCAGGTCTAGTTGCAAGTAAAAGAACGAAAAAGAGAAACGAGAACGAAATGACAAAGTAAGCCTAGAGGCCAGCCTCAGGATGATAATTTCTTATCCGGCAACAGTTGAAGAGGTAGAGTCGAATCCCGAGACAGAACTTAATAGAGTTGCCTCCTAATAGACCTGGGAGTGACTTTGGTCAGTCAATCTGACCCCACTTGACCCTAAAATGACTTGAAGTCGACTTGAAGTCGACGACTTTGAGCCAAAACGACTTGATCCGACTTGGCAGAAAAACAACCAACTTTCGACTTAAAGTCGACTACTGACATGGTAATAACGATTACGTATGGATAATACAATATGGCATACAATATGTCAAGCCAATTTTGTCTGGCAAGCATTACTTTCATATACTAATGAGTAATGAGACCTCAACATGTGCACCTCGCCATTTTTATGGAAGTAGGCTACGTGTATGACGTTTAAACTTAGAATAACAAATTATATAAATAAATCCGTACGACACCGATAAAAAAATAAGTAACTGTTTAGCCCAGCCTGTTTCGATAATCTCTAAAGTAGTTTTCTAGATCCGTGTGTCCTACGAGAAACGCTCTGGAATGTCTGGAATGTGACTGCAACGACCTTCCTAAGGCCGGCATATCACGCGGGCGAGCGAAGTTGGCGGTTTGTGAGCGTGTCTCTGCCTCCCTCCCTCACGCCTACCTCTCCCTCTCCCTCCCCCATCATATATGACGGGCAATCATCTTGTACATACTATCGCAGTTTAAGTACGCGGACGCGGTAGAAGTTAGAACTGGTAGGACTATGCTTCATTCCTTTTTGCCAAAACGCTACAAAACTGCTTAAATGCTGCTCTGGCCTCAAAATGCCTAGTGTGACGTGATAAATTTAGATTTGTGTGTGTCTAAAGTCAGCTTAAGTCGACTTGTGGAAAAAACAACTTCAAGTCACTTTTCTGGTACAAATTCGACTTGGGGTCAGTTGCGCTAAGCAGAAACGACTCGACTCGACTTGGAATGACCAAGTCGACCCAAGTCGACTTATTGGGGTCGACTCCCAGGTCTACCTCCTAATAAGGAAGCGACCAATTCTGAACTTTACTTGGCGTGAACGGATAGTCCGGAACGGCCATTTTACGTCTGAAGTAGAAGAGGCATTGATGTCATCCTCGGCGATCCTCGCCCGTAAAATTAATTATGCTCGGGGCTCGTTTACCACAGCGGCCACTGTGGATTGATAAGTCATTCGCCAGATGGCGATCGTATCAAATGATCCATAACCATAGGATGTGCATGGGTGAGAACACAGTATCGATGAAGATCTATATTTAGACCGAAGTTGAAAAGCTAAGAATAGATACTGTGAAAGGCAAGGAATTTCCACGGTAGTCAATTTCGTTTAATAATAGACTCAAGTTGGCATTAACGCTACTTGTTATATAGGAAACAATGTATAAGAGAGGAAGTAACTATTGAGCTGGGGTTGCACTACGGATGAAAGTATTTCAGAATAAGGTTTGTTTAAATAAAGGAGATCGAGTCAGTATACAGTTTTAATAGTACTCGAGGGATGAAATTTCGTTTGTCCTTTTCAGGAAGTAAGGATCTTCTTGGTCTTTGGTCAATTTGTTAACATTTGTTCTGTTGAACTAGAAAGGTTACATATGAAACTAAATGTAACTAAATCGTAAGTTATAAGGATTCGATCACTGTTTCGTAATGGATGTTATAATCTTCGTTTAATATCTTCAAACTGACAGTTATGCAGTATGATTACAAATCAGTATGAACGGATGATCACAAGTTATTACAGGAGTCGAATTTTAACTGCATTCGGCAGCCTTACAAGGCGCCCATCGCATCCTACATCTCATTTACACAAACGCGCCATCTCGCGAATGATAGGCTGAGTGGACCTTGAGAAGGTTACGGGAGGCGATCCCGCTACCTACTGCACTTCACGCCAGTGATGTTACCACTACTCTATGGATCCTCTGTCATCACTCCACTATCAATGCAGTTTCATAAAGAGACTATCTGAGCCCACCACTGGTGACTTTTCTAGTTCTCTGTTTTGATTACTGATGAAATTTCTGTTCTTAATATGTTGTATAACAATGTATAATTAAGACAGTACGTGCCTCTGATTAGTTTTCTGAAGTGGCACTATCAAATTTCTAATTAGGGCCTAAAAATTACATTCACATGGAACGGATCGCCTGCTCTCAACTTTCTCAAGCAGATCAAACAGTAAGCCTAAGTACTGTCAAATTTAGGCGTGTGCTGCTTTATCCTGTTTTGAAAGCGGCTATCCCACTGTACATCATAATATTATGGTCCTTTGTGCTTGCTCTAAATAAATAAATAATGAAGTAAATGTAAAGACATCAAGTCAAGTTGATTCACTTTGCCCTAGTAATCATGAATAATCTGATCAATTCATTACTGGCCCAAGTATTAAAAATGCTATTTCCTTCAAAGTTCTAATAAAAGAAAATTTCTTAAATTAGCTCAAATATTTTGAGAATCCAAACTGCAGTAGTGACATTAAACCGCAGTTTAGGTCAGAACAAGACAGTGATGTAAGTAAAATGTGAAAGTTACTTTAAATGAGTGCAACACTAAATTCTTAGCTGAGCATACTATCTCAAAAGTACAAGTCTCATTTTTTATGTAAAATAAGCCAGCAAGGGCTAAAAGCTGAAACAAGCAAGCCCAAATGTAGACATAATTTCTGTGGTTTAGTCACACTAATGAAAAGCTTTTTCAATTAAGTGTTTGGGTCCACTATAATGGAACCCCTTCCTGCTTTTATAACAAATGTGCCAACTTTAACTCAAGTTAAAATTCAACTTAAACTTTACTTGTGTAGTTTGCATAATCACAGGCTGTAAAGACTGTGTTTATAATTCTGACGTAAAGTATCTGTTTTGTTCTTCAGAATATAACTGTTTTGTTCTGATTTGTTCTGATTTGTTAGTTAAGATACAAGATATTAACCATAAGCCTCTAAATTCATTTTAATTTTGAGCATTTATTTAGTACTCCTTCAAGGGAGCTACTCAGAGGCAAAATGAAGCCAGCTGACTGTAACTTAATCTATGGGAAAGAAAAGACCTTAAATCAGTGGGTTTAACAATCCTTTTAATTTCTAATTTTTGCACGTCAACAGTAGTGTACAAGTTTCAGAGCCATAGCCAGGAAGCAATTTCGGCAGTTTTCCATTGGACATGGTCGCAGAGTATGGGGTCAATTTTGAAAAGTTAAGATTAATTTAAACTAGCATCTAGAGACTAAATAACAAAAAATTAACTTTAAAGTTTCACGCATATTTAGAAAAAATAATAAAATTTCTTTTGGCTATTTATTTGAAGGATTTGAATCCGTAAACCCTCTTAAATACGCCCATGACAAGTTTTAATTGTGTGTAATGGCTGTTACCTCTGTTTTGGTGATTCAATAAATGGCTCATTAAACAATAAACAAAACTGTGTTATGCATTATTGTATTGATAACATATGATTTGGGAACACTAGACCAGTGACCATAGCTAGTTTGAATTCTCTTTCGTTCAGGAAAACAATTTGCCTAGAGGAATTACTTGCCCAACCAGCTTTGCTACAGTCTCTGTCCGGTACTGGTTTGTGGCTTCAGTATAGAGCAGAGAGATGGAAACTCCTTCAAGAACAGTAAGTACTCCAAAAGTCATTTTAAAATGGGACCCTCAGACTGTTGGCCACAACTTCAACAGTTTAACTGGGTCTTAACACAAACAAATTTCATTGAAACTTTGTATTAACTAGGCTACATAAAGCCTTTAGTATCTACGACTGATCGATATGCACATAGCTGTGCTTACATTTCTGATCTTGTAGCTACAGTAATATCAGTTGAGGCTATTCCCTGTTTAAGGCTAATTAGCATCATGTTAAAGTTTTTGATTAAGTTGAGAATTTTAAATGTTCCGAGTTAACTCCTGAATGGCATATATTATAAAGATTATGTTTGGTAGCTCTATCTGGTAATGTGTTTGATGCAGCCCATTAGTTGTTATGACCCTTGTCATGTTAATGGCAAGTCTTCCATCCCGTAGCTGTCTGTTTTTCTACATTTCGCCAGTGCAGTAGTATTGTAATTAATAACTTCTATTGTTGAGGTGTCTAATGCACAAGACATTACCGATGGCACACCAAAACCAAGCCATGATCAGGTCAATATCCAGAAGATCAGTCTGCCAGACAGAGAGTAGACTATGGTTCATAAGCAATTTGAAAGAGGTAGGTTGTAAGTTGAGAACAAAATGACTTAAGGGACTGAGCAGGGCGGAAAGGCACATGGACAGAGTTCCAAAAAGTAAGTCCAGCAACCGAAAAGCTCGTTCACCAAGAACAGGTATAGTGGTATACGTAGCTAGTGCATGAAAATCCTCCATATAGATGGAATTGAGATTCAATCATTAGTTGACATTTTAATTCAGTCATATTTGAAGACTTAAGTACCTAGACCATAGTTTGCAGAGCATTTTGCTGTTTGGCACAGTTTAGGTTAACACTTGACTACATATGGTTTGTATTGTTGCAGTTACAAAACCTTCCATTGGAATTGCTTGATATGATCCTCATGAAAACCGTCGCAAAAATTGTACGTACTACTTGGGACGACTCTGCTTACCAGGTAGAAACAAGCACATACAAACATCTTGCCACTGTTTGGTCTGCATGGCATAATCGCCTTACTACTCGGTGGTTTGGGATTGTGCTCCAGCGTAAACTCAAACGTTACAGTGAGTATGATACTCTTGAATATTTATTTCCTGTTGTTCTGTTGGTGTTCATATAATGTGTAGGTTTATTCAGATAGAGTAAAACACTTTATTTGACTAGTACCAATTTTAAAATCAAAAGCATTTCCATTTTTTCTGATCGGATCTGAAACTTATTATCACTGTTGTGGTTATATACAAAGATCAGTCCATGGTCGCTTTTCAGTGAAACCAGTTTAGGAATTACAAACCATTAGAGAAATCCAGTTGAAATCAGAAGTTAATCAGTGTGTTATACTATATGTGGAAATTGCTTGTAATAATATAAGAAGACAGTAGACAGGCTACAATTGGTAAAGCAAATTGGAGGAGAGCAGAGTGAAATTGTACCTGAATAACGTCAGAGAACTGGTAGCAGACAGGAGTGGGAAGCAGTGATATTTTTGTTAACGAAAACTAAAATTAGAAGTAAAAATAAATGATTTCGTTAACGAAAACTAGAAGTAAAAGTAGGAATTATTTCAGCAGAAAGAACGAAATTTAGAATTGAATTAGGAATTATTTGCCGAACTAAAATTATGAACGAAATTAGGAATTATATTCAGAAGTAAAATCATTTTACTTCTTGTGGCGCTTAAGTTGAGACGAAGGCGAGTACCGGTAAAATTGCACGCAAACACAATCCATTGGAAAACTTCGGCTGAGATGAAGACGCTGCGCATACCATTTCTATTATCTTTGGTCTTCGTTGTCTAATAATTGTCCCCACTTAACTGCGTACCAACGACCTCAGTTTCATAGCCATTTTATTTCAGGTTTGATCGTTAAATTGTAAAAATACCAGTTTATCGAGAATCTTGACCGGAAGGAAGCGAGATAGCCCAATTTTGGGTTAATCATTTCGACGAAACTACATGTGCAGGCAGATCTACATGCCAAGTACTAAACGGGGAAAATGATGTAATTTGTGGAACAACACTAGCTGGAGAAATACAAGCAATATAAGTCTTGGAAGGGGGATAGATGAATGGTAACACGCTAGCATAGCCTAAGAGCATTAGATCTTGCCGACTGACTCGAATGAATTCCATCAGCGACTGCATAGCGTTTTGGATATGGTTGTCCACACAGTAGGGCCAACCCGGTTTCGCTGATACTAGATAATTCTTCGTTTCGCATTAATGATAACCACACGACTAAAAATTCAGATTAACAGCATTGTAAGACTAAAGCTTCACCCCTTGTTTTACTTCAAACAGTTTTTTCTTTCTCGAGACAGGTTTTGGTCTCTCTGCAAGTGTTGTATATATATTTTTACAGCACGGAAATTAATAATTATTTGGAAAAGTAAAATAAGAAGTAAAATTATTTGAGAACTAAAATAGGAATTAGAAGTAAAATTATTTGAGAAGTAAATTAGAATTAGAAGTAAAATTCAAGAGCTCAGAACTGAATTAGAACTGAATTAGGAATTATTTTTAGAAGTAAAATATCACTGGTGGGAAGCAACTTCCAACACTTCAGATCAACCACCATGAAAGTTTGGCTAACCGTGGAAGATACCATTGAGATAATGAAAGGACCAAATTAGCCAATTGAAGTAATTGGACATCAATTAGATCTGTAACTGGTGTGGAATTGCTGTTTGTGGGCAGACATTTTCAAACTGTGTTAAAATACACTTGTTAGTCATGCATGCAATGTGAGTTACAAGTGCTCTATATTAAGTGTCTTCATAAATAGTTATATTTACAACAGCAAATTATAATCCACAATGGTTAATTTTGTACATGCAGTGCTTTGTGAAATATTTTGCAAAAAACTCAAATTCAACCAATAAGTAACAATCCGAATGTCTCTGCATTTTATAAAATAGCATTCTGTAGCTGCACAGTAAGAGAAATAAGAAGAAAAACGAAACAATAAACAAAGACGGCAGGGCATTCCTTATGATTAATTGGTCCAGCGCATATACCATCAAAATTTGTTGAATGTTAGTGTGAAGAAAAGTTCTCATGGAGTACTGTTCTCCTGGGATCTTGTGTAATAAGTATAGACATCCGAGGTAAACGTTCGCTTTAGCGTATTTAATTATTGGCAGGATTTCGGAAAAATGAATAGCGTATTTAATTATTTAATCCACCTTCCAGCTTCTAGTTCACTTTAATATTACACATTTTAATCGTTCATCCATCCAGCTTCCACTTTTAGCTCATTTTCATCGCATATCCAGCTTCTATTTCAAGTTTTACTATGAAATGTTTTCATCGCTGATCCACGGCAATGATAATTATCGGCGTTAAACGATACAGTTTCATCGCAATTCCAATTCCTAGTTTCCGTTTATTATGTAATATTTTCATCATTTATCCAGCTTCTAGTTTCAATACTATTTTCATCAATCATCCAACTTCTATTCTGAGTTATTATTTTCATCAGTCATCACAATTGCTGACAACTATCCACTATAAGAGTGTACATATAATGAACGCACGTAACGTGGAGGATTACCTTCTTTGCACATCCAGCTTCCCGTTTGATCTCCATTTTCATCGCTAATCCAGCTTCCACTTTGATTTCTATTTTCATCGCTTATAAATACAGCTTCCAATAATTAAATACGCTAAAGCGAACGTGGACATTTCGTCCAATAATTAAATACGCTAAAACGAACGTTTACCGACATCCGATGCATGGATAAAGTAATCAGAGACGTTTGTTAGTTCTTCTGAAGAAAGGTAAACAGAAAAAGGATATATTGAAATGATTTATGGTAGTTAGGTATCATAATGTATAGTACTCTATTTCAGCTTTTCAGAGTGTTTTTTTAGATTTCCTTGTGTTGTAGTCCAGCTGCTCTTGTTCGAGTTGAATCATAATCTGAATAGCATATAGGCGTAAATGTCTGAATGCAGATGATTTTTAATTTTGAGGTCCACTGACGAAGTACAGAGAAAAACCTGAACTGGTAAAGAAAATCGACATTGAGCAGAGTGTTTGGGGTTTGGCGATACTTGACAAAGAACTGTTTGTTGCCTCATTAAAACCTGTGGCTCTCTTTGTTTACGATCGTGTCACCTTTACAAGGCTGCGAGAAATTTCTGTGAAAGGCTTATCTGGACCAAGAGACATTGCTGCTTGCCAGCAGAAGAAATGTCTTTTTGTAGTGGATAATCTTTGGAATGCGTTGTTGTTATGTATCGATCGGAAAGGAAAGATACTGAAGCAGTGGCAGATACCTTATGAGTCATGTAATCTTTCGATTATGCCTTCTGGCAACATCTTGCTGACGTGCAATGCCAGAATACTGATTTACAGTTCAGATGGAGACATAATTCAGGATCTCGGGTTAGATGCGGATGCCTTTCACATGTCCTGGCAAACAATTTTGTTGAGGTCAGGTAACTATTTAGTATGCCAGGGTTGGTGGCATACCAAACATCAGCAAGTCCTAAGTCTGAGTCCTGAAGGTACCATCCTGAAATCGTTTGGCAGCGAAAGACAACACTCAGACAGCCACCTTAGCAATCCAGTTTACATGGCGATCGATAGAGACGAGTTAATATTCGTTGCAGACAGTGGTAACAATCGGGTGGTTCTGCTTAATCGGGGACTTCTTTTCCAGAAGGAGCTGGTCAGCGAAAAGGATGGAGTCATTGAGCCATATCGTTTGCTGCTTGATGAAGCTTCAGGACTCCTTTATGTCGGCACCAACCATGATCAGCTCCTCATTTTCAATGTTTTTAAGTGAAATTGATGTTGGTTTCTGCCAGTGGCGTAGCTAGCTTTCTATGGGCCCGGGTGCCGGGGTCGCTCATGGGCCCCTGTTTTGCCCTGTAAGACCTGTTCTTACCAACATTGCCATGGACTTGTGTGTATGCCATCCGCCACCTAGGCCTAATGCCTAAATCATTCAAACATCACAACTTCTAGATCTGTTACCAATTGAACAGGAATGTGAATTAGATTAATTGTAAAAGAAACTTTCAACTGTTGTCGTCAGGTGTTTTTGTGGGCCCCTGGAGCCTGGAGGTCGTGGGCCCGGGTGCCTTGCCCCACTGCACATAACATTTTATGATAGATTCGCTACTGGTTTCTGCGTTATAGTTGGCTATTTTTTTATTGTGAAATTCTGCATTTAAATTAGTTATTGATTGAAAATTTGATTCTCAATATAGACCTTTTGTTGAAGGTTTTTTCTGAAGTTAGACTGTCACATTTCTACCTCTCAACTACTTACTTTGAAAATATAGGGCCTATGTTTTGAAAATTATTACATTGGTGCTTTAAAAGTTAATACATTACACTAATTTTTCATACCAGTTGAGGTGATGTCTGTGATAAATGACATATATAATATATCTATGCTATATGTAGTAGGCTACTCAGTGTCGGACTTACGCATAAGGCAACGAAGCCATGACTGGGTCTCACGTTGGCACGGGACTCGTTTTGAAAAAAACTAACTGTTTGCGGACATCGGACTGTAGCGTGTAAGACTATAATCACCACGAATACTTTTTTAAGACGATATTTTTAATATGTCCCGAAAACTCCCAAGTCCCAAGAATTCCCAGCGATAAACCGAATAAAGTGTATAACGGTTTAGTTCACTCTTGTTGTCAAGACCTTAAACCTCAAGACCAAGACTTTGAACCTCGAGACCAAGACCGAGACCAAGACCCAAAAATCACATTCAGACCAAGACTTCTTTTCCCTACAAAAAATTGCCAAGTCGGACTACTCGCTATTTTAATGAAAACGTGAGTCTTTTATTTTATTCAAGCAAATTAACTTTAAATGCAGACTACAGAGAATTCCGAATTCGTATTTACAAAAGTCCTCCATGCAAAATGTTATTCCAAATGCCTTTGTATTTGATAAAAACCAATTCGCTCAGAATTTTCTGACCAAGACTTTGAACTAGGGAATGTAATCCCGGAGCATTCTGTCAATCCCGGGATTACGGGATTAGAATTAATCAATCCCGGGATCCCGCGGGATCCCGGGATTATACTTTATGCAATAAAAAAATTTCCCGCCTGTAGCTTAAATGTTTATTTATTACTATAACGCGGTTGTGTATTAAAGATATAGTGGTTTTAAGAACGTTGTGGCGATGTGTTGTTAACTTGTAACTTAAAATGAAAAGTTTAAACGTTCGTTAAGAGTAATTTACGATAAAATTATCGCAAGAAGCGTGAAGTGTCAATAGTAGAATCTCCGAGTAATGAATGATGACTCAGAACATAGGCAGAGCCATCTGACAGCGGTAGGGTTCGGTTGATACTTGATCAACCTTTCTCCACTAAGGGGTTGGCCCGCTGGCTTGTAGTGGGAGGCTAATTAACTCGGGGTGGAGTGTTTCGGAGTGGAAAGTGGAATTTTTGAGAACGACAGGTGACCACCGCAGCACCGCTGCGGGAGGAACCCAAGCTGTAGCAGCGGTACCGTAGCAGGCTGCACAGCTGCAGCACCCTGATATTAAAGCAGCCAGATCATGAGTCAGTCTGTCGCCTGTACTAGGGCTCGTACCCGTCGTTGCTGCTTCTCTGCCGTAATTAGCGTCCGCTGCCCAAGCCTACGGAGAACGACAGGTGACCACCGCAGCACTTCTGCGGGAGGAACCCAAACTAGCAGCGGTACCGTAGCAGGCTGCACAGCTGCAGCACCCTGATATTAAAGCAGCCAGAGTAAGTCTGTAGCCTGTACTAGGGCTCGTACCCGTCGTTGCTGCTTCTCTGCCGTAATTAGCGTCCGCTGCCCAAGCTTAAGGAAGAATTATACAGTGGATTAAGTAACTTTAATCAAAAAATCCGAATTTTTTGTGATCCCGGAAATACGGGATTCCACGTTTGTCAATCCCGGGATTACGGGATTTAAAAAGGTTCCGGGATCCCGGGATCCCGGGATTCGGGATCCCGGGATTACATTCCCTACTTTGAACTTCAAGACCAAGACCAAGACTTTTGATCTCAAGACCAAGACTTTTAAAAACGAACTCGAGTGCACTCGAGACCAAGAACTTGGTCTCGAGGACAACAAGTCTGGTTTATTCATTCAATGCTTTGCAAATTGCACTAAGCACAGATATGTCATCGGTACCTTTTCAATTCTTTCCAGATCTCTGTCTCTCAATCTGTTTGCCTGTAACAAAAATGACAGATTGCCTTTTGTGTACCCTGGGCTTCCATTTGGATTCTTTTCGAAGATTTTTAAGACTATTTAGATTTTAATTTCTCCATTGCTTTGATGCTTTTGATGTAGTATAATTAGTATAGGCTAATTAGTATTATTTTTTTCTACTCATAACATTCTTACTCTCTGTTTCCAAATTTAATTGTCTTCTTATTACTTCTATGTTTTATATTATCTCTCAACGTGTTCACCAATGTGCGGTTCGCTTTTGCTTTTTTTCAGTTAAAGAATCATGTTAATAAAAAAATAATCGTTACTAACTTATTTATGTAACCGGAATAGCGGACGACCATGCAGCGTGTTGGCGCAAATACAAGAACTCATTGAGTTAATAAATGGCATGGTTCAATCAGAGTGTATAGTCAGTCAGTTCAGTCAGTGTGCTCTATAGTTCATGCCTTGTTCTTGGGAACAAGTTTTTTGTGATATGTTATAAAATAAATATTGTTTAGTAGATGAGATTATAAATTATGTTTTTTTATTACTGTTACATAATAATATAATTTTCCGTGTGGACCGTGTAAAAATTGACCCAAAATGATTCGAAGTTTCAAAAGTGTATTTCAATAAAGGAAAAAGAAGCTTCTATTCAGACACAGCTAAAGCAGTTACGGAAACTGGACAGTTGTTTTCGTAAAAGTCAGACTAAAAAGGATAAGAGTGACTCACAAGTTCATGGGCTAATTTGTGGGGGAATGAGAGGTACCGTACCCCGCACTTTTTAAACAGTGCCAAAACTGCCAATCAGTATTTTATTGTTGTGCCTTACCAGAGATCGCAGTCTCCGCCTTCGTTTATGTAGACAGAGTGAGGAGTATGTACCACACAAGTACGAAAGTACTTTGATACACAGGTAAACCGAGAGCCAGACGAACTGAGTCACAGGCAGACTCCTTAAGCTGATATAACTCCTCACTAGGGTGGTCCTTATTTTTCAACTTTCAAAATTGCACTCTCCAACCCTTCAGATAGGTTCTCCCTTTGAAGAAACTATATAATTGGTATAAAATTTTTGACAATATTTAGGGTATGCTCAATCCACTTGAAAGTTTTGCTAATTTTGTGCAAACATACACATGTAAATAGAAAGTCTTTCGATATGACATGATCAATCATTCGAATGCACTGTATGCAGTAGTATAATGGACAGGCGCATTCAACTGGTTCATAGTACCAGTGCCGTCTTAAGGCATGGGCACGCGGGGCAGTCGCCAGGGCCCCACGATTCTAGAACCCCAAATTAAAAAGACCCAAAAATTAAAGTGTACGTGACCTCCATGCGCGGCAGTGCATTGCTTCGCCTATAGGACCTACAATGCTGCTAAGACGGCACTTCATAGTACAAGTGCATTCCGTTATTTGAGTCCAGTAGCCTACCGGCAGTTTGGTACGAAGCAGAAGCGATACCCTGGAGGACAGTAGCCTGCTTGATATCGGGTAGAGCCTGTGGTGTTCTTTGATGACAAGAAGAGCAAACTAAGTCTGCTCAGCATCTTTTTTCAGCAAAGCATTGTATTCTTGCATCAGTGCCATCCCTCGATCTGCATATCGCTGACAACATGAAGCTCTGGAACAACATCTTCTGCTTGAAGATAGTCAGGATTTGTCAGCCAGACCTCCGGGTTGACTTCCAGAAAGGAATTTGCCAGTCAAGAATATGAAAGAAATTAAGCGTGTTTTCGGTTACGAAATCACGTAGTCTTAATTATGGAATCAATTGGACTGGGCTAGAGAAATACGCTTCCGGGATCCTCGTTTCATTCCTGACTGAGTCCTTCCACCGTTGCTCTTTTCTCGACTACATCAACACCTTGGTCAAAGAAGGCTAGGCCTAATGCTATCAGCTCTTCACTGAGATACCAATTTAAAGCTGCCCCAGTGGCGTCACTAGGGCTGGTGTCACCCGGTGCGGTAAGTCATGGTGTCACCCTCATCAAACTCTAAAAAAATGACCTTTTTATGAATTCGTCTCCCCAAAAACTTTTTTTTAAGGATTTCATCTCCCCAAAAAAGTTTATCACCTTTTTTTGTCATCCGCCTGTTTTTTTACTTGTTACATCCTTCTTTTTCCGGTCTCCGACCATAATGCCATCATTAGGGGCCTACCTCTTTACCTTTGACAGGAATTCGTAATTCGTCTCCCAAAAAAGTGATGACTCATCTTAAAAAATGTTCATTTTCTCATCTTGGGTGTCACCCCCCTCTGAGGGTGTCACCCGGTGCGGTCCGCACCCCCGCACCCCGTCGTGACGCCACTGAGCTGCCCACACAACTTCTTCAGAACACCCTTGGTCGCTGGCGAGTCAAATGTCGTGTCTGGTTTCAAAAGTTTCAAATCACTGGTAGGAGCTGCAATTGGTAGTCGGGAGAGGAATCAAGGATACCAAAGATGCAGAAATGCTCAAGGTCTCATGCTTCTCGTTTCGTCAGGTTGAAGCTCGAACCTCTTAACAGGTAGATCTTAACAATCTTGTTGTCAAGACTTTAAACCTCAAGACCAAGACCAAGACCTTGAACCTCAAGACCAAGACCAAGACCTTGAACCTCAAGACCAAGACCTTGAACCTCAAGACCAAGACCAAGACCTTGAACCTCAAGACCAAGACCGAGACCAAGACCAAAAAAATCACAGTCGCATCCAGACTTCTATTCCTTACTAAAAAATTGTGCAGTCGGACTACTCGTTATTTTAATGAAAACATGAGTTTTTTTCTTTTATTCAAGCGAAACAACTCTAAATGGAGACTGCAGTGAATTCCAGTCTTGTTGTCAAGACCTTAAACCTCAAGACCCAGACCAAGACCAAGACCTTGAACCTCAAGACCAAGACCAAGACCTTGAGCCTCAAGACCAAGACCAAGACCAAGACCTTGAACCTCAAGACCAAGACCAAGACCAAGACCTTGAACCTCAAGACCAAGACCGAGACCAAGATCCAAAAAAATCGTAGTTGTATCCAGACTTCTATTCCTTACTAAAAATTTTCCAGTCGGACTACTCGTTATTTTAATGAAAACATGAGTTTTTTTCTTTTATTCAAGCAAAACAACTCTAAATGGAGACTGCAGAGAATTCCGAATTCGTATTTACAAAAGTCCTTCATGCGAAATGTTATTCCAAATGCCTGTTGAATTTTACAAAAACCAATTTGCTCAGAATTTTCTTACCAAGACGTGACTTGTGGGGCCTCATAAAAATTCTGCCATGTGAAAAAACACGGTCTACAAGTGCTGACATCGCTAGCACACAAAGCAAGAACCGGATGTAAATGTACTAATTAATCGTGAGTCTGTTTTGAAATCACTCCATGGTAAATAACCGGAAGTCAAAAATAAATGTCCAAAACAACAGTGAAGCCTCATTCACACCGTGTAAATACTAAAGCAATAACTGTATGAGTAATTATTCGATAAATTTTTAAAATTCTTGCCGTTTGTTAAAATTAATGACTGCTCATATTGACAAAAGTCTTGGTCTTGGTCTTGCAAAACCAAGACCAAGACTTTGAACCTCAAGACCAAGACCAAGACCTTGAACCTCAAGACCAAGACCAAGACCTGTGGTCTCAAGACCAAGACCAAGACCAAGACTTTTAAAAACGAACTCGAGTGCACTCGAGACCAAGACCTTGGTCTCGAGGACAACAAGACTGGTGAATTCCGAATTCGTATTTACAAAAGTCTTTCATGCGAAATTTTATTCCAAATGCCTGTTGAATTTTATAAAAACCAATTTGCTCAGAATTTTCTGACCAAGACGTGACCTGTGGAGCCTCATAAAAATTCTGCCATGTGAAAAAACACGGTCTACAAGTGCTGAAATCGCTAGCACACAAAGCAGCTTTTCAAGAACCGGATGTAAATGTACAAAGTAATCATGAGTCTGTTTTGAAATCATTCCATGGTAAATAACCGGAGGTCAAAATAATTGTCCAAAACAACAGTGAAGCCTCATTCACACCGTGTAAATAGCCTACTAAAGCAATAACTGTATGAGTAATTATTGGATAAATTTTTAAAATTCTTGCCATTTGTTAAAATTAATGACTGTTCAGATTGACAAAAGTCTTGGTCTTGGTCTTGCAAAAACCAAGACCAAGACTTTGAGCCTCAAGACCAAGACCAAGACCTTGAACCTCAAGACCAAGACCTTTGGTCTCAAGACCAAGACCAAGACTTTTAAAAACGAACTCGAGTGCACTCGAGACCAAGACCTTGGTCTCGAAGACAACAAGACTGGATATTGACGATAAAAATAAATCTTTGTTTTCATTATGAATTATTGATAGTAGGCCCCTATTTCAGTTCTGTGTCTCTGTTTTTCTGTTTCTGAAGAAATTTGTCTATATTGAAACTTAATATTTTAATATATGAAGAAATTCTCCTCTCTATTTTTATTATTATTATTATTCCGGATATTTCTATAGCGCCTCTCGAAGTCAACTACTACTCAGAGTAGTCCCCGGAGTCAGTCGCTAAGGAGTTAGCGACTGACTTGATGAGTTAGCGACTGACTTAGCGACTCAGTCGACTAAGTCGCATGCTTATCGACTGACTAAGTCGCTTAGACTTATCGACTGACTTAGCGACTTGCTATCGACTTCTCATGTAATCATGAGAAGTCGATGTAATCATGAGAAGTCTGATTACCTAACAATATAATGCATTTCATTGCATATTGTACTGACCGTGTCATCATTCCCGTGGGCATTAGATGGAACTCAAATGAGCTCTATATGGGTCCAATAAGGCCCTTATAAGGGAATATGGGCTCCGTTCCATGTGGGCATGCTGACGGAGGACAGAACGATGACCGTGAAATTAATGTTAATGTGAATTCGTGAAATTGAACGCTTCATAAATCGAATGAAGCATGGAGAACTTTTAGCGGTAGATACCCGATCTTACGGCCAACCAGTTGGCCGAAACTGCTGAAGCGTGGCTCTTTCAGGCAGTAACAGAGAACGAGAATAATGTACTCCGGCACTTATTCCCAGTGTAAGAATTGTAGAAAAAGACTGGGGGTTAGACTTTGATCCATGTGGAGTTGAACATTTTGTTCATATTTTGCAAACTGATGTCAGCGAAATTTGAGAGCAGCTGATTTCAACGCTAGTAGTTTTGCAAGTCAAACTCAAATCAAAATCAATTCCTTTGTTGAGAAAATTCAAAAATGCATACATGTACACCATGGAAATTTCTCCACTGTGTCAAAGATTCACAATCCAATAATGCTAAATCACACCAGCACAACTGAGGGGTTGGAAACGACCCCTGAGGTGTGCAATGAAGACTTAACTGTGGGGTCCTAAGAAAGACTAGGGGTTGAACCCCCAACCCCGACAATTCTCACCCTGCTTATTCTCCCCTCTTCGTAATCATAAACACCATCTTCGTAATAGAATACATAAAATCACTTTACAAAAACAGACAACAACTATATCCTCCATACTCTGTATAAGAAGTCTTACTAAGAGAGCAAGCTCTTTCTATTATAATGTGCCAAGTTGCGGCATATCAGCTTGTTTTCCTCAACAAACGATTATAATATTGTATTGTAAGTGTTGTTCATGTACTGCTGCTGATGTCTTCGTCAAATCGAAATTCGGAAACCGCGATTAAAACAACAAACAAAATATTAAGTGAACGAAGTCGCTAGCAGTCGATAGCTTAGCGACTGGTTTCGACTTGAGGGCGCGGCGGCGGATGGCGGCGGCGCCGGGGACTAACTCAGAGGCGCTCCCGACTACAGCATTTGATACTGTGCCGGAATTTTCACGCCGAAGCGCCACGAGCAATTGCGAGTGAAGGACTTGCCCAAGGTCCGTACGCAGCGGCGACAGTGGGATTCGAACCTGCAACCCTCCGGTCACAAGGCGCCGAACTTACCACTGAGCCACCACGCCCCACATTGCCCAGGCTCCTCAATTATTGGGGGGCACGTGCCCCAGCTCCCCCCAGAGTCTACGCCTATGCCTATGCTCGACTTCAAACTGCATCTACATATCTGTAGTCCATGCTAACTTGACTATTGCAACACACTGTTGCTGACTATATACTATACTCAGGGCTGTAGTGGTAAAATTAGAGGTGAGTATACGCTACCGGTTAGTTTTCCGAAACAAATTAGAGGTGAGTATACGCCAATGGTTAATTTCCCGAAACGCATTGGAAATTAGTACAAATAATTTGTGAGGTGAGTATACGGTCTCTAGAGGTAAGTATACGCTGTATACCCGCGTATACCCTCGACTACAGCCCTGACTATACTCAAATAAGTCGCCTTCAATTTCAAGCTATCCAAAATACTCTCGCTCACGCCGTCATTAAAGCCCCAGATGCCACCAAGTCACCTGGCATCTGATGATAGTCTTTTAAAGGCTGTTTGTAAGGATCCCTACCATGTCCTTCGGGCCTGGCCCCCTCCTCGTAGCACCGGTGGTCATAATCTTCGTACTAGATAACTTCTCCCTGCCGCATAAAGATCACCGTAACTACATTTCACGCATCCTTTATATTTTATAAGAATGCTTACTGACAATTTCATGTATAAAACCCTGTACTCTTGGCCCTATAACTGTCTCCCATAGTCTAGTTTGTCTAAGTTGCGTCTGTGTCAACTTATTGTGTGAATAAACGAATTTGAATTGAATTGAATTCTAAACTTCATCCACCTAACACCATGCATCCACCTTAATTATAGCCGTCTGCCTGCCTGACGCTTTGGATATTGACATGGAACCGATTTGTACCCCTCTGTCAATCGATTTTGATTTGATGTAGGTTTGTTTCCGCGACTGGACTTTAATGGTGCTGTAGAAATCTTTCAGATTACGATGGACCTAGCCTATATCGACCAGAAACTGCATGAAGTTTAGTCTAGCCTACTTTACTACTTACATCCCTATCGATTCCACTTTCATTGCATGCCTGTGAATAATTTGTTCCACGACTTAGATTGGGCTCTGCATAAATCTGGCGATTACCATTAATATTGCATAGGCCTATAGGCCTATATATTAGGTTCAATATAGGTTGGCTATGATTACAACCGCATACATGTATTTTACATTGGTTGTGTTCCTTGTTCGCTTCAAGCACGCGCCTAGAATACTCCGGGTAAGCCTGTGCGCAATATCTTACGCCGGATTATTCTAATTGAGAAGATGAACGGCAAGGAATCACTCTTGGTCTTTGACTAAAAGGTACGCACTATATTTTCCAGTAGGCCTACCGTGTAACATTGGTTTTTGGGTACATACTACAATGATTATGTAGCCCATTGTCTTAGGGCCTATGTGTTTGCCGTTGGCATGGGCTATAGAGCTATAAATAGGCTATTTAGACCGTAGCTCTATTTATAGCGCGTATAATTTGCCGTCTTGGTGCAGAGATTAAACATAATAATTTCCAACAGTCGTGCAAGGTGTCGTTCGACATAATGACGAAAAGGTTTTTGAAAATGCAAAAATGGCACATCAGTTTTTAAAAACATAAACTTGACTTATTGTTACAGGGTTTTAGTAAAAGCAGAGGGGAGGGGATAGAGTAATCGTTACACTTATGACCAGGAAGCATTAGGTTCGCGGTTCGATACCCGTAACTTCCTTTAGGGCAGCGTCTTGTCTGGCTGCCAAACCGTGTGTTTAGTTAAGATATTGATTGTACTTTCGTGTTTCAATGTAATCTTACTGCGTACTTGTCAGTTTGAATTAATAAAGATTATTATATAGAGACAGTATAGCTTAAGCAAGTTAAGCTGTTCATTTTTAAAGTGTGATGTTGATTCTCACCTAAATTGGTGAAAAGCTTACAGTGGAACTTCTCAATAGGTTTACTCAATATAATGCAGCTTTTAATATAAAGTGAATTTAAGTGATATAGGCTATATAGAACAGATTGACCAATGTATTCAAGAAATGGAATAGGGTAAAAATCCTGGTCTGTATTGCATAAGAACAGAGCATCTAGTTCATTCTTTTCATGGTCTTTTTCATTTCTGTGCAACTGAATGCTTGTGCATGTTCAGACCTTTGGGAAATATTCTGCCTTAGACATTAGCAAAAGTTCTAATTTATATAAATAATAGATAAATGCTTTGAATGTGTATGCTCAATAATAATAATAATGATAATAATGATAATAATAATAATAATATAATAATAATAATATAATAATAATAATAATAATAATAATAATAATAATAATAATAATAATAATAATGATAATAATAATAATAATAATAATAATAATAATAATAATAATAATAATAATAATAATAATAATAATAATAATAATAATAATAATAATAATAATAATAAGACAATTTGTAAAGCACCATAGCACAGCCCAGGCTGAAGGAAAGGGCACTGTACATGAGTTAAAGCATCATGGTTGCTCTTTATTCCAGTTTGACTTGCACTTGGATTCAGTATGAGGTGTTGTTTGCTTGCACCTCTTGCAGTAAGAGCAGTAATAATAGTCGTGGATCTATTAACAATTTTTGTGTGTTGGACATGTGTAAAGCTTTTGAAAAAAAGAATCACTTTGTCTTGTTTATTAAGCTAACGAACAGAGATGTTCCTCTGGAATTTCTAACCAATCTTATAAACTGCAGTAGTGACATTAAGCTGCAGCTTAGGTCAGAACAAGACAACATTTGTAATTGAAATACTTAAAGTTATTCTAAATGAATGAAAACACTAAATTCTTAGCTTAGCATAAGCGACTTTCGATGAGTGTAAAAACTAAATTCTTAGATAAGCATACTGTCTCAAAATTTGGAGTTTCATTTTTTTGTCTGTGAAGTAGCACTATAACAGCAAGGGCTAAAAAGCTGAAACAAGCAAGCCCAAATGTAGACATCATTTCAATGGTTTAGTCTTTTCTATGATTTCTATAAATATAAGAGAGAGAACAATAATAGCATCTGAATTTACTAATGCAGTATTCTTATAGCATTTAATAGGTAGAGGACGTGCAGTCAGTTATTTAAAATATTATTTAGTGTGCTTTACCATGTTACTTGTAACATGTTACTGTACTCATTTTTGCAGTAACTTTTGAGGTAACTACTTTTTCCAAAAGTAACAACCAGTGATAACTGATTACTTTTATGATGTTACAGTATTGCAATACATTTAGATACTTTGTGTTACTTTTAAATCAATCTATGTTTGCATAGTCTAGTTTGATTATGGTGGTATAAATATTATTAAAGGTGTTTTATGATCAACTTCCAAATTCTTTGGCCCAGGTTAGAATTCCCATTTTTATAGTAACTGAAAATACTTAGTGACTTTTTCAAAGTAACTGTAATCAGTTACTAGTTACTTTTATGTACAGTAACAATTTGTAGATAACTAGTTACTTTTTCCTTTCCAGTAACTAGTTACTGTAACTAGTAACCCTTGTAAACTAACTATAGGTCTAATTACTAGCAGGAGGATTTTGTATGCACTGACAAATGTTTTGGGTTTATTAATGAAACCCTTTATGAGTAGGTGAGCATACTGAGCAAACCATAGAAATGATGCTTCAACTTCTAAATACCATGTTTCAGGAACTTAGCCATTGCCGTTAACTTAAATCTAGTGATGAAGATGTTGGTAAGTAAGGTCCTAGTCCTTAGACAAGGGTCCTTTGAGGCATGGTCCTAGAGTTGGAGAGTAATTCAGCTGAAGTTCAAGCTTGATTACAAAGAACCAACAAACACTGCTGCTGCTTCAGTGAAACAGCAGTTTGATGTGCTCATCGTGAGCCAAACATCACCACAATAAAGATACTTTGTTCAAATGGCACTATGGAAGTAATTAAATTAGGTTAGGTAAAAGGAGATCCAAGTGACTCGGTAAGAGTTTTTTGAGTTGCAACCACTTTTAGTTGCGAGCCTGTTAGTAAGATCATTTAACACTAATTACATTGGTGAAATATCTAGTTATATTAATTTGTGCTTTATAAATCTTCAATGATCTTCAGATACTACTGCTACTACTACTACTGCTACTACTACTACAACTACTGCTACTATTACTACTACTACTACTACTACTACTACTACTACTACTACTACTACTACTACTACTACTACTACTACTACTACTACTACTATACTACTACTACTACTATACTACTACTACTTCTACTACTACTACTACTACTATTACTACTACTACTACTACTACTACTACTACTACTACTACTAATAATAATAATAATAATAATAATAATGATAAAGTGAGTCACAGGACTGGTTGTCAGTTTTCAATTACTGGGTATTCTTACACCTACAGTAAAAATAATATTAACTGAACTGAGTCAGTTTTTTCCTATAATTAAAAGTAATAATGTCATGTAATCTGGATTTATTCACAGTTCTAGTATTGGATCGCTGTCGTGATTGCATCTCGGTCACGTGATAAGATTTCTACCTCAGGGTTCTGCTTCTGAGGGACTTCTACAGAAGCATGTAAACAAGTATGTGACCTTGAACTTTTAGGCATTTATGAACAGTCCATACATTTTGTTAAAGAAACTTAAAAAATACTTCAGTATTATCTCGCATTTGGCACCAATTACCCAGTCACTTTCCTACAATGCTTGTATCATCGTCCGTTTCTTCCTTATTTGGCATAGCATTTGTTTGGGGTCAATTGCATTTGATGGTTATTTTCTTGCAGGCAATAGCTAGGACACAGGATCATCACTACAATATTGAACTGACAAAGCTCGCACTAATGAAAAGCTTTTTTCAATTAAATGTTTGGGTCCACTATTTTGGAACCCCCTTCCTGCGTTTATAATGAATGTGCCAACTTTAAGTCAAGTTAAGGTTCAACTTAAACTTTTCTTGTTTAGTTTGTGTGATCACTGACTGTGAGACTGTGTTTATAATTCTCACACAATGTATCTTTTATTTTTCAAAATATAACTGTTTTGTTCTGATTTGTTACTTAAGATACAAGATATTAACTATAAGCCTATAAATGAAGCGAGCTGCCTGTAACTTAATCTATGGGAAAGCAAACACCTGAATCAAGTGGGTTTTACAACCCCTTTAGTTTGTCATTTTAGCACCTCAGCATCAGTGTACAAGTTTCAATTGTGTGTAATGGCTATTACCTGGTACCTCTGTTTTGGTGATTCAAGAAATGGCTCATTAAACAAAGAAAACTGAGGTAAGCCAATGTTATGAAGACACCATGTATTATTGTAATGGTAACACATGATTTGGGAACAATGGACCAGTGACCATAGCTAATTTGAATTTTATTTCTTTCAGGAAAACAATTTGCCTAGAGAAATTGCTTTTCCAGTCAGTTTTGCTACAATCTCTGTCTGGTACTGGTTTCTGGTTTGAACATAGAGCATAAAAGAGATGGAAACTCCTTCAAGAACAGTAAGTACTCCAAAAGTCATTCTAAATGAGACCATCAAACCGTTGGCCACAACTTCAACAGTTTAATTGGCTCTTAACACAAGCAAATTTCAATGAAACTTTTTACAACTACGTCTACATAAAGCCTTTAGTATCTATGACTGATCAATATGCAGGTAAAAGTGCTTACATTTCTGATCTGTAGCTATAGTATTGTCAGTTTAGGGATTTTAGGCTTGTACCTGTTAAGGTTAATAGCACCATGTTGAAGTTCTTGATCAAGTTGGGAATTTTAAATGTTCTGACTTAAGTCCTGCTTAGAATATATTATAAAGATTATGCTTGGTAGCTTAGTGGGATGTGCAGTGGGATTATTTATCTGCTGTGTTTGATGTATCCCAGTTTTTGTTTTGACTTTTGTCATATTAATGGCATGTATTGCATCTTGTAGCTCTCTGCTTTCTGCTTTTGGCCAGTGCAGTGGTATTGTAATTAGTAACTTCTTGCACAGGTGTCTAATGCACAAGGCATTAACTGATGGCACACCAAACCCAAGCCGTAATCAGGTCAATATTCGGAAGATCAGTCCACAAGACAGAGAGGAAGCCTATGGTGGATAAGCAATTTGAAAAAGTTAATTTGAGAACAAGATGACTCAAAAGACTGAGCAGAGTGGACAGGCACATGGAGAGAGTTCCAAAAAGTAGGTCCTGCCACTGAAACCCTCGCTCACCAAGAACAGGTATGTAGCACATTGTAGCTAGTACATGAAAATCTTCCATATAGATTGAACAGATGGAACTGAGATTCCATTATTAATTGTCACTTCAATTTAGTCATATTTGACGACTCAAGTACCTAGACCATAGTTTGTAGAGCTTATTACTGTTTGGCACAGTTTAGGTTAACACTTGACTACATATGGTTTGTATTGTTGCAGTTACAAAACCTTCCATTGGAAATGCTTGATATGATCCTCATGAAAACTGTCGCAAAAATTGTACAATCTCCTTGGGAAGACTCTGCTTACCAGATACAAACAAGCACATATAAACATCTTGCCACTGTCTGGTCTGCATGGCATAATCGCCTTACTACACGGTGGTTTAGGATTGTGCTGCAGCGTAAACTTAAACGTTTCAGTGAGTACGATGTCCTGTTGTTCTGTTGCTGTTCATATAATGTGTAGGTTTATACAGATAGAGTAAAACACTTTATTTGACTAGTATCAATTTGGAAATCAAAACTATTTCCATTTATTCTGATCGGATCTGAAACTTATTAGCACTGTTGTGGTAATATACAAAGGTCAGGCAATTGTCGCTTTTAAGTGAAACCAGTTAGGAATTGCAAACCATCTGAGAAATCCAGTTGTGATAAATGCTTAATCAGTAATAGTATAAGAAGATAGTAGACAGGCTAGAAATGGTAAAGCAAATTGGAGGAGAGCAGAATGACATTGTATCTGAATAACGTCAGAGGTAGAAGACACTTCAGATCAGCCATGAAAGTTGGGCTAAGTGTGGAAGAAACCATTGAGATAATGAAAGGACCAAATTAGCCAGTTGAAGTTTTTGGACATCAATTATATCTGTGACTGGTGTGGAATTGCTATTTGTGCGTGGACATTTTAAAACTGTCTTAAAATACACTTGTTAGATCAGTTAGATAGTCATGCATGAAATGTGAGTCACAAATGCTCTGTATTAAGTGTCTTGATAAACAATTATATTTAGAATGCCAAATCATAATATACCACAGTTCTATGGTACAGAACAAGGGTTTGAATCTGACCCAACGTTTGCTAAGATAGGACTTATGGAAATTGAGTTGGAAATTATATTATGCTGGATTATGCATTTGTGCTACTCAGATTATGTTTCAACTTGAAAAGAGTAGGAAATACACACAAAATAATCTAAAAAACACAACTGAAAAGTTGAGTTGACATTTATTGAACACCAATAAGAATCAATACTACTGTCATTCAAAGAAATATATAACTAGATATCCAGAGATAATACCAAAAGGACAATTAATAGGGTCATGTAATTTCTTATAACAAATTTCATGATGGCATTTCCAACAATTATGCATGTCATCTGCTTTTGTTAATTTGCAAGTGCAGTGTTATGTGAAATATTTTTGCATAAAAACCCAAATTCAGCCAATAAGTAACAATTTGAATGTCTCTACAGTCTACATTGTATTAAAAAAGCATTCTGTAGCTGCACAGTAAGAGAAATGAGAAGAAAAATGGAGCAATAAACACTTACGGCTGGTCATTCCTTATGATTGGTCCAAGGCATTCCAGAGAAAGTTTTTGAATGTCAGTGCCTGGAAAATTCCTTATGGAATTCACCTGGGATCTTGAGTAATAAGTATGGACATCCGATGCATGGATAAAGTAATCAGAGAAGCATTTTGTTAGAGCTTCTTTATGCTAAACAGAAAAAGGATATATTGACGTGATTTATGGTAGTTAGGTATCTTAATGTATGGTAATGTATTACAGTTTTCAGTGTTATTTTAGATTTGGTAGGGGGTCGTTCATAAAGGACGTCCGTAAAATATGACCTACTTTGGACCCTCCCTCTACCCTTGTCCGCATTTGGCCTTACCCTCCCTCACTCCCCTTTGTGGACGTCCGCGCGCCAAAGCCAATTTTTAATGTCATCGTCATTATTTTTACAGTTAATCCACAGTGCCTGTGCACATTTAAGTGACAAGTGACAGTTCGGGTTTAATACCAGGATGGGCAGTAATAAAAGCCTCTTTCAAGTCGCAGTAAAGGTTATCTCATGCATGAGGTTTTAGGCAATCACCTAACTGACTTTTTGTCTTTTGGGGAAGGTTGAAACAAGGTGGTGTTTAAAAAACTACAAAATTTAAAAGTTTAGATGTGGACGTCCGCATTGGTCATAACCCTCCCTCCCCCTTGTCCGCATTTGTCCGCATTTCGATGACCCCTCCCTCCCCCTCATTGCGGACGTCCTTTATGGATGACCCCTAGTCGTAATTTCTGAACTTATAAAGCGCCACTTGTATGCCAAGCGCAGAGCACCAGCCTATTCATCTGCGCCTTGTCTTTTAGTCCAGCAACTCTTTTCAAGTTGAATCATAATTTGAATAGCACATCTAAGTGTAAATGTCTGACTGCAGGTGATTTTTAATTTTGTTTAGGTCCACTCACAAAGTACAGAGAAAAACCTGAACTGGTAAAGGAAATCGACATTGGGCACAGTGTTTGGGGTTTGGCAATGCTCGACAAGGAACTGTTTGTTGCCTCATATCACGCCATGGCTCTCTTTGTTTACGATCCTGTGGCCTTTACAAGGCTGCGAGAAATTCCTGTGGAAGGCTTAACTGCACCAAGAGACATTGCTGCTTGCCAGCAGAAGAAATGTCTTTTTGTAATGAATATGGTTTGCAATTTGTTCTGCATCGATCGGAAGGGAAAGATGCTGAAGCAGTGGGAGGTACCTTATGAGCCACATAATCTTTCAGTTATGCCTTCTGGCAACATCTTGCTGACGTGCAATGCCAGAATACTGATTTACAGTTCAGATGGAAACATAATACAGGATCTCGGGTTAGATGCGGATGCCCTTGACATGTCCTGGCAAACAATTTTGTTGAGGTCAGGCAACTATTTAGTATGCCAGGGTTGGGGGAGTAGCAATCATCACCGTGTCCTAACTCTGAACCCTGAAGGTACCATCCTCAAATCGTTTGGCAGCGAAAAACAACACTCAGACAGCCACCTTAGCAATCCAGTTTACATGGCGATGGATAGAGACGAGTTAATATTTGTGGCAGACAGTTGTAACAACCGGGTGGTTCTGCTTAATCGTGGACTTGTTTTCCAGAAGGAGCTGCTCGGCGAAAAGGATGGAGTGATTGAGCCATATCGTGTGCTGCTTGATGAAGCTTCAGGACTCCTTTATGTCGGCACCAACCATGAGCAGCTCCTCATTTTCAATATTTTTAAGTGAGATTGATGTTAGTTTCTGCTTTACAATTGGCTGTGAAATTCTGCATTTAAATTAGTTGTTGACTAAAAATTTGATTCTCAATGTAGACCTTTTATTGAAGTTTTTCTGAAGTTTGACTGTCACATATGTCTGTTTAGTCCTACCACTCAACTACTTGCAGTGAAAATCGATGTTGTGAGAATTATTTCACTGGTGCTTTAGAAGTTCTTAGATAACACTAATGAAATTTCAAACCAGTTGAGGTGATGTCTGTGATAAATGACTTATATATAATATGTAGGGCTTTATAGGCTATATGTAGTACTCTGTGTCGGATTTACGCATAACTCAACCAAGCCACGGCTTTGGACCTCGCGTTGCCACTGGCCTCGTTTTAAAAAAAACTCTACGCAGAGGGCGGACTGTAGCATATAATACTACAATCACAACGAAGCGCCTCTGAGTAGTTGCCTTGAAGGGGCGCTATATAAATTCCGTTGATTGATGATAAGACGATATTTTTAATATGTCCCAAAAACTTTAACATCCAAGGACTTCCCAACGATAAAACAGTCTATAACTGTTTATCCATTCAATGATTTGCAAATTGCACTAAGCTCCTGCAGATTGTACCTGGTAACTTTTCAATTTCTTTCGAAATCTCAATCTGTTTGCCTGTAACAAAAATGATAGATTTTTCCTACTCTTTTAACATTTTCTTTTTTTTAGAATTTTATTGTGTTATTGCTTTTATGTATTATATTATGTCTCAACTTGTTCACCAATGTGCGGTTCGCTTTTGTTTTTTCAATTAAAGAATAATAATAATAATAATAGTCGTGACTATCTTATTTATATAACAAGACTAGCAGACGACCAGAGTATAGGCGCAAATACAATAACCCCGTGACGTAATAAGTGGCATAGTTCAATCAGAGTGTAGCCTGTATAGTTCATTCCATGTTCTTGGGAACAAGTTCTTTTGTGATATAAGTTATAAAATAACTTTGTTTAGTAGATTATAGATTACGCTATTATTACTGTTACGTAATAATAATATTATTTTCCGTGTAGAAATTGACCCAAAATGATTCGAAGTTTCGAAAGTGTATATCAGGAAAGGAAAACGAAGTTGCTATTACAGACACAGCTAAAGCAGTTACGGAAAATGGACAGTTATCTTCGTTGGAGTCAGACTAAGAAGGATCAGAGTGACTCGCAAGTTCAAAGGCGTAATTTGTGGGGGTACGAGGGGTACCCTACCCCACATTTTAAACAGTGCCAATCAATATTTTATTATTGTGCCTTCCCAGAGATTGCAGTATCCGCCTTGCTTCGTGTTTCTAGACAGAGTGAGGTGTATGTACCACAAAAGTACTTACATATGCAGGTAAACCGAGTGCCAGACGAACTGAGTCACAGGCAGTAACAGTCAGACTTTCAGCCACACAGTCCATCCTACAAACTGACCCGGAGGCGCCACAGATCTAGGCCACGGCTGCACTCTTCTTGGAGATCTGACATTACAATATACCCTCACTCTCCGCCGTAGGCGCCGACTTTTGCTTTTGTCTCTGGGTGCCAGTCAGGGGCGCAGTGGTTAAAGTGGTTTGGGTGAGCAGTGGCAACGCCAAAGAACAGTTTCATTGGAACGCATGCGTGAGCTGTGGGAACGCAAGCAAAGAATGTCGAGAGCAGTGGGAACGCCGTTCCCACCCCACTTTAATCCATGCAGGGGCGGATCCAGAAGGTTTATAAAAGAGTTTTACAGGACCAACAAAACTTTTTTTAGGAAATCATTTCCGAAAAAACTGATGACCTTTCTTTAGTCATCCTGTAAAATTCCACATTATTTTGTCATTTTCCATCGTGTTTACACATAAAGTGGGGAACATGTCTCTTAAAATTTGACGACTTTTTTAGGAATTCATCCCCAGAAAAAAGTTCACGACCTTTTTTAGGATTACCCCAAAAAACTTGAATTTAAGGTCCGAATTCTTCTGGGGGCCAGGCCCCCACTGAACTTTTTCTCTGGGTGCATTAGCACCCAAGGCCCCCAAGAAGTCGGCGCCTATATGCTCTCCGCCTTATGGTTGTCATCTTAGTCATATCGGGGTGTGGTGGTGTAAAGGTCAAAGCACAAGGTTCTATATTGGTTACAAATCCGTATATGGACCCACACTCATATTGTCAGCCTTGATATGACTCCTCACCCCTCAATCCCCTCACAATCTCAGAATCAATAACTGGCCTTGGTTAAATATATCCGAGCCGCTGCTCCCTCCGTTACATAATATAAGCATTTAAGACGACGTTGATTTTGAAATGATACAGTATACAGTACACGATTTTGTTGATATGGAAAATGTATTAATCTGTTCTAAAACGAAAATGAGTATACTATAGATGACATTATAGACGATAAAATTGCCGTTATGGAGGTTGTTTGGGTAATGTGTCCATTACTCCATATGGTCTCTATACGAGAAGTGAAAGTGGAGAAGAAATTGGTATCCCTTTTTTGACCAAAGAAACGCCTCTGCATCAGTTCAAAAGATATTATTCCAGTAGGTGTGATCTCTTCTAGTTGCCTACTAGAAGGTTTGTACTGGATCTGTTGGATTTTTTAACAGGCACTGGGATAGGTTACCGGCTAGCTAATATTTCTCGAGAGCAATTTCAAATGAGTGCGTATGTCTTACCGCACGATCAGAGGAGTAACTTTCGCCTAAAAAGTGGGGGGGGGTACCAATCTCTTACATACACGAAGCAAGGCTGAGACTGCGATCTCTGGGAAGGCACAATAATAAAATATTGATTGGCATTGTTCAGAAAGTGGGGGGTACGGTCCCCGCAGTCCAAAAAGTGGGGGACGGCTACCCCTCGTACCCCCCACAAATTACGCCTATGCGCACGATCAGTAATAATACATGGTTGATTTAGCCTTAATTGCTAAAGAAGTATCCTTGTTCTTGCGGGCGCATTTGTATTATAACCTATTACCTAAGTATACTTGCAGTGTTTAATCTAGTCCCCCTCTTCTGAGGGGGGAAACAAGGATCCTGGGGGGATTTCTTCCCCAAAACAGTCTATACATTGCAATATTGCCGGCCTCTGGGGGAAACATAAATCCTGGGGGGAAATCCCCCCCAATCAGGGACGTATCTAGCGTTGGGCTTGGGGGGCTTAAGCCCCCCCCCCAAACGAAGTTGAAGCCCCCCAAACAAGTCAAGCCGTTGTATGCTTACGGCTAAAATTCGTATGAACACTGTATAAATGTTGCCATGTTCAAGGCTTAAGCCCCCCCAAACGAAAAAGCCTAGTTACGTGCCTGCCCCCAATGACGTCTAGATTAAACACTGGTATACTTGTACTTATGATCGTAATTACTTGAGACCAAAAGTACACTTGTAGTTGAGGACAAAGATTTCGTAATTGAGACCAAAGTATGCCTACTTTTACTTGATGACAAAGTACTTGTACTTGAGACTAAAGTTATTCCAACCGAGCCATTTCCATCACAGCACCACGCCTCTGGAATGATCTCCCCAGACTTGTCCTCGAGACCAAGGTCTTGGTCTCGAGTGCACTCGAGTTCGTTTTTAAAAGTCTTGGTCTTGGTCTTGAGACCAAAAGTCTTGGTCTTGGTCTTGAAGTTCAAAGTCTTGGTCTTGGTCTTAAGGTTCAAAGTCTTGGTCTCGCAAGACCAAGACCAAGACCGGCTGTCAATATGAACAGTCATTTAATTAACAAAACTCAAGAATTACAAAATTTATCAAGCCTGTTTGCATCATAGCCTACGACAAATACCTGCGGAAGGATAGTATACAATAATTATTAGTCTTGTTAGTCAGGAAAACCCATCGGCAGCAGCAACTAAGTTATGCTATATCTGGAAGTCCTGCCAGACTGTTTTCTGAGCCAGATAAACCATGAGAGGATTTCAAAAAAGGTTCACGATTTCTACATTTAAATCCATTGTTTGAAAAGCTACTGTGTTCGCCAGCGACTTCAGCACCCGTGGAAAGTATTTTTTCACATGACGAAATTTTTATGAGGCCCCACAAGGCACGTCTTCAAGTACCGGTAATCATAATCAGAAAATTCTGAGCGAATTGGTTTTTATAAAATACAAAAGGCATTTGGAATAACATTTTTGCATGAAGGACTTTTGTAAATACGAATTCGGAATTCTCTGCAGTCTGCATTTAAAGTTAATTTGCTTGAATAAAATTAAAAGACTCACGTTTTCATTAAAATAGCGACTTGACAAATTTTTTGTAAGGAAAAGAAGTCTTGACCTGAATGTGATTTTTTAAGGTCTTGGTCTCGGTCTTGGTCTCGAGGTTCAAAGTCTTGGTCTTGGTCTCGATATTCAAAGTCTTGGTCTTGGTCTTTGTCTCGAGATTCAAAGTCTTGGTCTTGGTCTTGAGGTTCAAAGTCTTGGTCTTGGTCTTGAGGTTTAAGGTCTTGACAACAAGACTGGATCTCCCCCTGAATTTCGCAGTTTCTTAGTGCCTCCATCATCATTGCAACCCGTCCTTCATCCTCATCCTCGTGTTCCTCTATCTATCACCCCCTGGTTTTCCACTCAAAACTGGTCTCACCTTTTCAAATACTCCTACCCTGACTCATCCTACCCTGACTCACCCTGCCTTCCAATTATTCTCGCCGTAAACGACACCTGCCTTGACAGCTGCTCTGCCTCTCCTGATCTGTTACCCTGGAAATCGGACTTGAACCTCTTTTGGAGTACTCTCTGGAAACCTCCTTTGATTTGGTTTGGCCTCCTGGAAATCGGACTTGGACCTCTTTTGGACCACTCTCTGGAAACCACCTGATCTGGTACCCTGGAAATCGGACTTGGACCTCTTTTGGACTACTCTCTGGAAACTCCCTTTGATTTGGTTTGGCCAACTGGAAATCGGACTTGGACCTCTTTTGGACCACTCTCTGGAAATCCCCTCTGATTTGGTTTTGCCTTCTGGAAACCGGATTCGGACTTCTTTTGGACTACTCCCTGGAAACCCCCTCTGATCTGACGTAGCGCTCGTGAATAGGCTGGTGCCCTGCGCTTGGCCTTCGAGTGGCGCTTTACAAGTTTGGAGATTACGATTACTTGAAAAGTAAGTACCTGAAACATGCCTACATTTGGCATTATGTTTCACATCCCCTTCTTCCTCTTCGCGGGTGTTAACTCTGTAATGGAGTAGCCTACTAAATTAAGACCAAGATGAGACGAAACTGTTAGGCCTAATCGTGCAGGGTTAAAAAGGCTGCAGCAAAGGAGGTTCGGATTAGGTTCAACGAATACGCCTAGTGACCTACGTCTGACTGATAATGGTGATTTGATGTGTAAGGCACAGGTCTCCCCTGAAATAATAACTTGTACCAATTTTAGATGTGGATGTCGGTATTTCAGCATGATTCCTCCGGAATCTTCCCTTGTCCACATATGGATGACACTCCTTCCACTATGCGGAAGTCCTTAATGATCGGCTATAGGCCTATGCGATCGCCAACGATCGGCCATCCACGAGACCGAAGTTGATTTCCTGCAATGAACGTTTGTTAGGATATACGTGGGTCGATAAATTATTAGCCTTATATTTACCTAATTAAATATACAAATGAACATAAATATGCAAAGGGCGAGTCATGTAGGCCTGCGTGTCGTTTGCGCCCGTTAAGTTGTGTCGATTCAGCGTTTTAGCGAAATAGGTGAATTATTGCGCTTTTTGAGCCGTTTACGATATAGTGAAATTTACTTTGAACGAAGTAATCGTCCGTTTGTGATGTCATTGGTCATTGTGACGTCATTAATTAGTTGGAGGCAGCCAATGAGAGAAGCGTATTACATGACTGACATCCATTACTGACATCATGCATTGCTACATTTCTGTTCTAGGCCAATTAAATTATTAATTAACTAGCTGTAACCCGTGAAAAATCACGGTATATAAAAAACAATTATTATTGCAGTGATAACAATAACGTCATATTATAGGCCTATAGCCGTCGTCAAGACAACCGTCGCCAAGGCGGCAGTATAGTGACGTCACAATAGTGTTTGTTACGGGACGGACAGACAGACAGACAGACAGACAGACAGACAGACAGACAGACAGACAGACGCAGGGACGTCATTTCAGCTTTTTTCAGGGGGGCAAGGACGTCAAAAAAAGAGGTAAAAAAATTTTTCGCGCTACGCGCGAAGAAATTTTACAGTTTTTGGCTTTCTTCACAAATTTTCGGGGGAAAAAAATGCATAATGTGCCACCCCCACTGTCAAAAAGAACCTATGCAGACTCTAGTTTTGTTAATAGTATATAATAATTCCATGAATTTCAGTATCATTTTTTTCTTTTTTACCCCTTTCTTCTTCCTCCTTTTTTTGTTCCAGCTTTTTCATTTTTTTTTCAAAAATCAGGGGGGCAAATGCCCCCCTTGCCCCCCCCCAAATGACGTCCCTGGACAGACGTACAACGGTTATTATGTTGTTTGATGTGTAGGCGTATGCTACTTATTTGTGTCTACAAGTATATGTGGCAGTGTACGTAAACAAATGACATCGAACTCCAGTAACACCATGTAGGCCTATGGGTCTGATTTAAGGGCACATTCTTACACCCCTTTATTCCTCGATCTTCCCACTGCCTGTCTTTGTGTCTTTGCCTGTCTGTCTTTGCTTGTGCTTCGACTACCAGTTCGCATAGGCCTACGTACATACATAACATACGTGCACACATAAATGCATACCCGTAGCCCCCCACCCCCCTTCTATAGGGCGGCGCCTTGCATGGCTGCTAAACCGTGTGTTTAGGCTAATTAAGATCGTGATTGTACTACTGTCATGTTTCAATGTAATCTTACAGCGTCTGTCAGTTTGAAATAATAGAGGTATTATTATTATTATTATTATTTGTGTAGCCTACAGACATAGGGCCTACGTATAAATATGCTGCAAACCTAATTATGCTTATTGTTGCTCATCGTGAGTAATAATAGGAGTTGTATCGACCGCTGGTAATGTATGTTAGCCATCACATGTGAAGTTCGTGCTTCAGTTTATTCCGACAGATAATTAGGCCTACTTGCCTTTGTTATACACGTCATATCCGCATAGAATCATTGTATGCATAATTTGCATATATACAATACATGTATATATATATGCGTGCTTAAATGTATGTATGTATGTTTGTATGTATTGGGAGGGAGGTAGAGTAATAGCAACACTCATGGCCAAGAGAGCATTAGGTTCGCGGATCGGCTGCCAAACCGTGTGTTTAGTTAAGATATTGATTGTATTTTCATGTTTCAATGTAATCTTACTGCGTCTGTCAGTTTGAAATAATAAAGATTATTTATTATTATTATTATTATTATTATTTTTTTTTTTTTTTTGTCGCCCGAGGTACCAAGGATCCCTCAGGCTCTAAGAAACGATATCAAGTTGGAGGTTCTCGTCCCCCATGTGCTATTATTATTATTATTATTATTATTATTATTATTATTATTATTATTATTATTATTATTATTATTATTATTATTATTATTATTGTTATTATTATTATTATTATTATTATTCAATGCTGTGGCTTTAAGCGGTTCTTTCACCAAATCGCTTCCCACGATCAAAGAAATATAACAGTTTCCGATCAATTATAATAATAATAATAATAATAATAATAATAATAATAATAATAATAATAATTGTTATTATTATTATTATTATTATTATTATTATTATTATTATTATTATTATTATTATTATTATTATCATTATCATTATCATTATCATTATCAGTATTATTATTATTATTATTATTATTATTATTATTATTATTATTATTATTATTATTATTATTATTATTATTATTATTATTATTATGTGTGTATGTGTAGAGTTGACTTCTATGGCGCCAATAGATTGATGTAATCGTGCATACAGGCTGACGCACCCACCTGATAAACATATAGAGAGAGGCATGCACTTGGGCATACCAGACACAAGTGCGCTGACTGAGCGTCGCATATTATATAGGCGTAACAAGAGAGACGGCTCGAGTTATAGAGAAACAGAAAGACAAAGTGCGATCCGTGACTTAACTTGTGAGAAGTTTAATCCTCGAAATCCTGAGCAGGACTTCGCTTTGAAGTAACTCAGCGCACCATGGCGAACCCCATAAAGCCATTCTGATTCGGCGTCACGATATAGCTAGAGTAACATATAGGCCTATGCATGCTCTGGAAACGAGTAGGCCCTGTGTGTGTGTGTGTGTGTGTGTGTGTGTGTGTGTGTGTGTGTGTGTGTGTGTGTGTGTGTGTGTGTGTGTGTGTGTGTGTGTGTGTGTGTGTGTGTGTGTGTGTGTGTGTGTGTGTGTGTGTGTGTGTGTGTGTGTGTGTGTGTGTGTGTGTGTGTGTGTGTGTGTGTGTGTGTGTGTGTGTGTGTGTGTGTGTGTGTGTGTGTGTGTGTGTGTGTGTGTGTGTGTGTGTGTGTGTGTGTGTGTGTGTGTGTGTGTGTGTGTGTGCATTTAAAACTGTCGACTGTTGCCAAAGAACATCAAAACATTTTACTGTTCTGAATGCATAGGCCTATATGCGTTATCACCTACGATCTAACGCTTTTACCTATAGCGCCTACTTGGATTTGTTATCTGAGTTGACAAGCATGCAGGCAGGGTTGTCAAGAGTTGTATGCATCAAAAGCTATATATAGGTAGGCCCTACACAGTAAGATACAGGGAATTATGGTTATAGAAACTGTACAGGTACACGTAGGCTATATACCTTGCATAGGTGTTCAAATTGCATGTACGATATAGGCCCATATTTACCTACAAGACACTTTTTGCTCCTTGAGTCAGAGATCCACTTCAGTAATAATTTCCTCTGTAGGTTTGCTCGTAAATAATCATATATAGCATTATAAATTCCATAGTAGGGCTTAACAGAATCCACGAGATTAAGTCAAAAAAATCAAATCAAATCAAAAAATCTTTATTACAACCAACAACAGAATAATAACGAATTAGTTTAGTTTAAATATTACATTCAAGGTATGCTGAGCATTGGCTGCAAAGGGTGGCCCCAAAGGGATACAATCCCGCTAAAGGGGTCCCCCATCAGCAAATTACACATTTATAATAGTATGACTGGTTACATAGTTCTCCCTAGATCTATATATAGCGTATAACCAGTAATGCCATTATTCTTTGTGGGAGGTTGTTTAGTTCTTCTTAAGTAACTTTCTTAACTAATATTCTTAACTAAGGGACTCTGTCCCCCGAGCCCTGGTGCGCACACCCCGTCCGGCCATCCAGGCGCCTGTAGGGAGGCCTGCTTTTCGGCAAAAAGGTCAACCATTCATCAATTCATTCATCATTTATCAACCAGGTTTTTAGTCCATTTTTAAATTCATGGCGATTAGATGAGGAGCGAATTTCTAAAGGTATATTATTCCAAATTTGTGGTCCCGACGCTTTAATACTGAACTCCCTTGTGTTTGTACGAGCTCTAGCAGGGCGATACATAGTAGCACTCCTCGTATTATGTATGTGAATCTGCGACCCCATGGTGAAGTATCCCGTAAATGAAGCTGGAAGCAATCCGTACTTATAGCGATACAGGAAATCCCCTATTTGTAGGATTCTTATCTGCTTAATTTTCAGCAGCCTGAAGTTTTTGAATATTGGGCCAGAGTGTGCATATCGGCGGGAACCCTCTACTATCCTTACTGCCCTCTTTTGCAATACTATTAGTTTATTTAGCCTGGAGTCATAGTTTGATGCCCATATTAAATTACAATAGGTTAAATAAGGATATACCAGAGAATAGTATAGCTTTAATCTAATATCTTTTGGAAGTAGGTATGCTATTCTAGATATAATGCCTATATTCTTAGCGATTTTATTGGAGATATAATTAATATGGGTTTTCCAATTTAAGTGCTGATCCACGTGAACGCCCAGAAATTTTGTAGTCTCCACTTGGTTGATCGGTAGACCATCAATTTTTAGTTCTATATCAACGGTATTAATTTTCCTATGGGATCTGAACGTTATAAAATTCGTCTTATCTATATTAAGTGATCCAGTATAAGTAAAGACATAATATATATATATATATATATATATATATATATATGCCCTAATGCCGGGGTGATATAACAACGAATTTTAGGTTTTATAGGCTACGCACAGACGCATGTTTAGGATATATATATCCTAAACATGCGTCTGTGCTATAGCCTATAAAACCTAAAATTCGTTGTTATATCACCCCGGCATTAGGGCCTATATAATGTATATATGCCTACATAGCCTACAGGCCTAAATATAAATTTATTTAGGCCGACATATATACACAGACGCCGTAGGCCGCAGGAGGTAAGTTGTAGGCCCTATATTATTGGTGATTTGCCTAACGCTTAGATGAAAGGAAACGGAACAGAAAGTGATGAGCTGTCTTCATTCGTCAGCCAAACTGTTTTGTCTCTGTAGCCTGTGTGTCCTGCAGGACGCTGTTAAGGTTGATGTTGTAAACTGATGAATGTCGTTGTACTTGTACTTTGGTGGTTGAACTCAGAGGATTTAGAGGTGAGCCTTCTCCGTGTCCGTACACTTCACCATCGAAAAGATAGTCAGCGATTTGGTTATTAATTTATACCTAATTGATTGCGAACGATTGCTGTATTATTGCTGCCTGAAACTGTAAACTGCAAGACAAATAAATTCGATAATTGCGTGTATGCATATATATAATAGGCCTATATAAGTATCTGGACATATATGCCTATATAAATTCTCCTATATTGCGCCTGTTAAGTTCCTATCACAATCGCTGATATATAGTACTGTTTGTCATAACCGAGAGTATTTAACACCTGCGCGAAAGATAAATATGACCCAGGTGGCGCCTTTTTTTAAACTTCCCTGAATTTTAGCCTCAGTTTGATAGATAGGCCTACTATTTTATTTTCGACATGTCATTACTTGTTTTCTTAACCCTTTGAGTCCCGAATAAAAACACTGAGCAAAAAATTATTCAATATGAAAAAATGCTTACTACATAATGGCATTTTGCAAGAGCGATTTCAGGGTAAGTAAGCAGCCATTCCTCCCGTCCATCGAACTGTTGAAACCCAACGGAATTTAAGAGCAAAGAGCCTGGCAGGTGTTTATACGGGTAGATCCAGAGGAATTACGGTCATACTTTCTCCGCTAAGCCTAAGCTGAGACGTGGCCTCCAGTGGATCCGCCAGCAGCGTTTCCGCCAATTTTATAGTTGTGCCTGAACTTTAGCAATAAATCGCTGGTCTGTTATGTCCAAAATTGTCCATCTATGCTTCTATAGACATGAAAGTGAAAGGATAGAACCACTTTTGTTTTACATCTGACATGTCCAGATCGTGATTCGCAGCGTTGTGTCCAACATTCTAATTAGCAGTCTTGTTGTCCTCGAGACCAAGGTCTTGGTCTCGAGTGCACTCGAGTTCGTTTTTAAAAGTCTTGGTCTTGTCTTGAGGTTCAAGGTCTTGGTCCTGGTCTTGAGGCTCAAGGTCGTGGTCTTGGTTTTGCAAGACCAAGACCAAGACTTTTGACAATATGAACAGTCATTTAACAAGATGCAAGGATTTTAAAAAATTATCCAATAATTACTAATACAATTGTTTTAGTATTTACACGGTGTGAGTGAGGCTTTACTGTTGTTTTGGACATTTATTTTTGACTTCCGGTTATTTACCATGGAATGATTTCAAAACAGACTCACAATTTGTACATTTACATCCGGTACTAGAAAAGCTGCTCTGTGTGCCAGCGATTTCAGTACCTGTAGAACGTATTTTTTCACTTGGCAGAATTTTTAGGAGGCCCCACAGGTCACGTCTTGGTCAGAAAATTCTGAGCGAATTGGTTTTTATAAACTGCAACAGGCATTTGGAATAACATTTCGCATGAAGGACTTTTGTAAATACGAATTCGGAATTCTCTGCAGTTTGCATTTTGTTTGAATAAAATAAAGATTCATTGTTTAATTAAAATAGCGAGTAGTCTGACTTTACGTGTTTTTTTTAGCAAGGAATAGTATTATTTTTGTGATTTTTTGGGTATTTTTCTCGGTTTTGGTCTTGAGTTTCAAAGTCTTGGTCTTGGTTTTGAGATTCAAGGTCTTGGTCTTGGTCTTGAGGTTCAAGGTCTTGGTCTTGGTCTTGGTCTTGAGGTTCAAAGTCTTGGTCTTGGTCTTGGTCTTGAGGTTCAAGGTCTTGGTCTTGGTCTTGGTCTTGAGGTTCAAGGTCTTGGTCTTGGTCTTGGTCTTGAGGTTTAAGGTCTTGACAACAAGACTGCTAATTAGCCTACTTATTGGAGGACTTTTATTATGAAAGGCTCATGCATCGGTTTTTTCTGTTAGTTAAGTTGTCGTAGTCGTAGCATGTTGGATCGCATTTAGGTTCTGTGACACGCGCACCCGTCACCAGCAGCTGCAGTGCAGTCGGTGTCTTCCATCTGGTTGCTCTATATGCTTTCAGTTACGTCAGTTCCAAATAAAAGACTACGTACTTTGTGTTACAGGGTCCCTGGCTATCGGTCATATTGACACCGCGACCCAAGAGCACCTGTCACTATAATTGCTGCTGACAACGACCCCAGTCGTCGATTACATAGATGTCTGTTCAAACACACGAGCACGTGCTAAGCATTCATTCGCCTTTGTTGTGTATGGTTGTTCGTAAGATATGTAGATCTATATATAATATATATATATATATATTTGAATGTGTATTAAAGAAACGATATATATCAATTCTTTAACACACATTCAAATATATATATACATTATATATATATATATATATGTATATATATATATACGACGAGAGATTATAGTGATGGTTCATATATATATATATATATATATATATATATACATAATTATAGGCAACTGCCATATATAGCCTACCTAAATAAACATCTGCATTCTGTAGATATGCATATGGTAGCCTATGTAGGCCTAATAGACGTATGTAGGCCCTTTAGATATTTGAAGCGCGTCTAAAGATAAAGGGCTATGGACAGATCCTTTGTTTGCCTTTGACTCTTTACTTGTCTCTTTATTCTCCACTCTCTATATACTCACTTTCGTCCAACTCTACCGCCTCTTCTGTTGACAGTTCGTAATGTCCTTCACACTCGTGAACACACACACACACACACACACACACACACACACACACACACACACACACACACACACGCACACGCACACGCACACGCACACGCACACGCACACGCACACGCACACGCACACGCACACGCACACGCACACGCACACGCACACGCACACGCACACGCACACGCACACGCACACGCACACGCACACGCACACGCACACGCACACGCACACGCACGCACGCGCGCACACGCACACGCACACGCACATTTATTCGCACGCGCAACAGATAACACGAAATTTCTGAATATAGGCCTAGATGATTGTTATCTGTTATGTTTACATAACAAAAAACGGCGACTTTTTCGGCCCTTTATATATATATAACGCAGTCTTTTAGAGCACTGCAAACATGATTTACTTGTGAGAGGTGGTCAGCACCACAAGAGTTTTGTGCTGTTGGTGATATATGTCTATATATAAATAATAAATAAATAAATAAATAAATAAATAAATATATAACTCATGAGAAGTGAGAGAAGTTGCGATGCAGCTTCATGAATTTTTTTTACAGTGTCTCTCGCGTATTGGTGAATAAAAATCTGTCAAAAATGTCCAGCACATCAAAGTCGAAGCGCACAATGCATGTGCTTAACTAAAGAAAGAACTGTGGGAACCTTGTTAGTAACTTACAGCTGGTCTGTAATTTGTAATGCACATGTTAAGGCGTTATAAGGACCAATGAAAATTGTGTCGATTGATAGGGCCAACAGCCGCCTACTGCAGCGTCTGCCACCGAATTCGAGTCAATGCTCGATTTGCAGCAACGTATCCATAGGCGTAATTTGTGGGGGGGTACGAGGGGTACCCGTACCCCCCACTTTTTGGACTAGGGGGTACTGTACCCCCCACTTTTTAAGCAAAGCCAATCAATAATTTATTATTGTGCCTTCCCAGAGCAGGGGATTTTTTAAGAAATTTTCACTGGTGGGGAATTTTGAAAAAGGGCATTTTTCGCGCGTAATTTTAAGTCAAAAAGCACTGAATCCGAGAAACCTTTTTGAGCTGTGGGCCACAGGAATAATTACTAATAATTTATTTATTATAATATTTTATATTATTTAATTTATTATTTAATGTCATAATTTAATTTAATATTAATTTAATATTTATTATCTATACATATAGTTTCCTTATTATATAGGCCTATGCAAATTTGTCCGTCGGAGAACGCTTCGTCACAAACGGCTTCTGTTCTATTATGAAACATAAACCGGTTGTCTTGACGACGGCGGTCTTGACGACGGCGATAACCAACGATACATATAGGCCTATAATATGACGTCATAATATGACGGGCAAATACTCTAACACTATATACTGCCGTCATAATTATGGCGGGAAAATACACTAGTCTATATAAAGAGAAGATTCTGTCCCTCTGTCTCTCTGTCTGTAGCACCCGATCTTTGACCGGAATGCATTTCTACAGCTTTCGAGCTTTTCACTCCAAACCTTCACTGCTGTCTCGGGGTGGGCATTACACACCCAGTGTGAGGCTTCGCGTCCACCTTTTGACCGCTTCTATGGTGTCCCGGGCAAAAAACTGTGGTGGTGGTTGTGGTGGTGCTACAGGGATTGAAACCTATAACCCCGGACAACCCGGGTAAACCAGCTAGTTACTAATAAACAAGAAACATTTAGACTCACAAAAATCATTGACGATTGACTTGCTGCATTTGCTATATCATTTGCTACAATTGACGATTCGCATTCGCTTGCTGCCTGACTCGCAACAGTTAGGCCTAACGATTGACTTGGTTCTTTACTCACACAGGTTAAAAGTGAGTAGGCCTAACTGTTGTTGCCTGATTGGTTGTTAACAAAGTCTTAACAGACTGGTTGTAATTGTTTGCTGTCGAGTTTGGCCAAATAAATCTGAAAGATTTTGACATTTCTTAGCGCTATCCAAAAGTAAATCTGCTTTGCGTTTCTTGGTTCTTTCTGTACTCGGCATGCTTGTAATTTAATCAATATTAATCAATATTATTCTTGCATAGGCCTAAATTGGATAAATCCCAATCCCTAGAGATAGAGATTATCTTTATCGTAGCCACTAACCAAAATTCAGTTTTACGGTTTTAGTTTATGTTTAGTTTTTGCTTTTAAATTTTAAAATTAGAAATATCAACACGCCGAAGACGTAAATAACAGCAAAGAGCAGACTTCTAGTGACCATAGAAATATAGGGTTTAAAGATTTCACGTCTACTGTGGCAGACTCATAGACGTCTATGGGCAGACTATTGGTCACCAAAGAAATATAAATTATAAAGATCTCACGTCTGCTGTGGTTTGCATTTACAGTATATCATTGTGCATAAGGTCACACAAATGAAAAAAAATTATTATTTGGGACTAAAAAGGGCAAAATTCACTGGTGGGGAAAAGGGCAAGGACTGGTGGGGAATTCGAGAGGGCTGGTGGGGAATTTCCCCACCAGTCAACATGTTAAAAAATGCCCTGTCCCAGAGAACGCAATCTCCGCCAAAAGTACGAAAGTACTTAGATACACAGGTAAATCGAGAGCCAAAATTAATGAGAATACTGGCAGGGAATAAGTTCAAAATGGTCATCATGCGAAAAACGAAAGTGGAGAAGAAATTGGTACCCCCACTTGTTAGACCAAGGTATTGGTACCCCCACTTTCTAGGCTAAAGTTACGCCCCTGAACGTATCCTAGATATGGAACAGCATATAGAATATGGCAATGCATAGAAATATAAAAGAAAGCAAAGAAAGGAATTACGAGACGATGATAGGCCTAGGCTACAACCCATTTTCTTGTAGGTCTACGGATTAAAATGCTGGACAACTCGGAAAATGGCAGGGATTTCACAACAGAAAATTATAAATGATGACATAAGACAATAATAATTAGATGCCCACACAAATATGATATAGACAAAGTCGTCCAGCGGAGGCTTGGACACGAGGAGAGAATGAAGTCTACACACAAGTCCGTGCAAGATTCGAAGAAGAAAGAAACAAAAGCAGACCAAGAATGCGCTGGACAAACAATATAGGGTAAAGTTACCAAATTCTGGCCACTTTGTCAGAACTTCGCAAAAATTGAATACTTGGATCAGTTAAATTTGTTTAAAAACAAAACATCGAGATCAAGCAACATATTGAGTATATTATTATATCGTAGAATATCTTGCAAGAACATAAATGAAATTAAAATATATATATTGCTGGGACCCCTCTAAAATACACAACTCTGGCCACTGATACATATTTCTTGGCCACATGGGTACATATTTCTGGCCACTGGCCAGAATAATGTTTCATGTGGCTAGAAATAGGTTTTATGTTGTATTATGCATAAACCAGTAAAATCAAAAATCTAAATAAAATCAAAATGGCTACAAATCCTAAAAGGCTAAGAGTACCAACAAAAAATCAAATCGAACTACTATTTTGTAACATAGTTGCCTTTAGCCGGCTATTGCAAAACTTGACTAGGACAAATTGACAAGAATGTATCTTAGAACAGATGACTACAAGGTGTAGCCTACCAGCCAATTAAAAATGCCAACATTATTGCACAAAACCTGACTAAAAGATTTCATCCTACTCTATGAGAACATAATAACTAGCAGATATGAGGAAAAACAAAAACAATCGACTGCACGAGTCATTTCAATGTCTCATGCATCGCATGAAATGCACAAAAAATGTTCTGGTCCATTTTCATCCAGACCTTGGCAAGCATTGTGAAACCAAGTCTGACAGCCTTGGCATTCAATCCATTTTCTTCCTGTCTTATCATCACAAAATCGTACTTGGCAAATATCGCATGGAATCAGAGAATCGGTTGTACCCTGGGTTTTGCACGCCTTATTCGTTTTCTTGTTTGTCTTCTGAGATGGCATCGGTTTTCCCTTTCCTTTTAATGTGTTCGGTTTCTTTCCCCTTGGTTGTTTTTCAATCACTTTCTTAACCTTTTTCACTTGTTGCTGCTTGTTGTGTGCTTTTTCTTCCTTGATCCTCTGACGTTCCACTTTTGCGTGCTGTTCCTTTAGCTTCAAATCACGAGATTCTGTGGAAGTGATAAGAAAAAATTTCTGCTTCAAATTAGTTTTTTTCCCTCTTGTAGTTATTGCTGGATATGGGAGAATATCACTGTCAACGTCTCCAGGATAAGATCGGTTTTTGAAAGGGAATTGTTTTCCTTCGACTGAATTGACCCGGGCAGAAATAGAACTACTAGGGTGGTCACTGAGACTTGGATGAGCAAAACGTTCCTCGTCGTCGACGTGACTCTGACTACCTAAGATAACTGCAATGTCACTGGATGTTGTAGGGTTCAATGCGATCGACTTAACAGCAGAATTTGAATCAACGGAATTTTGTTTTTTGATTTCTCTCGCATCGATGTTGGAAGAACAAGGTGTCTCATCAAGGCTCAAAGTGTTGATGGCAGTCTGATTTTCGGCAAGAAGAACGTTACAAACTTGTTTGTTAGTTGAACAAGAACATAGTATATTATTCTCGGTGGAACACTGACAAAGATTTGAGTTTGGAATTTCCAAGGAAGTGGATGTATCGGTTCCTTTTTGCTCCGTTGAAATGACAGATAACAATAGATCTGCAAATGAGTCATCAATATTGAAATCTCCTGTAAGGCTCTCAGAAAAGCTTGGCAAAGTTCCCACAGATAAATTCAAGTCCATGATCTCTTCTACGGATGGCGCCTGATGATCTTCATCTTGTTCTTCCGCCAAACTTTTTAATTTCTGCCAGGTTTTGTATGTTTCGTCCTGGTTTAGGCTGTTATTGGAAACAACCCAACTGTTGCTGGGTGAGAGTTGACTCGAGCAATCGTAAAACTTTCACTGGGGACGCAGTTGCACAAGCTTTTGCAACTACCTCAGGATCCATCGACGTGAAATCCGAAATATTGAAAACGTTCTGAGTTGTTGAATTATCTATGACGACTGGTGCTGAAGAGTCATCACATGCTCCTTGAAAACTTGAAGACAGCGTTTGTCTTGGAGAATCAGATGTCGATGATCCATCGTTTTTTGGCGTTGAAGCTGAATTTTGGGATGAAGAATCCCTCAATGACACTTCGCTTTCAATGAGTTGCTTCACAGAATACATGCAATTTGGCAAGTATGCTTCTGATGGTACAGAATCTGGATTGAACGGATGGATTCCACATGCTCTGAAACCAGATACTATATTGCTCGCGGATAACGCCTCCTCCCAAGCTTTTTTAAGCAATCCACAGAAACTTGCTCGTGATACAAGAGTTCCTGGGAACTGAGTCATGAGATCTTCACATGCCTTTCTGTAAGCATTCTTGAAAGGTCCAAAAACTGTCCGATCGCACGGTTGGAGCCAGTTGGATGTATGAGCTGGCAGTTCAATTATGTGGATGCCGTTTTCTGCCGCAGTTTCGAGCAGTTCCACGAAATTGTGTGAATCGTGGCCATCCACAATAAGCAGCTGAGGTCTGTCTGGTCCTATGTTTGGTAAGAAGGCGGCATTGAACCAGAGCAGAGCAATGCCCTGCTTCGTCCATCCGCTACCAGACACACTCCAAGTGGTTCCATCCGGAGCCGTTTCCATTTGAAAAGAGAAGAGGGACCTCGTAGTCTTTCCTTTCACAATTACATGTGGAGGAATGTAGCCACCACCAGCATTTATTGCCCCAATTACAGTAATTGTTTCTCTGTTGCCACTGGTTCGGCTGTGCAAATATTTCGATCCTTTAGTTGCAATGATCCTACCCGGTTTATGGTCCAGTTGGACACCAGTTTCGTCCATGTTCCAGATGGTATGAGGCTTGGAATTCAACTGGTTGTCATCCAACACCATCTTCAGCACGCTGAAATATTTTGCCACCTTTGTAGGGTCCATGCATTGATGTCTGACAGCAGCTGTTCCCTCCGGACGACGCAATGTGATCTTAAGATGTCGCCTCTTCATTCCATACCACCAACGTATCGATGGTCTCCCATTTTTGAAGACAATGCTATGCTTTTTAGCATATGCTTCGGCATACTTGAGTGATTGCTGTCGTCCAAATCCGATCCCCATTGCAGCTCGATTGCAAGCAAAATCAGCCAGTTTTTCTTCTTGATCAGATGACATGATAGTTGGACGACCAGGCCTGGAACCGATTTCTGTTTTCCCAGTTAAACGGACTTGTAGAGTACTTCGGGGAACTTGAAACGTTTTGCATGCTGCTCTTTGGGACATTCCATTTTCACGAACAGCTGCAATTGCTGCAAGCATTGCACTTTCAGTCCAAAGGCAATGCTTCCCTCTTGCAGCTCTCCTTCTTCCTTTATTATTTGTCTCCTCTGTTTTCGCCAATTTCTTGGCGTTCTTGCCTTTATTGACTTACACCATTTTCAATTAATTGACGCTGCAAGAAAAATGTTGTGAGCTTTAAAATTAAAAGCTGGCAGTCGATACCTAATTCTGGTCACCTGATACCTGATTCTGGCCGCTCGATACCTAATTCTGGTCACCTGATACCTGATTCTGGCCGCCCGATACCTAATTCTGGCCATCAGATACCTATCTCTGGCCATGGCCTGAATTACATTGCAGATGTGGTCAGAAATAGGTTTCTCTGCGTGACTTATTTTGCCGCACAGCATCTTATTAATCCGCCAACTGGGACAAACTATCAAGCTGCCATTAAATAATATAATGTTTACTTTATATGAAAATAACATTTGTTCGTTAAATAGACTTACCCAATTGAAGCAGTATGTTGATGAAAAACTTGAAAATCTCAAATTATGTATGCTGCAACAACTGGAAATGATCAAAACTTTGACACGTGATTAGAAAATCCGCTAGTCAGCTATGAGTTATTTTTAGCCTCGAGCCGCAAGCAAAACAAGGTGTGACAAAATAATTTCCCTTATAATAACTGTAGTACTCTTACTTTGGCTGTGAATAAAGGTCAAAAAGTGGCCTGAATTAGGTACCGGCCAGAATTAAGTCACTTTGCCCTAAATGAAGACATTGTTAGACTTGAACTAACATTGAGAGGATCATTGGACTTGACAGAGGGCAATGGAGATTATTTATTCGTATCCATCGCCATCAAATGACTAACGTCAGGAACTGATGATTATCCTAGATATTTTATTTCGCAATAATGTAGAATACGAAGACTTTATCGTTGATGTTCTCAAACAAGCATGAAGTCAGTCTCCGTCTAGACCTAATTTCAAGGTTTAAGATAACATTACAGCTGACATTTAGGCCCTGTTCAAAGGCCGATACCATATAGTTTGAAGTGTTACCGTTTATCAAATCAAGTCTTTATATTGCACCTATAGATCCCTCCTCCATAAAAAAGTCAAAAATCTGCTGTCTCCTACTAGTGTTGAACGCCGAGTCAAAGCAAGGATCGGTAATCTACTGGTAAATATAAGCGGAATGCGTTGATGACTTTGGCCTTGTCCGGCCCAGAACGTCTTCTTATGTCGAGGACAGATATGTAGAAAATACAAGTTACATTGTTAGTTAGGTTATTCTTATTATTAGATTATTCATATCAGACGACGATTGGTCAATCGGAGCTACAAAAATTAGCAGCAAAGATCAAACGTTTCTTCAAATAATTACACAAATGCAGCCCCATAATAATAGAAACACATCTGTACGGCAATGAACAATTATTGTTGTTTATTGCGTCCAGAAAAACAAAGTACAAGTCATGACAAAAAACATATCAATCACTGCGCAACAGGAAGCCAGGAAAAAGCTAAAAGCTTATACCACCCTGACCCCTAGTACCTGATTCACATTTCAGTCAACGTTTAGAGTGTCACACAGATCTAAGCTAAGTTATGCTGATGAGATGCAGTTGCGACCACAGTTTTGACAGTATACCTTAGTCAAATAATTATCAAAGTCAAGAAACAGAGTAATCAGAAGTATACAAACAAAGGCAATTTTATGATGAAAAAAAAATTATCACAAAATATGACAAAACATGAAAAATTATGCAAAATGAATATGAAAAATGAAAAAAAATGAAAGATGAAAAATGAGATAATTTAATATAATATAGAAGTAACACAAGAGGAAAGAAGAGAAAATCGAACAAAAGAGAGGTCTATTAATAATAATGTTACTATAACTAAGGCAAATAGATATCCTAATAAAAACAAAACAAAACAATGAGCGTGCCTTTCTCGTCATATATGCACAGACATCGACAGGCAGACAGGCAGGCAGAAGGAAAGAGAGAGAGAGACAGACAGACAGAGACAGAGACAGAGACAGAGACAGAGACAGACAGACAGAGAGAGACAGAGAGAGAGAGAGACAGAGAGAGAGACAGAGAGATAGAGAGAGACAGAGAGACAGAGACAGAGAGAGACAGAGACAGAGAGAGACAGAGAGAGAGACAGAGAGAGAGAGAGAGAGAGAGAGAGAGAGAGAGAGAGAGAGAGAGAGAGAGAGAGAGAGAGAGAGAGAGAGAGAGAGAGAGAGAGAGAGAGAGAGAGAGAGAGAGAGAGAGAGAGATGCGAGACTTCGACCGCTCGACGGAAATATTTACAGACACAGACATGTAGAAATATGAGAGGTACACGCAGACATCACGAGATATACAGAAAGACTGATCTTTAGGCACATAAACTTAAATGCACTAATAGCCTAGTTGGCACTAATCCAGCTGGCAGCGTGGAAGCGGAGGCTAAGGAACGGAAGGATAAGTTGATCATGGAATGGAAACGGAAAAAGGATAGCAAATAAGAGTAAATTATGCGCACAAGACTGGCCTTGGCTTTGTTTCTCAACAATTGCGCCGCAGGTAAACGTAAGGCTCAACATTTCCAGGGCTGACAAAATATCTGACATAATCGTGCATAGGTAAACATCAAGTAACCAGGTAATAATATCAGCTATTTGCATGCAGGTAAGCACATGTTTAATTGCTTGATTGGTTCTCAGGGAAGAAATAAACCTATAGATGTGTGCTATGGTATAGCGCTAGTGTGTATTCGTAACAAACTTATGTTGATTGCCACATAAGATGAGATATCGAGGATGTGCGTATGTTCGAGTGTTTGCATAACCTAGATGGCGCTATCGAACGCACTTTTTATCAGATTTATGTGACAGTACACAGAACAAAGATCTACCTTTACTTTGACATGGGTAGTTTTTTTTATTAGATATTACGAGAGCTGCTTATCTGTTATTGCCTGTGCTTGGTATGTAGCCCAATAAAAGCTATCAAAAGCAGTCGATTCTGCTTTGCAGCGTACTTACACAACAGCATAGACGTAGGCTACATGTAACAACAGCAACAAGCGACATGGAACCAGCGCATGACTTGGAACCGGAGAACAGTATTTCTGCGAAGCAATTAGCTCCTCATTGTCGTGAATATTGTCACCTTCATCACCACAAATATCACGGCTGGAGCCAGACTACGGTAAGCAACGCCATAAATTCCCTATAACGAAATCTTTGTGTTATTCATTTACTGACGAAATGAATGACATGACGCTTAGGCCTATACGCAAGGCAGTTAAGCCTCTACATAATTATATATTGACTACGGATGAATCACCGTTTACCATGTATATTGTAATCGTAAACTCCAAATTTTTAAAGCGTCACTTCAAAACTAAGCGCAGAACACCAGCTCATTCATGCATATTTACGTATAGCACACATACATGTAAGCCTATGCTTCTGCTTCAGTATTCTGCCGTTGGGCAGGTCCAAGAATCGAACAACGCAATTCTTCTCTAGGTTGTGCCTTTTCGTTAGTTTCTTTTTATCCTCGTCTGTTTGGTTTACTCATCCAGTCCAACTTTATATATATATATATATATAATTTTTTTTAATAAAGATACTAATATATATGTTTAGAGGCGCCATACGTAGGTTCAATGTGTGTTCGCAACGTCGTTGCTCTCTCCGCTCAGCTGCGCAAGCTGAACTTATTGTTCCCCGTGCGCGGACAGCCATACGGCAGCGCCGTGCCTTCTCTGTGGCTGGCCCCATGACCTGCAATGGGCTCCCTAGTCCTACCAAGCTACGCCAAATACCGATTGGTCATTTCACCCTGTTTCTTACTGTCCTCAAAACTTCGTCGTTCGAGCGTGGTTGGGCTGGGACAGCCTGGGAGTGCTCCTAAGGAGGCAGTCTTGAAGGGGCGCTATATAAAACTGCTTAATAATAATAATAATAATAATAATAATAATAATAATAATAATAATAATAATAATAATAATAATAATAATAATAATAATAATAATAATAATAATAATAATAATAATAATAATAATAATAATAATAATAATAATAATAATAATAATATAGCCCTAATGATTTATAAATGTGAATAAAAGAGCGATAATGATTGAAATAAAAATCACCATTATTATAACATGCCTGTTATTCCAAGGCATAGAAAAACCGAGACCTCTATTCCTGAGCATAAGGCTGACTGTTTGAAACGATAGGCCTACAGTTCCCCGATCTTATGGCGATATCCTTCGTTACAACATCACTACACTTTATGAGCAGTATATGCCCATGTATACATGTAATATGAATATGCATACAAGTAAACATGCATACATGTAAATGTCACAGTTAACAATGTGGGTTTATGCATAAGAAGTGTTTAGAGACGACAAGAAATGCTGTGGCATAGCAACGATAACTGTAGGCCTATAGGCTTAATATTGGTAAACACTATAAAACGTTGAAGGCTGAGGCTATGGCCTCTACCCTCGAGCTCAAGGCATGCGATAAACCATCAAAGCAACATGACGCTTTTACGGCCAGAGACGATTTACAGGACATCAACATTTACAACTGAAATGTCAATTAAAGATAAGTAGGCCCTACAAGGATCTTGACAAGGACCCTCGTGTACGGTAGTAGCTACGGATAAGATCATTTCATAGCTGCCATGCAGCCTTCCTCATACTCATACAAGTCATGTATACTGTATGTACGTCGTGCAAGCGTTGGGAATGCGCAACTTGGCAGTTTGTTGGGCATGATGACAAGATTTAACCTTTGACCCACTGCATTTGCATAAGTGATTCAGTAACGATACATAAAGTAGCCCTAGTTTTTTATATTTTATTCATTCTGTATAAATTTAAGTAGGCCTAGTTTTTATATTTTATTAATTTTGTAATCAATGAAACAATTCAAAGATAATAGTTAAGGAGTTAGGCCTAGATATCATTATTGTGATATAGTGATATTAAAATATCAATATATGACAATATAATATCTGCGTATACCGACATCTAATAATTGTTTAATTAGGCCCTATAAATAATTAATGGCTTGGTCTGCTTGACGAGTAGATCCGGTGTATGTGATGAGTTGATCCGATGGTCATAATTCAATCTCGTCTCTTCCTTCAGATCACCAGAATTTTCATGTAGGCATTCCTGCCTGTTTTGCCCAACAGCGACCATCAATTAATGAGTTATTGCATTACGGTAGTAGCGTTTTGTAAGTTTGATTAGACCATTAAGACGCTGGTCTTTAAGAAATAGTAATGAATACACGGATTGAATGCCAGTGGATTCAAGCTCTCTTGTTCTGTTACTGATGGTCAATAGCTCCAAGATCTCCCACGAGAGATGCTGGACATGGTGCTGATGAAGACGGTGATGGAGCTGGTCCGATCTGCCTGGGATGACACGGCCTACCAAGTGTCCACTGACATGTACTTACATCTGGCCACCGTCTGGTCCGAGTGGTATTACCGAATGACCACTCGTTGGTTTCGTCTGGTTCTCAAGCGCAAGCTATGCAAACTAGGTCAGATACATAACATGATTTATTGATTGCAATCATAAGAATATAATGAACAGTAACAATGCAACAGGAGCCAGAAAAATTTACAGCCTCAATTATGCTAGACCTGACCTCTGTTTATAATTTACAATGACTACCGAAGGTCTTTGGTCTATATATATCTAGACATAAATTCTTCAATACTTACATTCCTTCGGTAGCGCTGCAACGAAATATGTCGAAATCTATCAATGTCTCTTTTTGACACTTTGGCAATCGATGCTTCCCACTGAGGCAATACTACTGACAGACTATGAAGTTTACAGGAAGTAAATAAGCCAACACTGGATAATTGCTTAGCGACTATATATCATAAGATTTCCTAACCATGCACAATGGTTGCAACATATGCGGAAAAGGCGCCAAGATAAAACAAAACTCCAGTAAACTTGTGCATAAATCAACTAAGCATCCCATTGAAATGCTTGCTAGGAAATGACTCATTACATTTCACAACTAAAATACAAAATTTAAAACTGTGAAACTTAACCTCATAGTTATATGACGCCTTCATTTGCTAACAGATCCTTCGGCCAAATACCTTCAAAGTCCGGAGAAGCTGAACAGTGTGCAGCTGAGCGTTCCCATCTGGGGAGTGACAGTGATTGACAACGAACTGTTCGTCGTTTCGATGCGTCTCCCGGCGATACTCGTCTACGATAAGACGTCACTGGTGCGTCGCAGGTGCCACGAAATTGATCAGCTGAGGCGGCCACGTGACATTGCTTCCCTCGCCGATCAAAGGCTTCTGTTTGTAGTCGAGAGCGGTGGCTCTCCTTACTGGATCCACTGCATCAAGCCAAACGGAGAATTCGTGACCAAGTGGGACGTCGGAAGCGATCCAAGAAACCTGTCTGTTGCCAACGGAAATGAGGTTCTCGTGACGTGCAATGAGTGCATCAAGGTCTACACGAAGGACGGAGTGGCCATCCGTGAGATCAGACTCCAGAATGATGCTCCGGTTGTCTGGCAAGCGCTCCATCTCAACACCGGAAATTACGTCATTTGCCAGGGTTTCCAAAGCGTGACGCCCTACCATCGGGTCAGTCTTCTCCAGAGTGACGGCACGCTGACCAAGTGGTTTGGAGGACCCAGGGGCGCCGAAGTAGACAAGCTGTCCAATCCGTTCCACATAGGTGTCGATAAGGACCAGTGCGTCCTTGTGGTTGATACAGGAAACAACCGAGTGCGTCTCTTCACGCCCAAGCTGGTCCACGTCAGAGACCTAGTCACCGAAGACAAGGTAACCGACGGTAGCGCAGCCAACGAATCTATCGCCATTAGCCGTCATTTTCTCGACGGTAAATCGGGCCGAATGTACATTGGAACGAACAGTGGACAACTGATCGTCTTTCGCGTGTTCAACGATGCCGCTGTCGCTTAGCCTACTCAGGCATGCGTGTATAAAATTATGTAGGTATATATACCTGGCTATGTAGAGGCTGCAGCATATGCATATTAAGAACGCAACCGTGGCTTTTAAACCTGGACATCTAAACGAACTAACACGGTGTCACATAAGGTGGTTGAAAATGTTTATTGAGCTGGAACAGAACGTGTTTTTATAAACAAGTCTCTCCAGTCTTCAGTAACATTTAGTCCTAGGCCCCCTACTTGCATCATTCTGTATCCATGGGTGGCACGTCTTCAATGTTAATTGCGCATGTTGCTTAAACAATAGCGCATGCATCTGCATGTACATTGCTCATCAACAACTGTATAATGTTTTGACGATCAGGAGCAATAATATCCGAATCAGTTACCTGCGTACTCCATTAGAAGGCTATAAAAATTATGCTTAAGCATGTTAATGACCACATCTTACCCATCTTTATACTGTCTGATATCTAAGCCCTGTTTTCCATCTTGACTCTTCTTTGGTCTACGCGTGTATTTAATTTTTTTTCAATTGCACATGTGATTGTTTTGTTAAGCATGAATTAATTAAATTCGTCTGCAGCAACCGTTAGGACCCGACTAATAGGTCATACTATGTTCGAACACGTAACTACAGGGATGAGTTATTAAGCACTCTGCGTTAAATTGCAACTGTTCTAACTATTTTATGTTATGTCATGCTATGTTCTGTTATTGTTATTAAACATTTATAAGTGATAAATTGCTTGTGCTGCGTACGTACAGTGTAAGGTAATGTATGTAACGGGGCAGTTATATATAGCATGCACTCATTGCACTCCACATATAGCAACTCTCAAAAGAGCTGCTTACGAGGCTATCTAACTTATGTCTAACGGTGTCACGACAATCGGAAGATCGATGAAAATAGAGCTTAAATTAGAAACTGGATTCTCGATGAAAATATAGCTCAAACTAGAAGCTGGAAGATCGTCAACCATTTGTCTGTGAACCATTTGTCGTGAACCATTTGTCGGTGAACCATTTGTTCGCGAACCATTTGTCGTGACACCGTTATACATAAGTTAGATCTTCCAGCTTCTAGTTTGAGCCCATATTTTCATTATCGCTCATCCAGCTTCTACTTTGATGGAAATAGAGCTAAACATGCAGTTTCGTAGTCCAATGTAAAAAACACAAACTAGTGAACCATTTGTCGTGGATCCTGTCTAACTATCTAAACTAGCACAACCTTAGGTAAACAGAAAGTGTCAGGAACTGAATCGATTGAATTGAAATATTATGTATATATTTAAGGGACGATTGTTCCAACGTGAAGGTCTGATGCACGAGAAAGAGCGATGTGCTGGTAATGATTTGTGGAAGTCAAGAACCTCTAAATCTCAGGCTTGCTTAACTTATTCACGTATTTTGTGGCGACGATTCGACTGAGATAAGTAGGGAATTCGCCGTCTCTGCAGACACGGTGCCCCTCTCTCTGCCTATACCTTTCTCCCTTCTCTGTCCCTCTTGTTTGTGTTTGCGCGGTTAGTCGTAGCCAGATGGCTTATATGCACTAAGCAGGAAGTAGATTTTGTGCAATATATAGTCGTAGGAAGAAGTAGTTTTAGAGCATTTTTAAGCCAACAAAAGCAGCATTTTGTAATGCCTAAATATGTTTTGGAATGTTCTGTAAAAGCCTGTCTGCAACTATGATCATACCTGAAGCCGAAGCAAATTTTTGAAGTAAACATTACATTTTGTGGATTTTTGCAGGACTCTAATTGTGTTGTTTAACTTGTTCTAGCTTCTAAGGTATTTTAGCACACTTCACTTTACTACATAACAAACACTATTCAAGTTGTATTACACACAAGAATGTAATGTAACAAAATAAAAAGGTAGTTTAATATTAGACAATAAAAACAGAAATGTAGTCGTTTTATAGGTTGTCGATTCATTATGATGTTGTCCCGTAGCCGACTAAGTCTTGTAATCCTAGCTTATTTGAAGCTATTTCTTAAACTTAATTCGTAATAATTATGATTTAAAAACAGTGGAAGTGAGATATTCCCCCAACACCAAACGGGTGCACAGGCCAAGTACAAGATTAAAGTGTAAATTAGTTTTATTTGTATTTCTTATGAAACAGCCAATCCGCCATTTTGAAATTAGTTTTTAGTCTCCTGGCCATGAGTGATACCACTACTCTTTCCCCCTCCCCAATGATGATGATGATGATGATGATGATGATGATGATGATGATGATGATGATGATGATGATGATGATGATGATGATGATGATGATGATGATGATGATGATGATGATGATGATGATGATGATGATGAGGAGGATGATGATGATGATGATGTTGATGATGATGATGATGATGATGATGATGATGATGATGATGATGATGATGATGATGATGATGATGATGATGATGATGATGATGATGATGATGATAGCGACAGTAATAATAATAGCAATGAGCGTGATGATGATGGTGATCACACTGATGATAATGCTCGGTAGGCCCAATTGTTTTGAATCTAGAGACTAGACGGCTTCCTCAGATAAAATAATAATGGACAAAAACAATGGATATGAAAAGTAGGGTTAAGGTACCATCCAGTCCAAAAAGTGGGGGTACGGGTACCCCTCGGATCCTCCATAAATTACGCCTATGGGTTAGAGAAGGAGAGGTGTGAATGAAATGTAATACAGTGATTGCGGAGGTGAAGGTAAGAGACCGCGAATTATTCGATAGGTGCATGGAAGGGTCAGGGATTTGCTTGATTTGATCAGGAAGATTTAGGATGATGAATTCTGTTTTGGAATGGTTAAGGCAGAGGAGATTGGATGACATCCACTGTGAGACTAGGTCAGGGGTGCGCAACCTTTTCGTTAATTTCGGCCGCATTACAGGTTCATATTCTCATCACGGCCGCATGGGCGGCGATCCAGGGATCGAGGGGAATAAGACTCCCACCTTTATCAGTGGAGGGACACACTGTACAGTTGTCCCTCGCCAAAATTTTGAAGAAACACCAAAAAGGTTGACACATTTTTTTGCGCGTGAGCGCGAAAAAAATTTTCACCTCTTTTTTGACCAGATCAGTTCAAAAGTGTCCCGTGTCCCTTCCACCTGTCATACAAGATCGCCGCCAGCGCACGACCGCCAAGATATAGATCTGCTACTATTATTTAAGAGTAGGGCTATAATAGCATAGAGGTGAGGAATTTATTGTCACTTAAGGAACAATTTATATTCTTCATGGAATAGAATTCCACAGTTTCCTATTTATGAATTAATCTGCACACGGCCGCCAAAACATTATCATTAGCTCAACTGTCCACGGCCGCCAATTCTCCCTCTCACGGCCGCATGCGGCCGTACGGCCGCAGGTTGCGCACCGCTGGACTAGGTTAACCACGTTGAGTAATTGTGTGATGGAGGTGGAGAAGGAGCTTGCGGAGAGGGATTATGTAGAGTTGGGTGTCGTCTGTGTAGAGATGGTGGTCAACAGAGGAGGATTTTATGAGATGGTTTAAATGTTTTATGCAGTGGACCCATAACGTAGCCTTGAGGGACACCACAGGAGAGACGGAGGGGTTGCGAGCAGTGGCTGGAGGTTTTAACATAGAAGGACCTGGAAGACAAATAAACCAGAGTCGAGCAGTGCCAGAGACGCCAAACCAAGATCGTTGAAGGAGGAAGCAGCTAATTATACGGCCTCCTCAGACCGAACAGAGAGGAAACGAAGAGCTTAGTGGGCGACTCATCGACGATTCGACAAGAATTCGAAGACAGTAACGATCCTTAGTGAATTTTCTACTTGGTTGTGATGTGGCTTGAATAGGCTAACGTAGCCATAGGTGTAAAATACGGGTGGTACGAGCCTACGAGGGGTACACGTACCCCAATTTTTGGACTGGAGAGTACCGTACCCCACACCTTTCATACCCATTGTTTGTGCCCATTATTATTTAATTTATTTTACCTGAGGAAGCCCTCCAGATTCAAAACAATTACCGAGCATTAGTGTACAACACACGTCTCTTCAATAATGAAACACGTCTATTGTTAGTAATTTGAAATTATTATTTTTATTTTTATTATATAATTGTTGTTGTCGTTATTATTGTTACATTTATTATTACGCTTATTATCATTAGGCCCTATTATATTTATTTTTATTGTTATTATTATCATCAGCACATCATCATTATCATTATTATTCGGCATTGCATATAAATGGCGCCAAATTTAGGTTCATTCAATTCAATTCAATTTCAATTTCAAATAACCAAATGCCCCCTCCCCCAATATTTTGAACAAGTTTACGCCAGTGTTGGTACCCCACTTTCTAGAGCAAAGTTACACCTCCGATCGTAGCCTACGTAAAACTTATACAGTTAAAATAGATAATATTCAATTGGTTCAATCTCGTTTAATCTTCAATTATATGCTTAATTATTAATTCTGTTCATAATCTTGAACTGCAATAGGGCCTATCAGCCCTATCTAGTCTAGCTGTCATTGCCTGTTTCGTGGGTGTCAGTCCCGAAAGTCGTTAAACAGAAAATACATGCATCAGGCTGCTGCTTCGTTAATAATAATCTTCGTTTAATATTTTCAAACTGACAATTACGCAGTATGATTACAAATCTGTATGAACGGATGATCACAAGTTATTACATAAGTCGAATTTTAACTGTATACGGCAGCCATGCAAATCGCCCATCACGTCCTACATCTCATTTTAACAACGCGCCATCTCGCGAATGATACGTTGAGTGGACCTTTGAAGGATTTGTACATGATTTGGACAAAATTGTGAGAGCAGGACTGCGTGGCATCCTCGATGGTAAAACGAGCGACGACCATGCAGTGGACCCAATCATCAACGACGGTAAGAAATTTAAAATGGGCGTTTGTAGCGCCGATAAGCGGGCAATTTTATTCTACCTCTTTGGTATCAGCCGCTGGTACACCGTACACGCGTAGACTTGATCAAGGTCAACTTCAATTTTCACACCTGATAATAAATATGATGTCTTAAAGCTCCGCAGGCAATGTTTTAATATGCAGGTGTAATTATTTGTCGATTTTCCTTTATAAATAATTTTAACTGAATGCATAAATTTCCTCGATATTTTTCTGTCGGCCATGTACATACTAGTTTCCCGGTATTAAATATGGAGTATCTAGACCTGTAAATTATTGGTCCTTGTTTAATTCTTAAATATATGGTGAGGATTCTATATTAGAGGATTGGTTACTCATAACAATAATGTGTACACCCGTTTTAACTCACCCACAGATGTCGCCCCACTTTAAATTTTGTTTTTGACAGTTAATATGGCGTTTTAAATTTCCAAAGACAATTTTTAATTCGCAAACATAATTTTTCGTCGATTTGCCTTCATAAATATAGTTAACTTAAGGCATTTATTTTTTTATGTAAATAAGATGCAAAATGTTTCAGACCCCGATTATCGCTCAAAAGGTAGGTACACGACGTTATATAAGGAGTTTCCAGTCCTTTGCATGCAATGTCCTTGATCTATGGTCTTAATGGCAGAGATGCATGCAGCGATCATTGATATGTATTAATAGTTACTGGATAGCTAATGGGCTCTAAAAGTTCGGTTATCGCTCAGTCCATTGATATGTATTAAGAGTTACTATTAATACATATCCTCCCTGACCATAGACATCAACGATCTCTATTAATAGCTACACATCAGCGATCGACATGGTGGTGCAGACAAGACGACAAGAGGCTTGTTGAAGTCCGTTCTTTAACTTGTAGTCTAACCATTCAAAGGACTTAATTACGAAATCCATTCTAACTAAAATTTCGATATATCGTAAAATGTAAAGCATTATATAATTTCGCTGCTTATTATACGTATCAAAATGGTTAGCTCGTGTTGTGCTATCGGCTGCACAAATAAAGTTGGATCGTACAGTTGTGGGAGGAAAATAACTTTTCACAGGTACGCAGCTAAAACACACTAGTTTGTGTAAATCTTAGTTCTGTAATAACACAAATGATTGCATATATGGCTGTAATAACACAAATGATTGCATATATGGCACCGCGGTTACTTTAAACCCTTTACCCAAAAATGTCTACCCGGTAGATCATTACCCTTGCCTAGTGAGTTTTATAAGTTTGGGGCTGCATAACAAACTCGCCACAAAAGACTATGTCATGCTAAATTAACTATTCAGTAGTGCGAAGATTTTTCTTGGTAAGCAATTCTACAGTTAGAATAAAGGTTATTGTGTATAGTCAAAGTTCTCTTGTTGGCTGCATTCTAGTGATATTAGCATTCTTTAACAAAAATTGTGATAGTATAGAGAGATTATAAGCAAACAGTTGTGCAGATTTTGGAGAAAACGTAGCAGCACAAACCTCATCATTTTATCCCGGTTGCAAAAGCAATGACTCGGAATGTAAACTTTATTGTATTTTTGCTGTACCCCATTATAATGATAAAGTATCGACAATTGTGATCAAGCAACCGTGCATTTGAACATGAATATAGTCTCTAATTTAACACACAAAATATTTGTGGTATTATAGGGTGAGATAGTGTTTGCTGTAAACACTAGATATTGTACTTCAGGATTTCATGGCACACTATCAGAAATAATAGTATAGCTGTAGTAACGAAACATGACTATGGCATATTTTGTTTGTTTAGGTTTCCTGCTGAGGAGATGCGACGATCAGCCTGGGTGAAAGCAGTGAATCGCATTGACCCAAACAAACACAACATTTGGAATCCTAGTACAACTGCTGTGTTGTGCTCTGAGCACTTCATGATGGATGATTTTCTGTTCTATCATGGAGCAACAGTGTTGAAGAAAGATGCAGTTCCATCAAAGTTCAGTTTCCCACAATGCGAGGTATGAAATCTGTAAGAATTAAAATCTCAGGAAACAAAGCCAGCCTCTTAAGTGCCAGTATATTATAAATACTGGGTCGTATTTGGTGTCAGTATGCGGTACCAGCAACAATTGCACGAATTACATTGCACGAAAATTGCTGATAAAGTTGAGAAAGAGTTGCATTCGTGTGTTAGTGGTGCAGTGATCATGGTAAGAAGAAATACAAATAATGCATTTTACCCAGGGTTAAAAACAATTTGTATAAATAAACACTAGGGTATTTATAAGAAATTTTACAGTAACCTGTATAATAAATCAGAGCAACAGGAGCAGTATTCTCATGTTTTCACATCATGTTTATCTATCCCCTGTTCAAAATTTTAACATAGTGCTTCTGAGCTTCTTCTCTTGACTCTGACATTTTGCCAATCAGTCTTATATATGTTATAATGCTGCTTTAGAAGGTACAGACTGGAGTCGAGACATATCTTTGGATAGGCGTTTGAATTGATTTATAATTGGCTTTAAATTAATGGTTTTCAGGCTATCATTTACTGCGCACGTGAGTGAAAGCTAGTTCAAACGCTACTGTCCCGTTGTGCTGTGAAGCTGATTCTTTATAAGTTTCAGTTTTGAAAATGAACATTCCCCTGTACAGTTGGTCTTGTGAGACCAAGGTCTTGGTCTCAAGTGCACTTGAGTTCATTTTTAAAAGTCTTGGTCTTGGCATCCTTGCAATCATAGCTAAGAAGTTTCACTTGTGCCACCAGTGGAGGTCATGAACACATTATTTTTTTTGTTTTCTTTTGCATAGGCTATGAAAGCGCTCGGGCACTCATCAAAGACCAGCACAGCTGCGATGGCTTCAGTTCCTTTTGCTTCAAGTTCTACCGAGTTTCCAGTTCAGCCTTCTTTTATCTGTAAAGAGCACTCGTATGCCATACTGGCCAGCCCTCGGACGTTGAAGCGTAAAAGTGAGCCTCTTGAAGAAAGACTGGTTACAATGAAACAGGCTCTGTACAATGCGGAACATCGAGAAAGTCGAGCCAAATCAAAGGTTCTGCATATTTTAGAGGAACTAAGCTGCAAAGCGCAGTTATGTGTTACTACCAAGTATACTGTTAGTTACCATTTACATGAAATAATTGTGATTTATTGCACAGTGTTTAATGAAAACTTCAGATTTTCTGCTACTCTTTTGTTATCACTAAGTATTCTGTTAAATAGTTATAGTTTATGTGAAACAGTGAATTTTTGTACTCAATGTCCAATGTTTAACTAAATATTGCTCACAAGAAGTCAAAAAACAACAAGCTAGTTAAACAAGTTTACAACTAAATCAGTTACAGCAATGTTAGTGAATATATAATTGGTAATTAAAATGGCTGAAAGACTGGAAATCATAAAGTCATTTGAAACATTTTGTCTTTGCAGTATTATTGATTCTTGAACAAAATAGCTTTTGTTAATGAGTGACGAACAGAAGAACACTGTAGACTTTGGTTTTTTAAATTAACAGCATGGAATCGGCGCAGTTTAAGGAAAACCCTACAGATATTACGAACAAGATCAGTGTAATGACTTTCAATACCATAAAGTGTGTCACAGAAGTGCTGACTCAAATCACTGAACAAATTGTCGGGAATGTTTTCTAACACTTTTGCTTCCAAGGCTTTTCCCCATTGATCCTGCTTCGACACATGATGGAAATCAGCATTGGATCTCAAAACCTTCTCAGCATGTTCTACAACTTTCACAAGACTAGTTGAGGGTGTCACAAGTCCTCCATTGTTCTTTATTTCCAGCAGACTGTTTGTTTTGGGTCCTGCCTTTTCAACCAGTGCTGATAAGCAATCACCACATGAAATTGTTGCTGACAGTCTGCGAACAATCCAACCGGCTATATATGACAAAATGTTGGTAACTAATGGTGACAGCTTTGTTAAAGTGCCTGGATTGCTATCGATTCTTCTCATCCACTTCCTTATCGTACTTTCGGCAGGTAGTTTTAAGTTTTTACGACAAAATGCATATGCTTTTGGACTAAAACTGTAGCGTTGTTGCAAACTGACGCTGTTCTTCTGTATATTTCCAATTGCATTTGAAATATTGTAATAACTAATGTGTCAATTTAATTTAATTTAATGTTCTTAGTTGAATGAATAAAGAAAGAAATATTTTAATAACTAATGTGTCTATTTTTATTTTATTTAATGTTTAGTTGAATAAAGAAAGAAAAAAATTATCAACAGTTATCAGTCACCTCACTATCTATAAAAAAAATCATGAATATAAAGACACTGTTTAAGATGATGACAAAGTGCAGGTCAGTTGAGCAATGCTTGATATGGTTACTGGTTAGTGCTTGGATTGCAACCATCCATACAATACTATCTCATATGGGTCAGTTGACTCGTCATCTATCTGGTTCAGTAAATTATTATTAATAAAGCACTTGTATTCCATGTTGCTGGATTGCTTGGGCTTCTGCCAAAAGATACTTCAACCTCAAGAGGAAAGGCCATAAAAACACGTAATAATGAAGTTAATTTTGCATAAATCAGAGGTGGCGAACCTTTTTTAAGGTGCATGCCAAAATACTGCTAAATCATTTTTTTAAATACCGTCGCGTGCCCTTCGGAATATTGCAGAGTATATAATTATTTTTCTCATATAGATTTTAGCTAACAAAACGTAAGAAAAATAAATTAAAGACGTTATTTCAAAGACTGTCTTTGAATGGTGTTAAAATAACGTCCACTTTGGGCACGCGTGCCATAGGTTCGCCATCCCTGAGATAAATATTTGTTCACACATGATCGGTAAAGGCCAGTCAGTGCCGTGTCCGGTGATACTACAATAACATTATTATTAATATTCTTTATTGTAAAACCAAAAGCGAACTGCACATTGGTGAACAAGTAAAGAAAAAATATAAAACATTGAAGTAATAAGAAGATACTAATATTTGAAAAAATCAAATATTGTTTTCCGCAATACAAAAGTTCTACAAACTTAGCTTTAACATTAATTACAAAATGGTTATATACGCGGCAATGCACAATTCAGTGCATGTTAAACATGATGTTTTGCTCTGCACATGCAATTGTTTATTGCTTTAAAAATAATTATTCGTTGATAGAAACCCAAATGCATTTGTTGTGTAAACATAACCTTATACGCCTTTGCCGCTAGGGGCACCACGCTCCATAAACGCCATAACACGACGTTATACATTTTTGTCGCTAGAGGCGTTATGCTCCATGGACGCCATAACCAGTCACATAAGGACTTTTCAGTCTTTTATATTAATAAGTCATAATCCCTGACCGGAAGTCCACGAAGCCACGACTGATTCGCCGTCGGGCATAGGCCAATGACTGAAGCTTTATCAATCCAGTACTATTTATACATATCAATGGCAGCGATGATCCGCGTTTCCGGTAGTCTGTTAAGGCGATCATATGGATCTGCAGTTTCGAGTCGTATTTTAGTCGCTTGCAGACACCTTACTGAAAGAATGTCGTCAGCTGGAGTTGGGACAAACCACAATAAGCCATCTGTTGGTATTATTGTGATTGGGGATGAGATCTTGAAGGGACAGACGGCGGACACAAATTCACACTTCTTGACCCGTCGACTATTTTCACTTGGAGTTAAAGTTCAAAAGATATCTGTAATCTCAGACGATGTGGACGCCATTGCGAGCGAGGTAACTATCGTGCACATTTAGAAACTGAATGGAGTGCCGAGGTCTTTAAATGACATACATCACGCGATGTATACTTGGCTGGGCCCACTACGGACGAATGCACCAAGCCTGCATGGAGAATAATTTGGTACCGTGAGGGATATTAAGACGGGCAATGTTGTCCCCGACCAATTAATTGAAAAATTATAAGGGTCGAAGCCTTACGGTTGCCATGGGAAAACGTGAACGTTTACTTTGACCTTAGGCCCAGGGCGATCAAGTCGGTCAGCGCAAGCGTGTACTTTGAGCAGTGGCGGCGCCGCGTATGTTTGTTGTACGGCTTTGCCGTACCACTTTTTAAGGTTTTACGGCAAAAACATCATTTTGCCGTACACTTTTACCCAGACCCTCTAATTTGCCGTACTACTTTTCAAATCGTGGCGCCGCCACTGACTTTGAGTACTTGTCCCGTTGTCGTCATTCCTTATTTGCAACGGAGCATAGACAAGAAATTCTGAACTGGTTGAGAGTCTTTCAAGAAGAGGATCCGTTTGTCTGGTTCTATTTCAGGTAGAGCCAGCCAATGGAGACTTTTACATGTTTCATGAATTTGCTGTATAACAATATTCCATTTAATATTGAATGTTATAACAACTGTTATAACAACTGTTCTGGGGTGTACAGATTTTGAGCCCATGGATACTTTTGGTGGTAATGTTTTGCTATAGCTGCTAAATCATTAATGATGTGGCAACCGCTGATTGAGTTGAAACAGAGTGCTGCACGCCACAGCAGCAAATAATAAGGAAGTAATGAGTAAGTGACAGATTACCTCATGTGAGAGATTTTGTAAAATGCTTTTATTGGTTAATAAATTATTGAACCATGTAAGATTCTGCAATACATATGAAAACATCAAGGTTTAAATAATAAGGAAGTATTACAACAACAGCAAACTCTTCGGAAAGACAGTGCACAAAAATTAATGACTGCTTGTGTTTAATTTAACATAAACCAACAAGCCAACCTGAGAAGATGGACATGTCCACATGAAATTTAAAATCACTTGACTAGGTGTCACATCCATTTTAGGTTCTTTGGAACAAATTGCTGGCTTGCTGGGTGGTTTATGTTACAGTAAGCACAAGAAGTCGCTAATTTTTGTGCACTTGCCTTTTGTATGGGGCAATGCAATATGGCACTAGTCTTGTGAAAACAAAGTAAATTCTGGTTATATTATGTCATGTTTTTATGATGCAGCGCATGTTGTCAGAAGCTTTTACCAATTACTTACTTACCTATCAATGGATATTTGCTTTTTGAACATGCAGTGCTCTGTTTCGACACAAGCTGGAGGTGCAGTACTGTTGATAATATTCTGGCTTAAAGCAAAACACGAACATTTTGTTAAATAAAAGCATTTTATTTCGTGACAATGGTAATTGACCTCGATGTGATTATATTCAGCACATTTATTATCTAATTTGCATATTAAATGTGCCTGACTGCTTTTAGAGCTGTTTTCTTGTATGTTTTTGGCAGGTACTTGAATTTTCTAAGAAGTTCACATATGTCATAACTTCTGGTGGCATAGGCCCAACACACGATGACATGACGTTTGAAGGCGTGGCAAAGGCTTTTGGTGAAAAGGTTGTGCCAAATGCTGACCTCGTAGCCTTGTGCAAGGCATTCTTTGGTACAGATGACCTCCAGTCTCCTAAGCTTAAGCTTGCTTTCATTCCAGAGTCAAGCTCTTTGCGTTATGGCGTTGACAAGTTAACTGGTGAGAAATCTCGTTTCCCTCTGGTTGTTGTTAAAAATGTATTCATATTTCCTGGAGTACCCAAGCTCATGGAAGGAGCCTTCAACAGGCTGGAGGATCTTTTCCGAAACCCAAGTGCTCAGTTCTGCACACGTGATGTTTTTATCAAGTCTGATGAAGTCTCGATAACAGGCCTTCTGAATGATGCAAATGCCAAGTTTAAAGATTCAGTCACAATTGGCTCATACCCAGACTTCTATAACTGTTACTACAAGGTCAAGCTGACCCTTGAGTCACGAGAAAGTTCTCAGCTGGACAAACTCTGTGACTTTCTCCAAAAGAATCTTCCAGAAAACGCCATAGTACAGTACGATGGTAATCCTCTGGACCGAGTGGCCGACAAAGTATATGGTTTGATTAGTTCTACAAAGAATCCTGTCTTTGCTGAAAGACTTAAGTTGTCTTTAGGAGTGCTGGAAGAGAGCATTGGTCGTTATGATTTGAAAGAAATTTGTGTGGGATACAATGGTGGAAAGGACTGTACAGCGCTGCTGCACATGATCCATGCAGTAGTCCGGCGAAAGTTTGGTGCCGAGACTCCTAAACTGAAGGCCTTGTACATACGTCGTGGTCAGCCTTTTCCAGAAGTGGAACTGTTCATAAAAGATTGTCGAAACAGGTACAACATAGAACTGATCACAATTACTGGACGCATTAAAGATGCACTTGGAGAACTGAAGGTCAAAGACCCAAGTCTGAAAGCAGTCTTAATGGGAACGCGTAGAACTGATCCCCACAGTTCAGATCTGCTCAACTTTAGTCCGACAGATGCAGGCTGGCCAGAGTATATGCGCGTCAATCCTATGCTAGATTGGAGTTACACTGATGTTTGGTTATTCATTCGGTCACTGAACCTTCCATACTGTACTCTGTATGACAGAGGGTATACTTCCCTGGGTAGTATGGAAAATACACATCCCAACCCTGCGTTACAGCTGGTTGATGCAAAGGGAATTGTCTATTACAGGCCGGCCTATGAACTGACTGAGGAATGCAGTGAGAGAGCTGGAAGAAACTGAAATTCTAGGTATACATGTATAAGCCAGTCTTTACCATTTCTTAAATTTTTGACTAGTTATTCAAGTCTGTCTTTGTGTTAGCTGTTTTACATGATACCGTACTACGATTTCAAACCTGCATGTTATGATTCACAGGTTTAGTCTGGATTTGTGAACAGATCAGTAGTTTTTAAAAATATTCTAAGCTGTTTCTGAAAGCTTTGTATTTTTAACTGTGAAGCTTTCAAGTATTAACAAGACTTAATTATAAATCTGTGAATGTAGAATGCTAGTGTTTTAGATGTACAAATACAGTGGATCATCTTTATAGCACATATCATCATTTGAATTCTGCAACATGTCCCATATTGTTTTAGCTTAAGGACACAGCATTATTATAACTTGTTAAAATGTTATGTATGAGTCGTGTTATGGGTAGTTCCAGTGCAGAACTATTTATGGAGTTCAGCAGTTTTCAAACAGTGAGGGATGAGTTGCTTGGTAAGATGCAATTCCATAAGCTTAAAAATCTGTAAAACATATGTGATGTCTGACTGTCTTCAGTACCAATAGTCATTTTGCCTTTTAAATAGTTTGTAGCTGTTGTTTAGTTAAACTTTGCATGACTTACATTAAGCAGTGTTACTTGGTTTGAAGTTGTCCTTTTAACTCATTCGGTTTATGTAGAGTGAGAATTACCAATAAGATGTACCAGTGTCCAGTCAGACAAACTCTGAGTCTGCTCTTAACTTATGTACAACTTGTCTGCTAGTTTGTTCACAAATTTTGGTATCTTTTTGTGCAGGATATTCTGAAAATTGGACCTAGTGAGCTGCTACGTCGGGTTTTGGTGTTCAAAATAATAGAAATGTGCACTTCATATGAGGCTACCTAAATACAGTTAATGGGTAAACTTAACCCTTTAATGACAAGGGGGAGTAGTTTTCCATATGTTTTAGTATTAAAAAGGTTTTTATAGAACACCAAGTGACTTAAATTTAACCTGAATGCCACGCCATGATAGAAATAATGTGATTCAAATTATCAGGGTATGTTATTCATGTTTTGTCTTCAGACTTATGCAACTGATTTGTTGTGGCCATGTTGTATCTCGAATGAACTTTTGACCACCGGAACAATATATTTTAGGAGTTTCTGTAGAAGCATGTGCAGTGTGCACTGTGTTACCATTACTTTCATTGGTATCTCTTCAAAAGCAAAAACTGTCTGAAGTGCAATCACTTTTAGATCAGTATGCTGATACACAAGGACATTTGTTCCACAGCCTGTTAACCAATCGCGGACTGGTACTGACTGAGCTACAGACTACAGCAGCACTGTTCCATACAATTATGACCTCCTAATGAGTCGACATCAGATCAGCTAACAGTTGGCATAAGTTGCCCGTGCTTTCATCCCAACTTGCATCAGCTTGAAAACTTATTGATAGAGGGCAGCACATTTGTGAGGTGACAGGTTATTGCAGTGAGTAATGGTGAGGGGTCATCCATAAAGGACGTCCTCAAAATATGACCTATTTTGGACCCCTCCCTCCCCCTTGTCCCCATCTGTCCGCATTTGACTTTACACTTTTCCCCCACCCCATTACGGGCGTCCGCACGTCAAGGCCAATGAAAAAACCAACATTGTTACTAACGACATTAATAAGCTACCAGTTCTGTCTTATTAAAAATCACCTTACTTAAAATGTCAACCAGCACATGCTATTTAAAATTTAACAGTAAGCCCACAGTGTTTTAAAGTTCTAACACATGGCATGAGGTTTTAGGCTATCATCTCACTGACCTTTTCGTCTCTCGGGAAATGTTAAAACAAAAGGGCATTTAAAAATCTATCAAATTTAGATGCGGACGTCCGCACTGGTCATAACCTTCCCTCCCCCTTGTCCGCATTTGAATGACCTTCCCTCATTGCGGACGTCCTTTATGGATGACCTCTGAGTGTGAGAGCAGACTGAGTGTTAAGGATCATACAGTGGCGGCGCGTGGGGGGTGCAAGGGGGTGCGGTCGCACCGGGCGGCCTCTTTAGGGGGGGGCGGCACTTTGACTACCTGGAATATTTTTTCGGTGCTTCCTGTGGTCACCGTAGTGTTTAATTTGGAGTTATTACGTAATTCGTTGCTAGAAATTTCAATGAAACTTTAATATCATAATTCAGTGAACTGTAAATCTTCACTGTTCATGCGAGTTTCAATGTATTTCTTTTTAAAAATTGATTTAGATCATTTTAAGCCTATAGTTTCTAGCGTAGCTATGATATTTTGAGCCCGGGGACGAACTATGAATTTGGCGCCCCCACCCCGTTTTACTATTTCACATTTTCCAAATAATAGAATGGCAATTTTTATTTTAATTAAATAAAATATGAAAAATACAGATAGCACATGCATGTTGCACCTTATTGCTAAATGGGGCGCCAAAATCATACATGAGAACTGGTTTGTAAGTAATATGGATATAACTGGATATATCTGGGGCTCCAAAATTAAATCACATAAATTTATGTGGGATAAACTAGTTAAAACTGCATCAAAATTAAGAGTAAACTTGTTTATCTTTACCCTCATTTCGGCGCCTCTTCCTTGGCGCCCGGGGCTACGTCTCTGGTTTCTAGAAATAATGATTGCGCTTAATTATATTGATACTGTGGTATTACTTTTGATGCACACTTCTCCTTCTCTAGCCACATCTCCAACCTCCCACACTCTTGTTTCGTGCACATTCGTGACCTCCGACGCATCCGGCCCATGCTCGACCTTAAAACTGCCCCCACCATTGTTGTTCTACCTCTATTGTTCATTCAAAGCTTGATTACTGCAGTTCCCTCTTCCTCAACCTTGAATCCACCCAAATCAAACGTCTGCAACTTATCCAAAAAATTCCAAATCTCGTCAGAGCTGTTACTAGAACGCCCAAATATCATCACTACCATCCTGAAATCATTCCATTGGTTAAAAATCCCAGAGAGAATCCACTTCGTTATATTACACTAACCTGCAATCTGCAACTTTCTACAATATTCCCGGCCGATATACCTCAGTGATCTCTTCACTATTCAGGCAACCCGCTCCATCCGATCCTCCTATCTCAGTGTTTCTCGACCGCAAGTCACTACTCATCTCAAGTTCTCCAACCGAGCCATATTTAACACAGCACCACGCCTCTGGATTGATCTCCCCCTGAATTCCGCAGCTTCTCAGTTCCTCCATCATCATTTCAACCCGTCCTTCATTCTCATCCTCATGGTCCTCTATCACCATCTGGCTTTCCTCTCAAAACTGAAATCTTACCTTTTCAAGTACTACCCTGACTCATCTGATCATCCGCCTTCAAATTCTTCTCGCAATTAACGACACCCGCTTTGACAGCTGGCCTCTTTTCTTGATCTGGCCTAGTGGAAACTGGACTCGGGTCTCTTTTGAACTACTTTCTGGGTACCCACTCTAATTCGATTTGGCCTTCTGGAAACCGGACTCGGACCTCTTTTTGCCTACTCTCTGAAAACCCCCTCTGATTTGATTTGCTAATGCTAAAAGTACGTTAAGTGCGCAGTACACTGCAGTGACACTACTAGCCGATCTGCTTCATCTGCTATACTGTGCTCTATACTAGGCTAAGGCTGCTACTAACTACTATCATACACAACACAGACAAAATTTCCCTACACTACTAGACAGGCCTGTCGCCTTACGGGGGCGGCACACTGATGCTTCGCACCACCTTTGAAAAATCCACGCGCCGCCACTGGGATCATAAACGAAGGTTGTCTTAATTTGCAATATTATTCTTTGTCCGTCTTGGGCACTCTTTCTTGTGCTCTCTGACTCGCAGTATGGGTAAATGCTCTTGAAAAAGAGCAATCCTTTAAGCTAGCTGTGAGAGGTTGATATGGGTGTGAAGCATTGACGATTTTGCTTAAATTCCTAGAGCTCGGCCTCGTGAACCATAGTCAAATAAACATTAATGATTTTGTTAAAAGCATGTTGCCAACAGTTGAAACATTCACATGTAACAAAACCAAATCGAATCTGTACAGCTCTAGTAACTTGTAGAAGAGCATTCTAGAAACAAAAATAGCGAACGTCTTCGTGCATTAACATGCACAGAATCTGGAATAGAGCCTAATCGTCGCTACGGGGTCGTCTATGTAGGACGTCCTCAATGAGAGGGAGGGAGGGAGGGTCATACAAATGTGGCAAGAGGGGATGGGGGTATGACCAGTTCGAACGTCCACATCTAAATTTGATACATATTTTATTCTGTACAACCTGTGCCTTAGACACCAAATTCAGTTATTCAGGCATATGATAGACAGTATACTCTGTATACCAAATTGCTTCGTCATTATAGTTGTGTTACGTTGCGGACGACTTACATGTACTTCATCAGTATGCACAGGGATTGTGGAATAATAGTAAAAATAATGATAACTTTATAAAGTGGATTGGAGTTTGGCATGCAAAAACAGCAGAAAGGAAAAGTCGGTTGATGAGTTAGTCCTGTAGCCAATTGTCCTCTGATGCAGACGTCCGCAAAGAGGGAGGAAGGGCACCGCCAAATATGGACAAGGGGAGGAGGGGTCAAAAGTAGTCCCTGCCATCCGCTGCCGCCGCTAAGCCCTCAAGTTGAAACCAGTCGCTAAACTATCGACTTCGTTCACTTAATATTTTGCATGTTGTACTTGTTTTAATTGCGGTTTTCGAGTTTCGATTTAACGACATCAGCAGCAGAACAGGAGCAACAGTTGCCTAGGCCTATAATTACTTAGGTACGATCGAGTCATAGTGCAACAGCTAACAATCAGTCGATATCAGATCACTGCAGTTCTTTACTCACTACCTTGCTAGTAAGTTGCTACCTATACTTACTACTGTACTAGTCGCTAACTTATTAAGTCAGTCGGTGTACCTCCGTATAGCGACTCACTCCGGGTCCAAAGTAGGTCATTTTTACGAACTTCCTTTATGGACGACCTCTAACCTTTAGTAGTGTCTGTGCAGGTCAAAACTGTAAACACCTCATAATCATGGGCGTCCGGAGGGGGGCGCATTTGCGCCCCCTAGATTGTGCAAATATTTTAGAAAAATAAAATCTTTTGATTATTATGATTATTACAACAGTCCCAAAACGATTTTCAATGCGAAGAAACACTTAATTATTTAGGTAGAGTCCTTGATCATCATTTATTTCAATTTTTTCCTATGCAAAGTTTTTGCATGCAAAAACGTCATTTCGCCACCCCCCCCCAAAAAGTTCCCCCCTAAAAAATTTTGCGCCCCCCTAAAAAATTCCTGCGGACGCCCATGCTCATAATAAGACAATACATGACGTTTATTGACACCAAGCACCAAATTCAAGTAGGCCTGCAATTGAATTAATTCAGTACACTTAAGTACACTTCAGTGCATAGGCCTACAGTAGCAACAACTTTGAACTCATATTGCCTATGGTATCAAAGTGTTATCCCAAAAGGAGAAAAAAATTGCTCCGTGGGCAGGGAGCCCAAGTTCGAACAATTTCCGTTTTTTAGACATAGTAGGCCTAGGCCTAGGCCTAACATCAGTGATATTTGTTACAATTTTTCAGTTACATAAAAAAAGTTGCATCAGTGTTGTTTTATACAAGACCAGTTCGTGGCCTACTAGGTGCATTCTAAGTCAAGAAGGTAAGTAAGTAAGTAAGTAAGTAAGTAAGTAAGTAAGTAAGTAAGTAAGTATGTTCTTTATTGAACCGCTTGCAGACGCACTGCGGCTTACAAAACACAAGCATGCAAAACGAGGCGCAATAAACAGAATAAGGAAAACCAATTGATTAGTTAAATGATGATTAGTTAGGGAGGCCTACTGTTTATGTTTCAGTTTAAAACACTTGGACACATTAGGCCTAGTCAAAAGAGTCGGAAGCGAATTCCATGCACACATAAATCCTATTCTGATCCATTCTGTTCCCGTATGGCCTACTGTATTATAGACAGACGTGTCTTTATTGTCTTGTCGCGCCATTCTAGGCTAATATCAAACTACGTAACCGTCTGTCTATCGTGTCTCTACCTTGACCTTGAACCGAATTATAGAAGCTTTTCATAATACGTTATAGTTTTCAATGGATACCAATTGAATTTAATCGAAACCTATAATACTGGGAATTCCCGCAACTGATATTCAATCTATATTTTTCAAACGCTAGTCTATACCGTTTAGTACTTTAGTCTATACCTAGTTATTGCGCTATAAGTTTATTTTCCAATGATCTTACAGAAGAGGAAGTCGTTTATATTTAGACGTGTTGACGTTAAACGGGAGAGAGCTTTAGGGATTTAATCTGAAGTTGAGAAATTGCGTTTAATTAATCGCGATCGTCTGTTGTTTTCCTCTGATTAGACAAACATTAGGGCGAAATTGTGAAAATGTCTTCTGAAGGAGTGATCGAGAAAATCATCCGTTACGGACATTTTTTAGAGAGAGCTTTAGGAAAAAGAGAAGACCAGCAGGTAGATCTTGCAGGTCTTGAACTTGTGAAAGTGTGGAGTCAAGTGTTGTTTAACACAATGTAGTGTTATATGTCACAGTTTAAGAGCATATGCGCACAGAAATTTTTTGACTAAGATGGTAACCATGTGACAAAAGCATGTTTGTGTTAAAATGCCCTTCCACTGCTATAGGATAACTTAACGCCATATAAGGACTTATTCGAGCTTTTGCTATACATTTCATTTCAGTAGTCTCCCATCTAAGTCTAAATACGCGTAGACCGTATGCGCACAATACACCTGGTAATATCCGAACCCAGGCTTTCCAAGACTGTACAGCCCATAATACTTAGCCTTTAATGGTGTCCAGTTAATAGTAACAGGGCAACACTTGTTCACCTTGTGATGATGCATGTTATGAGGAGAGCTATGTGTGTATACTTTTGTATATTAACGTAATTCAAGCTTATTTGCTGTGAATCCTGGTTATTAGCATTTTGCCAACACATTACAACTTCCTTATAATTTGCTTCATTACGTTGCAAATGTCTGGTGTATTGCGGTCAGTGATATAGATTCCAATTGATTCCACTTCAGAGCTCAATATAGCCCAACATCATTGTAATATGGTCCCAGTTATGGCTTCTGAATACAGCGGCATTGTAAGGAGTTTCAAGTGTTTTTTGTGTTAATAGTTCATACTTGAATGAATAATATGAGATTTACATGCCTCTTGTCAATACTTGTTAAAGTTAAAGTTTATTTTTTCGCAATCATATTTTTTCTTGTTTATACATGTTTAGCAAGTTACTGATTTAAAATCTTAATTCTGCTGTGATTCAGCTTGGTTGGCTTTTTCAGGTGTTGGTTGTCTTAGAAAAACTCGACAGACTGCCAATCAGTTTAGATCATTTACAAGTAGGAAATTCACTTTTTTACATTCTTAGAATGAACTTGTTAGCAGGACAAAGTACATTATGAGAAATATGCTAAGCCATCACGTGCAATAAGTTTTCTACTCCATCATCGTCATCAGTGGTGAACCCCTTTCTGAAGTGTTGCCATTTCTACTAATCTTTGCCAGCTGTTGTGATCTAAGTCAGATTCACATTTCAGTGTGACTGTGCACGCATTACAAATTTAATTAATAATAATAATAATAATTTGATCTTTATGACCTTCTGGATCTTTACTGCTTCTGTCTAGTGCTGTTGGTATTTTTCAAAGATGATAGTTCATAAGTTCAATAAATAGATAATCTTTAATAATTTAAGAAAAAGCAGGCAATGGAAAGTGTATGCATACACAGTAAGTAGTTATTAGAACATATCTCTAAGCTGATATGGGAGATGACGAAGTTAATTTGCTGCAATTTGGTATAATTTCTAGCATTGTTATCATCTGTTTGCAGGAGACGGGCATTGGCAAAATTGTGAATGGTTATCGAAAGTGTAGTGATCCAGTTGGAATGAAGGCAAAATCTATTGTTAACAAGTGGAAAGGATTGGTCCAGGCTGCAATTGCTGAAGACCAATCTCAGCGAAGTGACAACAGTCCCGTGCAGACGGATGGTGAGAGTGAACATATGTCACACGGCAATGCCACGGATGATGAAAAAGTTTCAGCGTATGATTCATTTGAGAGCAGTTCTCCTGTCGTCCACAAGAAGGAAGAAAGAAGTACTAATCGAGGGTGACTTTGCTTTCTGATTTTATTTTCTAGATTTCTTGTCTTGACCATTTATGTTATTTGTACTGTTATTTTAACAGTTATTAATTGATCTTTGGTCCTTAGAAGCATGAAAGTTTCTTTGTTAACATCTGTTTTCTGGATTGGGCAATTAGTTAAATAAGGATAAAAATTAAGGTAATACACATTTATATTTCTGTTTAGAAACTGTCAGTAGGATATGGTCTCAGTGTTTGAAAGATCTGTTGACTGATATGTTCGTGTAATGACAACAGTCTAACGACAGGTGTCTTATAATTATAACATTGCAACTTCTGCTGAGTGTAATTGTAAATCAGTTTCTTTGCACTTGCTAGCATCATATGCAAAATGCCAAGCTGAAGCTGCATCTTGCAATTGCACAAGTTTGAAAGTGATGTTCATAGCACAAAAAAGGCTTGGATGCATTTTAATATATGCATATGAATATAAGCAGGACATGGCTAGAGCGCTAGCCTTGTAAAGCGTAGAGTTCGGGATAATCCTCCCCTGAAACGATTACTGTGTAACGACCTTGAGCAAGTCCTTCACTCACAATTGCTCGACCTAGACCCCATAACTTTGTCCTTCCTGAGAAAGATAACAGAAATTTTATCACCCAACTCTTATATTGCCTTTAATCCAAACCATAACTAGCTTATTCATTGTTTCTTCATTGTACTATCTGTAACCATATGCAGTCTTGTCATTCTGGATTAATAAAAGAAATACAATACAATCATCGCTTGATGCTTGATCATTAGATAGTGGCACTTAATAAACGCTTAATATTAATAATAATAAAAGAAAGAGGATACTTAGATTTGTGCTTTTTTTGTGTTCTGATTTATTTTCTCATTTTTTGTTAATAGCAGACCGTCTGAAATGGAAGCTTATAATTCAAAGGTTAAAAGGAAATTCGAAAGTAGTAGAGATGAGAAACCATCTAAGAAACCTTGTGACAATTCAGGTGACTTGTTGGAACAGCATTCAGGTGATAGATCTAAAAAAGCTGACTCTCGAGACGTGGCACATCAGTTAAAAGATTTGCTGCCCTCTAATGGCTTATCTAAGGATGGGAAATGCTCAGATATTTCTAATAAAGAAGCCTCTTATCAATCACAACTGAATTCTTCAGGAATAGGTCGGGCTTCTACTAATAGAGATTCATCTAGAGGCTCAAGCCATAGCTCTTCGCATAAAGGCCACAAAAGTGAATCACACAAGACTGGTTCTTCTTCACATTCCAGCCGAGATGTATCGCACAAACATAGGAGTAGCCAGAAAGACGGAAAGAACTCTGCCTCAGTATCGGGATGTGATTCAGCATATAAAAGTGATAATATTGTTTCTGATTCTGAGGTTGTGCCACAGAATGAGACAATTTTTGAAGCACAATCGGCTAAGCAAAATCAGGGAAGTAGAGACGTAGCTGGAAAAAGTCCAAGAAATTTAGATTTGCCAAATAATTTGAAGAGAAAGACAAATGATTCCAGTTACAGTGACATGCCAAAAAAGAAACAATTGTTAGAATCAGAAAAAACTGGAATTATTACAGATTTACACGATGGTTCAACTGATGACAACAGAAGGACAGCTGTCACGAAACACTCGGGTCATCGCGATCACTCTTCCCACAAAGACTCATCATCTAAAACAAACTCTTCTTCACATAAAGACTCCACTCTTCCAAAGGAAGATTCTCATGAATTCTTGTCAAAAGAGAAATGCACATCTCAGAGCAAATCATCTCTTGATAAATCCTCGCAGAGCAGAGAAGCATTGTCATCCAAGGAATCGATCTCAGGCACGCATCAATCCCACAGGGAATTGGCTAGTAAGAATTCATCTGCTAAAGCTTTGTCCCATAAAGAATTACCAAGCAAACATGTGTCACATAAAGATTCATCAAGCAAGGCATCCTCAGTGAAGGAATCTTCCATTAAGCATTCTTCACAGAAACAATCTTCAAGTTTACCATCAGTTTTTAAAGAATCCTCAAAAAAAGTCTCAAGCGAAAAGCTCACATCACTTGAAGTATCTTTTTCAGAATCATTCCCTGATGATACTGTTACCAAGTCAAGTTTTTTAGGAAAACTTGCTGGCAGTAGTGTGAGGGACAGTCTCAAAGCTGTTGATGGCTCATCGAGAGCTGAAATGGGCCAAACCGAGAGTCAGGGCAAAATGGCAGCAGCATTCTCTGCACTTGATTCAGGTGATGAGGCAGATTCATGTAGTATGTCTTTTGAAGAAATGTTAAACTATGACATTGCCTTGTCAAAAACTGGGCCTAAGACAAAGCCAGCACCAAGCACAACTGCTGCTGACATGAGTGAAGTGTTGAAAAGAGACTATGGCGGAATTGCAAAAGATTACTCGGGTTCTCCAAGAAGTGTGTTATCTGACTCCAATAAGCCAATTACTGAAAAGGATTCTGTTGGAAGAAAGGTCAGTCAGAATGCAGAGTTTAGTTCAAAGAAGAATGACCATTCTTTCAAGTCTGAAGAAAGCTCCAGGGTAAGCCAAAAAGATTACAGCAAAGCGAGTAGCAGCCATCATGGCAAATTGGAAAGTAGCAGCAGCACAAAACGGGACAAATCCAGTAGTAGCCATAACAAATCAGAAAGCAGTAGTAGCAAAGAACATATTAAGTCCAGTGGCACTGTGCAGAAATCGGAAAACAGTGATAAACAGGAACATAGCAAATCCAGTAGTAGCAAAAACAAATCAGAAAGCAGTAGCAGTAAAGAACATTGCAAGTCTAGTAGCAACCATAATAAATCAGGAAGTAGCAGCAGCAAAGAACATGGCAGATCTAGTAGCAGCCATAGTAAATTAGAAAGTAGAAGTAGTAAAGAACAAAGCAAATCCAGTAGCAGCTCTTATCGGAAATTGGAAAGTAGTACCATTAAAGAACCTAGTACATCTGGTAGCAGCAGTCAGAGGCCAGAAAGTAGTAAGAAACAGTCTGGTGATGATTCAAAGGATAAGAATTCCCAAATAGTCGAACAGAGGAAAGAGGCAAAAGAATTGGACTATAAGTCAGGTAAATCGACGACAGAAAAGCTTTGTAGTTTAGCTGATGACAGTGACGCAGAGTCCGAAGACTTTGACAGCAATGGAAAGTCGTTTGAAGATTTCCTCAATTACGAGACTTCAGCTTCTCAAAGTAAATCCTTAAGTAAAAGCAGTAAACTGTATGCAGCTGGAAGCAAGGATAAAATTAAAAAGGAACCACTAGACTCAAAAACTGACTGCGGTGATGGATTAAGCTTTGGTCATCCTCTTATAAGCGTGCCTCTGCCAAAACAAGAGGAGCTCAATCTCGGTCTTGACGGTGATGGCTTGCCTCTTTATCCATCCATGCGACAAGAGCTTCAGGTTAAGAAAGGTAAGCCTTTTTTAATTAACTAAATCTGGTTTAAATAAAAGTGTACCTCTACAGTCTACAATGTATTAAACAACTCTGCTGTCAGTTGTTTATTGTGTGAATATAGTTTTGTAAATAGAACTGACATTAGAATGTTAGGCAAGTCTTAATTTCTCTTGCTATAAAATAAAGTTGCATACCCTTATGTACAACCACATATTCTGATAGCTTAAAATTTCAAATGAAAAAGCTCACAGTTTAAAAGGTAGCCTGTTTTTAAAAAAAGTAAAAGAATCTGATAGAGTTATAATGCCAATAACTTCATACACAGACCTGTAATGATGGCTGAATAATGGTTTATGAACAATTGCTTGTTATGTTTAATTTTATGGAAAAAGATGATGCTTTAGTATTGCAGTGTTACAGTACTAGGCTCAATCAGAGTGCTTAGATTGTATGCTGATAACCATGTTAATTTGGGCTGTATGTTCATACTATTTTTCTCTTAAACTGGTTGAGGTTTACGAGTATGGAGTTTTAAATTATTTTGGCTGAAAATATGCTGATTTTTTTAGAGAATGTTGAAAAGCTAGTAAACCTAGAGAGGCGCTATGGTCAAAAGATGATCTACAGTGGGAAAAGACAGGCTACAGTCCCCACTGGTAAGTTCCCCAGATGGTTTCAAATTAATCAGTATGCCATACACTAAAATTCCCTTTCAGCATGCATCACTGTAATATGATTTATTCTGAGACATGTGTGATTCAACTTGGAACATGATCTTATTGTAATATAGTGCAGCCTTTGGAATGGGTTCCAAATGTCCTGTAACCTGGAGCCCAACCATAGGATTCCCATATGTAGTTGACAGATAGCATCATGTTCAGAGTCTCTGGACCAAGCTGTATCAATAGCGAGGAGCAACAACAAGCTCTAGCATCAGCAGCATGCAATGACGCCTCCACCAGCGGTCCTTCACTGATGGATGACACATGTCTGGCTGTGTCAAGCCGTCGGGTGCACGTGGAACAGGTATTCATTGTGTGCTGTTTGGTAAATCGAAGTGCCACCAGTGACTAACGTCTGAGGTCACTTCAAAGACCCATGTTGCTCCTCCTGTACTAAGATGTTACCCTAACATAACCTAAACGATGTTAGAATTCATTAAGAACACTTGTAACACATCAAGTTCACTTGTAAGGAATTGATACTCGCATAGATGGAAACGTCACTATGGGAGAGTTCTTGTGCATGTACATGGCCACACATACACACACACACACACACACACACACACACACACACACACACACACACACACACATGCATAGCTGACAAAGTCTCATCCAGGGTAGACAGTTTCTGGTCTGTGTTGCACTGAGATGAGGAATGACAACAGCCAACTGAAGGATTTGCAGCAGATGGCTGTGCTCACTGAGTGGCAGACACTGCTGCATTTGGATATCCCTCATGCTACCAAGTTTATGCAGCTTGGTCGTTCATCAGTCGCTGGTCATTTCAGCACCAGATGACCTCCACAGATACCACAGATATTTTAAGGTTGTACATGTACTTTACTAATGAAGTATGCCAGTAAAATGGATTTTTCGTAATTATTCATAATTTATGTAGAGATTGAGTAAGTTAGGCTTTAAGCTACAATGAAGGAAGTGAAATGGGTAGCTCAGGAGGACAACTTCTTTGCTTTACAGAGCTATGATTTTACTGTTTGTTAAATTAAGCCTTAAGCTACAATGAAGGAAGTGAAATGGATATCTCTGGATAATGACATTTTTCATTGCTTTCAGCTATGACTTCACTGTTTGCTGCCTGTATGCAAGTCCTGCAAGAAAACATTGATGGTTTGTTGAGTAGTTTGAATCTAGTCAATTGTGTGGTATGGTATGGTATGGTATCTGAGAATTTATAAAGCGCCTCTCACAGTGCGAACTATTCAGAGGTGCTCTCAGCATGTGAGCCTCGCGGAAACAGAAAAGACTTTAGACGATGAACAACAGAGAGAGAGAACTTAGTAAGTAGGGTCCCACGCGGTACCAAAGGAAGGGAGTTCCATAGGGATGGGCCCACGACAGCGAAAGAGCGATGCTGAGCCAGGGCAGACCTCACCTGGGGAATGAACAGATCAAGCCGATTCAGAGAACGTAGGGTTGATGAGAAGAAGCAGATAGAGGTTTGCGCATCAGGTCACAAAGGTTTAAATCTTGTCGGTCATTCAACACTTGATATTTAACATACTGATATTAATTTAGTTTGTTTTAGATCACTAGACCATGTTTTTTACCCATATTTAGCATTAATACTGAGAAGCTAATATTTAAATAGTTCTAAAGTTTCTGTGACTCCGTTACAAGAATCATGTTACTTTTAAGTTCAGGATCAAAGTTTGTGATTAATGCTTAGAAATAGGCCAAACATGTCACATCTGACTTTCTATGTTTTGATTTAGTTTTATTACATTCACTGGATTCTTGTTTGCTTTTAATTTTCTTTGATATCATTGTTTTTTGTGTTGGTATGTTGGTGTTTAAATCAGTAGAATGTACTAGAGAAATTGACTGCATTGTGTGTTTTCATTTGTAGATATCACCTTTGTGGGAGGAATCCCCGCAGACATTCTGAAGCCTGTATTAGACCTGTGTTCTGTTAGTCAACTTGAGAAGCTGGAATTCTACAACCCAGTCAGTTGATTGTGTCAGAATGATGCAATGTTCATTGAAGCATTTATAATACAATACAACAAGTGTATCTGATATTGTCCTCAGGAGTGCACATGCGACCCTACAACAGATGTGATGGTACTGAGAAATCTTGCAAGAAGGACTTGCTCAAGGTCCCCACACAGTACATGCCTGGGGAAAGCTCAAACTTGTACTATAGATGTATTTCTGGTCGAGTGCTGTAACCAATCGGCTACCGTGCCACACGGCTGCCCATTGGTAACTGATAAGGTTGTTACTTTCATGAAAATGGGCTGAACGATTGCCCATCGTGAAACTTGTGCGTTTATATTTGTTTATTATTCACACAATGAGTGGTTGAGCACTTGCTTTGCTCTTGGTGAGTATGGGTTCAAGCTTTCCCCAAGACTAACTGTACACTTTGAGTAAGGCTCTTATGCACAGTGGCTCAACAGTCCGCACCAATGATTAATGCCTAGTCATTAGATATTGATGCTGTGTGAATAGTTGTTACAATATCAAAAATAATAATAACCTACCAGGTAATTACATTGTTAATGATGATGGTATTAAGCATATAGAAACCATGCTATCACTCTTGATTTTATTAATCATATTCAGGTTGTAAGACACAAGAAACTGAATAGTTGCTGTATTGTATTATATTTAAACATTTATAAAGCGCCTCTAGAAGGGTGAACCGTTCAGAGGCGCTCCCAGTGTGCAAGGCTGAGAGAAAAGAAATGTCTTGAGGAAAACAAAAGAAGACGAGGAGTTACCTATTAAAATTTGAGAGCTAGTTGCTACTAAATACAGTGGTTTTTGACAAGCTTGGAACGAATTTGGATAACAGTTGATACAGCCAGAGCGTCCTAGTTCAATAAAAAATTTCCTTCCATGACTATTTTCCAGACAAATTCCAATAGTTTGAGACAACTTTGCAACAATAAGTTGCAGATTTGTTTGCATCCTGTCCTTTAACATTTATAGTCATTTGTTCATGTTAGAATGACTTGTTAATCCCATTATTTGACATTTTAAGCAATTTGTTGGAGATACTGAAGACCTATGGAAGTTACACTGCAATCGTGATTTCAGAGGACGTGAGCCTGAAGAACTGGAAAGTTGGAGGGAACTGTACTTGGTGAGTTTAAAATAGGGACCTGCGAATCACAAATTTTCAGTCGAATCGAATCTCGAATCGAATCGGGGTAAAGGTTCGAATTCGAATCGAATCTCGAATCGAATCAGCGGGTACCAGTTTGATATTCATGAAGCTGGATTGCACAAGCGTACCTCAGTATCAATATATCAATAACGTTAACGTTTCTGCAATTTAAAAATCAATTAAACTAAACATTAAGCTATTAACAAAATTTTAAAAAAGCAAATAATTTATGAGTCCTTAGTCTCTCGTCTAGCGAAGGTACGGGCGAACGGTTTATCGCTCGCCTAGCCGAAGGCGTCGCACCGACGGTCGTCGCTCGATGAGTTTGAATTACACTCCAAGACTGTAGATGAACCTTGGGCCAGACGGTCAAGACCATTATTTTGTGTACCAATTTTACATTACTTTAATTTACTTAGCTGAATACGCGTCGTGACCTGATGACTGCTGAGTGACCACTCTAATTTCGTACAGCATTATTGGCCATGAAAACACGGTCGACAACTCACGCCGCGTGACATCATTCGTAAAGTCACTAATGATATGCAGCTATACGAATATGATACACAAAATACGTTGTACACAAAAGGTCGACCGCCCATCGCTTGCCTACTCAATTCAGCGCGATCGATTTTCAATCCGACTACTATTTTCAAATATTTGCAGGTCGTCGCGTGCCGCGGTGCATGCAAAAATTCAACAACCAATCCACGCGCAGTAAACAAATAAAGAATTAGTTTACAACAAAGTGCGTCAAGGGCTAATCATTTTTCTGAAAAATGATTCGAAAGTTTTTCGAATCACGACATCATTTTCGAATCGAATCGAATACCTCCGTCCGATTCGTTTTCGAATCGAATATCGAAGCTTCGCAGGTCCCTAGTTTAAAAGTGATGTTTGCAACAAGTCCTTAAAAGTTGTTGTACATAAATATTTCTGGTATCTTACAGAGTATGCATCAGTTTTCTGCGAACGTGTTACCTAATGTGAATGTTATATGGGCTGCGATGCATAACATAGTCCTCAACTTTTACGAAGTGTGCCACATGGTGGAACCTATTAAAAGAAAGCAGGCTCTAGATTGAAATATTTTCTGGTATTGCAATGCCTTGCTGTGGTGACATTTGCCAAATGCCAGTGGCTAGCGTTTCGTCGTTTAGCTTTTGATAAATTTTTTTAGTAAGTTCTTCTTCTTCATGATCCATGGGCTGATAGCCCATAGGTGTCTACTGCGCATTTGATTACTCTCTTCCAGGACTCCCTGTTTAATAAGTTGCAGGCTGCTATTGAATTCAGTTACAAATTCTGTCACTTTTAAGTAGAATATGTTTTTTCTTTGTTCAGCGTTTGCAGGATGCCAGAAATAAAAAGCTGACATTAATTTCTCGAAGTGTGATGGCCAATAAAAAACGCGCAGAAAAAGAAGGTAGGTTTTGTATAGCAACTAACTGTACAGTATCAGTCAACTTATATAGGGCCTCTTACATAAAAAATGACTCTTGGATGCTTATGGCATCAGTGAGCTCCAAGGAAATAGGCAGTGTGGTGAAGTGCAACTGTCCTAACAGCCACACTACATGAACTTGAATCGTAAGTGGAATATAAATATTTCGGAGCGAAACCAAGTTGAGCCTTAGAGACAAGGATGAGGACCTTGAAGTGGATGCGGGCAGAAAGCGGGAGCCAGTGGAGTTCTTCTGCCATAAAGGTGGTGATATGAGAGAATCGAGGAAGACGGGCAATTAATCTAATTGAAGTGATCTTGTAAATCATGATCAGGCTACTCTTGGAAATCTGTTTGGACTAGTTATGTGAGATCAATGGTTATGTTTGGGGTTAGTTTGTGAAGGAAAGAGAGACAGGAAAATTGCTAGATCATTATGATTATTGATTACAAGAGAATTATTTGACTATGATTTTATAGAAAATTCTTTGAGGTGCTCAATAGTGTAATGGTTAGCATGCTGGACTGTCAAATCGAGAGAGAGGTCCTGGGTTCAAATCCCTGCCAGGGCAGAAATTTGGTTTGAGATTTCTGCTCCATCTGCACGCTTAGCCAATGAGTATACTGACCATACATGAGAGGACTGGCCACTCACCCTCATGTGCTCAGGCTAATAAAAGTAGTTGCTAACACTTCATACCCATAGCTGCCTGGCAGGCTAGCTTAAGGGACTGCTCTTTTCTTCTTCTTGGCAATGATTAATTTAGTGTCACTGCACTATTGATTTTCAGAGTTAAGGTAATAACAATCCATTGTGTACCACGGCTAGAGTGGATAGTGTTGAGGAGAAAGCATATCACCCAACGTATTTCTTGCACTGCAAACCATGTGGTTCACCCAGTTTTAACTTTGTCCTCTGGTGATGCATTGAGTGCATGTGTGGTCGACTAGAACACCTGCTGTATACATGTTGCAGTATAACACATTATCAATTTTACTGGTTTTATCTTGTAGTTCCTAGAATCCAACTGACGTATGTTGACCATGTGTGCACTGGTCGACGGACTAGCAAAAAGCTTGCTGCTGTGAGAACTGCTAGTGCTGCTTCAGCAGCAAATGTCTCTGATGAAACTTCACAACCACGTAGCAAACAGGAAATCTTAGACTCCTTAAAGAATCAGGTCTCGAAGCCAATGATCAGAAGAAGAGGAGGAGGAGGATACAGACCAGAAACAACTAGTAGGCTGCTTTCTGTTCAGTGTTTTAATAGATGCAAAGCAGTTATATGTGGAGATTAGTAAATTTACATGAGACATTTCTTTCATGTGTATGCACACAGCTTAAAATAATTTAATTTTCTGTTCTGTTGGAGCTCCTGATATATGAAGATAGCCCATCCTTAAAGTACGACTACATACATAATAAACTCTACTTATTTGAATCTGGGCATAAGACAGCTACACTGTTGTGTTTAGGGTTGCAGGATGACTAAGGATAAATGACACTGGTAGTTTCAACAGCCAATTCTTGAAGCAACAAGTTGTCATGTGAAGGGCATCAGCTAGGGTACTCATACAATTAGGCTGAAAGTTGGATGGGGCAAAACACTACCACTAGATACCATTGGATGTAGTGCTAATGGTGATATATGTTGACAGGTGGGGTTCATTTGAATCAGTCAAACCCTGTAGCCACCCACTCTAGCTTTGCTAAACGCTTGATCTAAAGACATTCTGTGTTATAATTTTTCATATAATTGACATGGAACTGTGTGGTGTGTAAAAAGTGTAATTTTAGCCATTTCCACAATTACAATAAAAAGAAACCTGTACTCAATAATCATTCATTGGTAAAAACTGGATATAACTGCATTTTACAACTATTAAAGATGCTCTAAATACCATTTTAAATACCTCACTTGGCATCTAATCAGCAGGGGTGTCAAATTTAGTACAACATGACCCTGGTACTTGAATTCAGTCTGAACTGGTAATTGACTATGTGTCACTCCATCATTAGATAAAGCTAATACTTCAATGTCGCACCTCAGTTGTGCAAATTTCGGGTGGAAACATTAAAAGCATTTATTTGCAAAGGCAAATTCATGTACACATTGTTATGGTAAAATTTGGCTGAGGCAGCAGTGTGAAGCAGGTGAACTTGTCATAGCTACTTAATAAATACATCCAGATATCCTGAAGGAACCAGACCTATGGTATTCCACTTGTATCACTAACTAAAATAAATTTAGGTGGCCCCCACTAGCCTAGCCATATACTGGTGAGTTGGAGTTGACTTCAGCCTGAGCTCAGCTACGGTATGGTCACAGATGACAACTGCTGCCTGCTGGTATCCTGTGCCATCAACTATAACAGCCAGGTATCAGGTATTGTATTCACAGCCTCTTCACAAACCTTCGGGCAGATTATCCGGTACTCTAGATGCGTATCGACAGCCCTACTAATTAGATACAAGATACAGTTATGCTCGAGAAAATTAAAAGGGTCACACTGATACAGGAAAGGATAGCTAGCTATTCCTGGCATGCCCCAGCTGCATATTAAGTATAACCCACTGTTGAAACATGCACGGCATGGTAAATTTTATACTTCTGCTTCTGTGGTTTCTCCTGTGTGTACTTGTATCGTATCAAAGTTTTGTTTTTCATAGATTGGTACTTATTTGATATTGTTTCAAGGTGTTTCAAGACCAGCTGCTCCACTGATGCAGAAGACACTAAAGTTCCTGAAGGGTATGAAACGTTAAAAGCAGCCTGTGATGCAACATGTGATACACACGGATTGACCATTTAAGCTTGTGCTCTGCACTCAGATGCTTCAGTGCTTTGAAGTAACCATGTTATGTTTGCTTGAATGGCAAGACATCATTTAAGTAGCTTTCACCCCCATGTATTGTAGCACTAATATATACGGTAATTATATTTTTATCTGCAGTCTTGATATAAGTATACATTTAATTATTTTAACATTCATATTTGTGTATTGAATAAATGTGTAATTTTGAAGACACAAAATACCGAGGTTAGGGTTTACTTGTATTGATAAAGCAGATGAATTTCAATTGTCCATTTTTAAGCAGAAGTGTTTTTGATTCAATATTGAAATGAAGAACATTGTGGTGATCTGAAATTCTTGTTTTGTTATAATTGTTACCTTTTTGTCTGTGATGACCAATAGCCATGAAAGTTTTTGCATTTCTGATAAGTAGGTTTTCTGGAAACGAGCATGATTAATTCAATTTCACCAATGCAAGTCTAAAGAAAATGTGTGAAGCTTTCCACTACTGCAGTCAGTAATTTTATATGTAATACACCAGTAAAAAATAATCGGACAGCTTGACCTCATAAATTACACCAGAACAATCTCTGATTTGTTGGCATAGTGTAAAGAAATACAAAAATGAAGATGTGAAATAATGACATGGTATGGCTTATCCATATAATACATCATCTAATAATACAAATTAGCAGCCATAGGTTTTGCCAATTTGAAGTCCTTGGCAGGCACTCGGCTCATTGTCTGAATCTGTGCCAACTTGGCTGACACCTACATAGGCAAAATAACAAACAAGAGATGAGATGCCTGCCAGTTAGAATGTCTTTTGCTAAGTTATGTCTGTTCGATGAGAATTTGATCTTTGCAAAAGGCAGCCAATCTATCCAATTATGTCAAGCACTTGTGTGGTTCAGAAGTCAACAAATTCCTTGGTATATTTGTCAGTTGGGGAGATGTGAATTGGCTCTTCTTCGTACTGATCAAAGTTGCTGTGGTCACCTGGACCCTTTGACTTGGGAACGAATGGAACTTCCACCTGAAAAAATTGACGTACTAGAGTACTTGATAAGCCAGTAAAATTATAACATCAATAAATTTATAATCTGTTGTGTTAAAGACTGAAAAGCAGTTTTTGTAACTCAGTGTTTTGTCTATTAAATGTACCAATTTACTGCCTGGTTCAAAGTCAAGCCCACTAAGTATGTTGTTACCCCAAAGACAACGCAGACAGTGCAACTAAAACACAAATCACAAAGAGAAACTATAAAAAACTTAAACCATCTGGACACAAGTTCTGCATTGGTTTCCCAGTCGCATTTAGTACACTATAATTGTTAAACTGTTAACTAAACAATTGTACTAATTCACATAATTATTATTATTATTATTATTATTATTAATGAGCTTTTATATAGCGCCCCTTCAAGGTTATCTACTCAGGAGCGCTCCTAGTCCAACCACGGCTAAAGAGAGTAGTTTTTAAGTTTGCAAGAAACAAGGTAGAGTGAGTCATAGGGACCAGGCGAAGTGCAACAGGAAGGCCATTCCAGGTTGCAGGTCCAGCGACCGAAAAAGAACGTCGCTGCATAATGGCTGTCCGCGTGCGGGGGACCAATAGCTCGGCCTGGTCAGCCGAGCGAAGAGCAGATCTCCGCAAGACCCCCGAGGTAGAGCGACACAACTCCCGCAGGTATGGGGGAGCAAGTCCCTCTAGACAACGCCTAACCAGTGCAGAGACCCTATAGGCGATCCGCAGCGGGAAAGGGAGCCAGTGCAGAACATCCCGCATATAAAGAGAAACCTGGCCAAATCTGGGGATGCGACCAATAAGACGTGCGGCTGCACGCAAAACCCGGTCCAAACACCCAAGGCGGGCAGCTGGGAGGCCAGCGTAAAGAGCGCTACAGTAGTCCAGACGGGAAACCACAAACGCATGGACAAGGGTAGAAGCAGCTGCCTGCGTCAGAGTACGGGAGACTACCCTTAACTGACGAAGTTGATAATAAGAGTCCCGACAAAGCAAATTAATATGTCGCATGAATGTGAGCTCTTGATCCAGAATTACACCAAGATCCCGTACTGAGGAGGCAAATGAAACCCAGGGAAATTCAAGTGCCAGACCCTCAAGGTTAATTTTTGCAAGCTGTTGGCGCGTACCAAACCAGATATATTGGGTCTTTGCCGGGTTTAACCGTAGACGGTTTGAGGACATCCAGGCCTCCAAATTCCCCACGACTCGGGCGATCTCTCGAACTGCAGCAGCAGCAGCCAATGGTGAGCAGTGGACATACGCTTGGAGGTCATCCGCGTAGGACTGACTTAAGACTGCACTGGCCGCCAAGAGGGGACCAAGGTCAGCAGTATAGAGTATGTACAATAGGGGACCCAAAACAGAGCCCTGGGGCAGGCCAAATGGAGCAGGAACCCAGGGTGACCTAGCAGACCCACAAGCCACAATGCAAGAGCGGTCCTGAAGGTATGAGGTAAGCCAGTCAAGAAAATTTCCAGAGAGACCATAAGAGGTAGAGAGGCGTGTCAAAAGAATAGTATGATCAACTGTATCGAATGCAGCGCTTACATCGAACAGTGCCAATAGAGTAACCTGTGACTTATCAATGGCCCCATAAATGTCCGAGAGGAGGCGTACCAACAAGGTCTCAGTAGAGTGACCTTTTCGAAAGCCCGACTGGTAATGATAATGATACACTTATGTAAACATGTAGTGTGTTACATTAATAATTAATTAGTAATCAACAGATATCTAATAATCATGATATTAATTGTGCATTTATATAGTGGCTTTACAAGAAAACTCCTCACTTAATAATAATCCAGCTATCCAACAAATAATAATAAAGAAATAACTAAAAAAACAACGAAAAAAGCCCGTTATCAAACAAAATTAACTCTGGGTGTTGCCATTGATATCTCACTCGCTTATGACTTTACACAGATTTTCTATTTGCAGGTTTGTTTCTACCAAATCAGGGCATTTACCACATCAGGCATTCTCTGATTGATGTCATGGGCTAAAACAGTTGCTGCTTGCCAACTCATTATCATCATTTAAGGCAATAGTCAAGACTTGGTATTTTACTCTTGCCTTTGCATGACTCCATCTTGGCCCCTACTGAATATAAATCTGTACCTCAGATTCACTGAACTTGTGCGTATAATACTTACTGTAAATAAACTATAATAAATAACCAGTAGCCAAGAGTAAAACGTTGTTTGTTAACTTAATCTAAGTCTATATTATTAATAGTGGGATGTATTTTTTCTCTGTTTGAAATAGTCAACCATGAATTAACAGTTACATGTAGGTTCAAAGCCAACAAACTATCCTTCAATACTGATAAGAATAATTTCATTCTCTTTCGATCACTTCATAAACTCCTTCCTTTATGTGGCTATAAGATTATTATGGATGACAAAATCATCATCTAAGTTCTTAGTTGCATATCTGGATCAGCATTTAACTTGAAAAGAACACATTAATTATATTTAAAAAACTTGCAAACAGCATCAATGGTGTTTTGTCTCGCATTCACCACTGTGCCTAGGACTAACCTGCAATGCTTATATTATTCTTGGATTTGTCCTTATTTCTCTTATTGCAGTGTCTTGTGGGGTCAAAGTTACCCTTCTCAGTAGAAGGGATTGGTAATTTTGCAAAACGTGCGTGCCATCAGAATCATATTTAAATTAGTCGTCTGATAATACTAGATCTGTATTCAAAATGTATAATATATTACGGTTGCAAGCTATTACCAAATTTCGGTATTATAAAAAAATGCTGCCTTGTGACTTTGATAATTATTTTTGCATGGGTACTGATGTGCTTGAACATTACACCAGAGCTTCATCGAAATACTGAAGTGAAGCTGCATGAACCGGGTTGAAGCACTTCAGCATTAAATGTTCTGGACCTTATGAAACATTCTTCCAATTGATTTGACAAAAATTCCTACCCTTAGCCAATTCAAAAATGGCATTAAAAATTACTTGATAAACAAGTACTAACTTTGTTTATTACCAGTTGTGATATACTTGTCAGTAGTGTGCATAGTAAATGATTATTTAATTGGTTAGTGGCAGTGTTACCTTGTAATGCTTCTGGTATAAAATATAACTGAAATGGCATAGTCAGTAGTCACCATATACTAACAATGAAAATATAGGCCAGCAGAACCTCAGTGGGGTTTATTTTACCCCTTTTCGCTGACCGATTGGCCTCGGCATCAACTCCTTGTATTTCATTGTTTCAAGACTGTATTGATATGATTTGATGTTGAGAAGTCAATAAACAGCTGTTCTATACAACTGACCAATCCAATCCAATTAGTGAATTTCAAAAAGTTTAATGATAACTATCACTTTTAATTTTTGAATTGAATTAAACTGGCATTTGCAAATACCTTCCTCTGATAGAGTGCAATCCAGTCGGTACCCAGGAACCACTTGTGCTGCTTTATGTCATTGACACCGTTCTTCAGGTTTCCAAAGCGTTTGGTTAGGTCTGTTTGCAAGAGGTTCTTTAGAAGGTCTTTGATTTCAGGACTGAAGTGTGAAGGGTATCTCACCTGCACATTGACACAGATATTTAAGACAGGAAGACATAATATATGTTGGAAGATGTTCTCTTGTTACAATTTCATGTCCATGACCATAACTTTCATGATATGTCAATAAACTGCCTGTCATGGACTTCTGTGTGACTTTGTAATTTCCAGTAAATGAAACATGGGTTTGTACTGGATTTAAGAAAGCAGTCATATCAGATATGATGGCATCCAAGTTGTGCACAGTCTAACAATGCGAAAAATGGGTACAAAACATCACAGGATTTGAGACAACATACATACTGAGAAAGCAAGTGTATCATGTGCCCACCCTGTGCCTGCATTATGTAGTGTAGTTTTACAATAAATGAGGTGTGCATAGCATTTATTATAATTGCAAGTTCTTGTTTGCTGCAAAGGCTTAACAGTCCCCTGTCATTCATGCTTGTGCCAGTGACACACATTTAAAGTGCACAATTAAACTACATGCAGTTGGCAAATTCAAATAATGCAGTCAGACAGTCAGCCACACAGGTCATTGGACACACCGGCTGGCTGACAGGATTATGGAAGATATGGCAGGACCCTGAATTGACCCGCACTAACCGTCAGACTGTTATTAGAATTAAAAAAGTATTAGAATTAAAAGATGGTTTTTTCATTAACACAGTCCGAATGAGTTCACATTCATTTGGTCTGGTTTCGTTCATCTTGTAGGCCTATGTCATTTGCTCCTCCTGCCAAAAAATAGTAGTATTTTTTTCCAATGTACTTTTGCTTCTTCAAAATCAATTCACGTTCTTGAAATAAAGTTAGCTTTAAATTGTGATAAATTGGATGTAATTATAAATGATATCCTGATGGTTGAAAATACTAAACGCAAACTGGCGGAAAAGCTGAGTGGAGCGGCTAGGCATTATTTCAAATTGATTATCATTTAATTACAAATTTTACCCTAGAACATGGCGCCCATCAGAAAAAATCCCTGCCCCTAATGCCCCCATGCAAGAAATCCTGGATCTGCCATTGCAAAGCACCAGTATTGGCTTACTGATCGTTAAACTGTTTGAAACAAATGTCTCTTAATCCAGTAACTGACCTTGCCAGATACGATCTTTTCATAGATTTGAATTGGCTGGTCGGCGAAAAATGGAGGATAACCAGCTGCCATTTCGTAGATAAGGACACCAAGAGCCCACCAGTCGACAGAATGGTTGTAACCCTACACAAACAATTGATTCATGAGCAACAATTTATAAACAAAGAAGTGCAACTACATCATAATTCTTAAGAATGAACTATTGCAAACATTTTTAAGCATACGGAATGGTAATCAAACCATACTTTGCAAGAACACGCTTGAAGATATTATGAGGAAGTGTAGGCCTACCTTGCTGAGAATAATCTCTGGAGCCAGGTAGTCTGGAGTACCACACAAAGTGTATGTCCTACCCTTTACTTTCTTTGCAAAACCAAAGTCAGTTATCTGCAACAAATATAGCACACACCTACATGACTGAGCCAAGTTTTTAAAATTTCAGCACACACTAGAAAAACCTGATCAATGCTGAAAAATGATTATCATCCTTCAAACAGTACTTAGTTATGATTCACAACTCAATAATAGAGATTCATTCTTAGGTTTTGTGTCTTGAAAAAGATGTTTGGTTTTCAGGACACATTCATTCAACTGCACTACAGTGAACAGCAATATACATCTCCCATATAGTTGGTTTTCCAAGTTAATTTTATGAAGCACTTGTGCCAGTAAAGGACTGTTTAAAATCAGTGTAATTATGAATCAGAGAAAGACAATTTAAAATTTGAAACTGCAAAATGTGCGAAGTCAAAAGAACCTATTATGACATTCCCATCACACAAGTTCTTGGAAATAATGAATCAAGATCTTAAAATGCATTTTATAATACAAGGTAAGGTGGTTTAATACTGGTGATATCTGAGAGAGTTGATTAATTATAGAACACTTACTTTTAAAAAACCGTTTCGATCGATTAATATGTTTTCTGGCTTTAGGTCTCGATATACAAGATCCAGGACCTGAAGGTATTCAAATGATAGAACGACCTGGGCTGCATAGAATTTGGAATCCACTTCACTGTAACAATAAAGACATAAATTTAACCCAAACAATAATGCAAACAATGACTCCCATCTGCTGATTGGTTAGCTCAACTATATATCCAAAAGCCTAAATCATCATCCTTGGTTTAGCTGTGCAGTCATGATTTTCTGGGTGTTGGCATTTCAGAGCCATTTCTGGTGACTAAGAGGAACATTCCTAATATTCCTTGTTCATTTTGATAAATTAGCTTGTTATAATTATGTCATTTTTCTTCAACAAGTCTTATATGTTCAGACTTCGCTTGGCCATCGTCTTACCTCGTCCTCAACGCAACATGGACCAGGAACTCTGAACATGGCATTAACTGTCATGGCTGGGACTCCATGGGTTGGGCTCTAGATGTCTGTGAAAGCCCTCCACTGATTACCACTTTTCCAGAACTCAGAGGCGTAGCTAGTGGGGTGTAGGTGATGACAGTGCTAATGATAAGAATGGTGATTACTATTATTGTGTGCAGACCATGACGACTGTTGTGACTTGTGACACCAGAAATCAACAGCAAATATAAATAGAAAAAACTCTGGATAACATGAAACCAAAATCAGATTAAAACTATTTTGCATATTAACAATAAAGGTATACAATTTTAAATTAGGGATGTAAATATAAAAAATCAGGAAATGGAAATAATTAGAAGTGATATACAGTCAGTCTCTTTATGAGTGGTAACACAAATCGATATTTACTCGTAAGTATAACCAAAAGCGAAAAGCTACCAAGATAATGAAATTACTGATTAGCTCACCTGAAGCGTCCAAGCTTTCGAAGATGAGTGAACATTTCACCCCCATTGACAAACTCCAACACCATGTATAGATTACTGTTATCCTGGAATATTTTTAGTAATTGGTCTCAGTGCAAGATCACAGTGGGTAAACAGAATAATATTTAATTACTAGTATTAAATGCTATCAAACCCACTTTCACTAGAAGCTGCTTGCTGATTATAATGTTCTGTAAACTGTTATTTTTACACTAATTTACACTTTAGCATTGCAGTGAGTCACTAAACTATCACTGGAATTAAACACCTGGAATCACAGCTTCAGTTACACAGATACAGACTAGCCTTCGCACAAATAAGCCCTATATGTTTGCTGTAATCACAACAAGCAACAAATACATTTAATGTCCATTTGTGTTAGATGAAATAGCACCTGCTTTCAAATTAAAGTTTATCAGAATGCCACCCTTCTAATGCAATTCATTCTAGCAGGCCTGCCCAAATTCTAGACATGTCAGCTCTAGTCCAGCCTCAATGGTATTGTCCAAGTAAGACCATCTGCATACATACGGCATTGCAGAACTCAGCCTACAGTTTCTGTCTAAAGTTCTTAAATCATGCCTGTTTCAATAGATAGATCTGCCAGACTGCCACATGAACAGAATCTTGAAAATGTAATTGTAATTGTAAACTCGAAATTTCTAAAGTGCTAATTGAAAGTTAAGTGCAGGGAATCAGCTTACGAGTACTGTGTCTGTCAGAGAGGCTGTTAAAAGATACCAAGTTCAAGACCAGGAAACATGCCTTAGCAGCTCCTCTGCCCCTTCTGGGCAGAGGAGCTGGGCGTGTTTTGAATTAGGACTAAAATGATTTGAAGGCATAGGAGTGGGCGGATCAGGGTAGGAATTTTTGAAGAGATTACACTTTAATTTGAAGTGGAAAGCCCAATGGGTGATAGAGGAACTTGTGGTGATGAAGGTGAGTGAGCTGAGGGTATAGATGGCAGAACTGAGAATTTGTGAATTTAAGAAGGTCTCCATATTTATTTAAATACATTCACAAAAAACTGGATACAGTGGCAAGAATTTTATGTAAACCATAAACAGAACATTTTAGAAGTGTCCTTACTGACCTTGTAACTGTAATTCATTGAAACAACAAAAGGAAATGAAATAGAATGCAGCACTTTCTTTTCGTTTACTGTATGTTCGACCTGTTTTAGTTTAACTATCTACAACAACAAAAACAAGAAAACTGGTCTATTCCTTAAAAAATAGGCAAATCTGAACCAACATGTGCACTTGTTGGTTCTCAAATATGCGAATATAGCATCATATAGTATATCGCTTCAATCTGAAGAACTCCAGAAACTTCAAAACCTCTGGTCATGGTGACTGCAGGTTCTTCTTCATCATCAACAGACTTCACTGGTGTCCTGCTGAATGGTACATTAAGTTTACAATAGCATGCATGCTTAACTTTACAAGCCCAGAACACAAGCCTTATCTCATATCTTCATTCACTGCTATTAAACCAATACATTCTTCCAATACTGGCTTAGGTTCAGAACAATTGTGGATTCGCATGATCTCAACTGTTGTGTTCCTATAGTGTTTGGAATTGTCTGCCACAGAAACCAAAAATGCCTGCTCACTACCGTCATTTAAAATCTTACCAGACCCACTATTTTAACTCTGGCCTTTGCATGACTGTGTCCTGCTCTGGGTAACATTCAATTCACACATCACATTCAGATTTACTGACACTGAGTGCATCACACGTGTGTGAATAAATAAATATGAAAATAACTCATCGAACAACGCTAATTATAAAAGAGTATTTTGACAGACATGATCGACTCTTACAAAATGAGTCGTAAGTCCATTTGTTTCGCTTTTGAGATTTAATACACGTGTATTATACATTCGATTCCCTTTCCATGGAGATAGACCCTACAGCTTGTTAGGATAGTCAAATTGGTAGCAGAGATAATCAAAAGTTGAAAATGTATATAATATGATAGAATTGCACATTGGAAAGCAAGATTATTTGAATTTTTACACATTTACACACAATTTTTACACAGCAAATATTCAACTTACAACAGTGAAATTCAGCATTCTTGTACTTTATAAGAGTGCAATATATGCAAACACTTTCTGATTTAAATTTTACTCATAAAAAATCAGTTTAAAATCATCAGATTAAGTATTAGACTATTAGTTTAAGAAAGTGGCACAATAGTGAGATCGAAGCCAATAACAGACTAACACCTCTTCACAACTTTCATGTAAAAATTTTATGAATGATTACTGCTGTAGCAGCAGACAAACATAGCAATAATACCTTTCCCTTGTCTAGTATCTTCATGGCATGATATTGGTTGGATGTTCTGTGTATAACAAGCATGACTCTACCAAATGAACCAGTTCCCAGAGTTCGAATTCTCTCAAAATCTTCAAACTGAGCTGTATTCTGAAAGTATGGGTACAAGAATTTCATCCTATCATTTAATGGATCTCACATGAAGGCTTTACATCTTGTTTTTCCATAAATGGCATTACTGCAAACAGTGCCTTGTACTACTGCAGAATATAAAAAACTTCTGCTGTTAGTCTGCAAATACTTAATAAATTAGTAACTACCGGTAGTTATGGTAGATTATAGGTCACTGGAGTATAACCATATATGACATTGCACCACTGCAATACACAGTTGCTACAGAATATATCCACGTAGTAATTACACTAAGAAGCTAGGCCATCTCACAGTAGGCCATGCTAGCCTTGTTTTAATACCAAAAGCATAGGCGTAATTTGTGGGGGGTACGAGGGGTACCCGTACCCCCCACTTTTTGAACTGGGAGGTACTGTACCCCCCACTTTTTAAACAATGTCAATCAATGTTTTTGTTATTGTGCCTTCCCAGAGAATTCAGTCTCTGCCAAAGTCCGAAAGTACTTAGATACACATGTAAACCGAGAGCCAAAATTAATGAGAAAACTGACAGGGAATATGTTCAAATGGCCACCATGCGAAAAGCGAAAGTGGAGAAGAAATTGGTACCCCCACTTTTTAGACCAAAGTATTGGTACCCCCCACTTTTTAGACTAAAGTTACGCCCCTGCCAAAAAGTGTAAATTAGTGTTCTTGATATAAGAATCCATTCAGTCTACCTTAATGAGCATTGGCACAAGGGCAAGAATAATGCAGGTCAAGATAGCTGAAGACAGGCAACTTAGAGCTATACCATTAGTTAAGGCTGCATTCTGAAGCCCTTCCTTCTATCACTCTTCACATTTCCAACTAAAAACGACTCCCATCTTTTCAAGAAATATTACTCTGATCCATTCAATCCGCCACCTTCTCATTTCTCTCAACGTAAACACAACCAACCAAAACAGCTCCTCAGTCCAGTTCTCTCTCTGGTCTTCTGGCTCCAGATCTTCTCCTTCACATATCTCTAGACAATCCCTCTAACTTGAGACTGTTCTCATGAATAAGCTGGTGCCTTAACTTGTGCTTTCAAGAAGTGCTTCGGAAATCACAAGCCCCTCCTCGTATGCAGCTTGTACAACATGGCTAAAGGGGGAAAAATCAATGTTCTGAAACATTATTTGGTCTATTGGTGCTAGCTAATACATATCTTAGCAAAGTTCCATTAATGTTCTGTTCTTCACTATAATTTTTCGGTGAATAAAACTTTTAAATGCACAATACTCACTTTTGGAGGGTCCTCCCATTTCCTTTCAAATTCCTCTGTTGCTTGCTTCAAAAACTGTGCAACTGTTTAAATAAACAGCAATAAAATTAGTGTCAAACTTTAACAGCTGCTGACCTGCAAACTTGGAGTGTCACAGAAACATCATTTACTTAGTTACGTAATCACTCAACCTGCCTGAGCTCCCTAGTCAGTGAAGTTTTATTCAATTACCTACATCCATCACACCAATATTAAAAATCCAGCCTTTACAGTACATGTTGTTATAAATAATAATACAATGAAATATCTCCTAGTGCTTGTTGGAAATTGTTTTTAAGGTGCTAAACAAATGTGATGTCACATTACAATTACAGACAGTGCAATAATAAGTCATCAAATTTTATTCCCAGGTAGGTTCACATTTACTGCTCCATGCACTAGTTTGTTATTATTATTAACTGATTTTCTGACTTGACTCTTCTTCAGTGCGGATCCATAAGCACTTGGGTTAACGTCCATAGGCTAAGCACATTGGGATAATACAAACCCTAACAAACACTAGCATACACAACTTTAAGCCATGGGATCCAGTAACCTAACTGGAGGAAAATTGAGGGGGTCTATGAACAGTGAGCCCCTAACAACTGAGAGCCTAGGAAGGTCAATGCATTTTGAAACATTTACTATGTATTTGGAGCACATTTAGATTACATGCTCGAGGGACTTTTTCTAGCCAGGGTCCAGTACCTTGATCAAAACTGAGAGGGTCAAAGACAGGAATGGCCAATGATGCAAAACCTCTAACAAATAGGGTCTCAGCAGCATCATCAGCAAGGTCCCAGGCAGAACTCTGAAAGCAAACATTGTGACAGAACAAAGTCAAGAGTCACTAATGGGGGATACACCTAAAATCTCATATGTTCTACATGAATCCCAGGGTTCATGATTTTGGCCTCGGGGGTTCATACCACAGACCCCAGGTATCCCACTGTTAACAAGTTCTCTCTTATGGAGTCAATGAAGTTTGGGATGTTCTTGTTGGTATAATCTTACAGATTCTTTGAAGACTGGGTAAAGGATATAATCATGGCAAATTCTGCCCCATTTGATCAGGCATGGTCATGACACAGCAAGTCGATAGATTGGACAAAAAGACTGAGTAACTGTTGCAATAAATAATGGCATACTTCTTCATCCATGACCTTCTTGGTTTGTTGTCTCTGGCACTGTCTTACTCTGGTTCTTGTCTTACTTGTCTTCCCTCTGCTTCTCTGTTAACGCGCCTAACCATTTTCACAACCCCTCCCACTCTCTTGTGGTGTTTCTTAAAGCTCTCTCCTATAGGGTCACTTCACTTGATCCTGCATGTAGACAACACTACTGAGCCGTCACATAGAATCCTCTTCTGTCCACCACCATCTTTATGCAGACGACACTCAACTCTTAATATCCTTCTCCCCAGCACTTTTCCTCCTCCATTATTCATTACGTGCTGTTGTTAATCTAATCTCAAAATGGATGTCCTCTAAACTTCTCTACCTCAATGTTAATAAAACAGAATTTATCATCCTAGGCCTTTCAGATCAAATCAAGAAAATACCCTACCTTTTCCAAGCAGTTATCCACTAATTTCTCATCCCTCACTTTCATCACTGACTCTCCTGGGAAATCTTGGCATCATCCTTGACCCAGCGTGAACGATTTTCAACCCGCCTACTATTTTCAAATCAGACGCACTGTTCAACTCTAGAAAGATCCCCCTCCTGAATTCCACAAAATCAGAGTTTCACCTCCAATATAACCACTCACTCAACATTATCTACCACTCCTCAGGCTACCATTATAAATTAGCCTGACCTCTTCAATAAGTCCTATCTTGATCCATCTATGCCTTCGCCTTATAATCTCTCTTGTCCTAAACGAAACGAGCAGCTCCTCTATCCATGGGCGGAGTTTATCAGGGGCTAGGAGGGGCTAAGCCCCCCATGAATCCACCGACTTGACCTGCATCATTAAGGTATTGTGGGTCAGGGTATTTTTTTAGCAGTAAAATCCCTCCAAATCTTCTCACCAGAAAGCCGAAATTAGTAAAAAGTATGCTCAAAATGCATTTGGCGGCTGGGGCCTTGCCCAAGACCCCGACTGGGGGTTCAACTCGCCCCAAATCCCTTTGTTTTAAAGGGGCCGCCGCTTTGCGGCGGGGAGGGGAGGTGGAGGTATGCTTTAGCCCCCCCCATGAACTAAAACCAAACTCCGCCCATGCCTCTATCTCTTTCTCTCCCTGGTCTTCTGGCATCCGGACTTGGACCTTCACCTGGTATCTCTGGACAATCAACAGCTCTCTGAAACGGCCATTGGCTCGTGAATAAGCTGGTACCTCGCGCTTAACTTTAAGTAGCGTTGTAGCAATTGCGTTAACAAATGTAAGTACTTCAGTGCATAGGCGTAATTTATGAGGGGCACCCGTACACCCAACTTTTGGACTGGGGGTACCGTACCCCCACTTTTTAACAATGCCAATCAGTATTTTATTATTGTGCCTTCCCAGAGATGGTCTCCATGCGAATATTAGCGAAAGTGGAGAAGAAATTGGTACCCCGCCCCACTTGTTAGAACAAAGTTACACATCTGGTTCAGTGACGTCGAAGGAGAGGGCTTACAGCTGAAGGGCAAAGGTCAGCCTTCATTTCATTATAATCATGCTTGTTAGCGCAGACACAATCTCCGAGTAACGTACGATACGTACCTAGTAAATCCAATCCCGCTAGCCTATCGTTTAATATTTCATACCTACCCGATTCTTCGTCCGGCTTCTTTGACAGCTGTTGATTGCCCATATTTATTATTTATTATTACTAGTTTGTATCCTATGTTTATTGACTGTCGCTTCACGCACAAATACCTCCATAAAGTGTTTACAGTTTTAATTTTTTCCTGAAATATAAGACGCTGACATCTTTGACATCAGACGACAATAAATGAGAATCTCACGCGATTTGAAACACAACAATTCAATTAAATATCGACATAGATTCCTTGCAATTCAATCTAGCCGTAAAGTGAGTAAGTATTATAGTGCAAGTAGGCCTATTGTTATGTTTCATACATCCACAAAACACTCGAATATACTTGGCTGGAAATGTTTTTTTTTTGTAATTGAACTACACTGCCACCGATATGGTGTATGGGTCATAACCTTACATTAACACGAGACTACCGATCTGGGGAGGGGATGATCAAGGTTTACCGTGCGTGCAGTGGGGATCGATATAATATATGCGGCATTTGAAGAAAGCTTGCTTATTCACCTAAATTCTGAGATAAATTGGAAGACAACCATAATTGTTATTATTGTGAAAAGTGAAAGTGACCTCCACTTCAATGCGGGACTGTCAAATCTTACGACGGCTCTGGTCTGTACAATGTAGGCCTACTGCTTGCCAACAGGTCAGTCTGTCCGATGGATGGCCTGCGTGTCTGAAATTCTCTCTCACTCATAGGCGTAATTTGTGGGGGTACGAGGGGTACCCACACTTTTTAGACTGGGGGTACCGTGTCCCCCAGTTTTTGAACAATGCCAATCAATATTTTAGGTTTGGCCTCCTGGAAATCGGACTTTGACCTCTTTGGACTACTCTCTGGAACCCAGTCTTGTTGTCCTCGAGACCAAGGTCTTGGTCTCGAGTGCACTCGAGTTCGTTTTTAAAAGTCTTGGTCTTGGTCTTGAGACCAAAGGTCTTGGTCTTGAGGTTCAAGGTCTTGGTCTTGGTCTTGAGGTTCAAAGTCTAGGTCTTGGTTTTGCAAGACCAAGACCAAGACTTTTGTCAATATGAACAGTCATTAATTTTAACAAACGGCAAGAATTTTAAAAATTTATCCAATAATTACTCATACAGTTATTGCTTTAGTATTTACACGGTGTGAATGAGGCTTCACTGTTGTTTTGGACATTTATTTTTACTTCCGGTTATTTACCATGGAATGATTTCAAAACAGACTCACAATTTGTACATTTACACCCGGTACTTGAAAAGCTGCTCTGTGTGCCAGTGAATTCAGCACTGTAGAACGTATTTTTCACAGGGCAGAATTTTTGTGAGGCCCCACAGCTCACGTCTTGGTCAGAAAATTCTGAGCGAATTGGTTTTTATAAAATGCAACAGGCATTTGGAATAACATTTCGTATGAAGGACTTTTGTAAATACGAATTCGGAATTCTATGCAGTCTGCATGTAGAGTTGTTTTGTTTGAATAAAATAAAAGATTCATGTTTTAATTAAAATAGCGAGTAGTCCGACTTGACAATTTTATTAGTAAGGAATAGAAGTCTGGATATGGTTGTGATTTCTTGGGAATTTTTTTCGGTTTTGGTCTTGAGTTTCAAAGTCTTGGTCTTGGTCTTGAGGTTCAAGGTCTTGGTCTCGGTCTTGAGGTTCAAGGTCTTGGTCTTGAGGTTCAAGGTCTTGGTCTTGGTCTTGAGGTTCAAGGTCTTGGTCTTGGTCTTGAGGTTGAAGGTCTTGACAACAAGACTGCTGGAACCCCCTCTGATTTTGTTTGGCCTTCTGGAAACCGGACTCGGACCTCTTTTGGACTACTCTCTGGAAATCCCCTCTGATCTGACGTAGCGCTCGTGAATAGGCTGGTGCCCTGCACTTGGCCTTCAAGTGGCACTTTAGAAATTTGGAGATTACGATTAATGTGCCTTCCCAGAGATCGCAGTCTTGGCCTTGCTTCTCGTATGTAAGAAATTGGTACCCCCCACTTTTTAGACTAAAGTTACGCCTCTGCTCTCACTGCATGTGATTCTGTTCATCTGATTGCCGGTCTCCACTTGCTTATTGAAGTATTTACAAACTTATGTAACTATAGTAGACCTACACGTATACTCATTTATATCTTATTGTCTGTCGGCCTATCTACCTCCCTACCTCTATTCGCAGAGGGGCAGAAACAGCATATATATGTATTTAGGGTAGCACAACTGGAAGAAAGTCTCTGAGCATTGTTTATTCACTGTGTGAAGTGAGGGGTTAGGTACCCATCAGTTCAGAAAGTGGGGATACGGGTACCCCAAAAGTGAAATTATACATACACCTATGTCCTCTGGCACTTCAAAATGAAACAGAGCTAAGCATTGTAGGGTTTCAATAAGAGAACATAAAAATATACACAAAACCGTTCAGTACTGCATTGGCTACAGACCAGTTTATTTTCTTATAGTCAATCTGTTACTTCAATAATTTAACTGATGAGAAAAGGATTGAATTGTCCAAGTCCTGAAAGTTTCTGAACTATTAGATGAAAATTGGAACAAATTCTGTAAATGTTAAGGCAACAGATTAATTTCGCCATCCAACTTGCCAGCTGCATGATAGGCTTCCAGTGCATGAACCGTGAAAGAAACAGATATATCACCCAGAAACAAAATATCCAACTGAAGCAGCTCCTTGAAGTCATCTCTGGGCTAGCAGCTGATGCTTCAGAAAAGCCAGATTTCTTCCATTCTCAGACTTAATTTAGTAGCAAGATGCCAATCACTAATACCACTTTCAAACATAGCTGTCTGTGGTGCTCCCTGCCATTCCAAATGTCCAAAAGTTATTTGTGGGCCATTAAAAAAAACTTTTTCAATGACAAGTTGATATATGTGGCAGAGTCGGACTGGGACCCTTTTGAGGCCCCACCATTTCAATCGTGCAATGGGCCCCAAGTCCAACCTGGCCCATAAAATGAAGTTTGATGACTTCATTTTAGTCATATCTTGCATCGTTAAAAAATAATATAAATAATAACAATATTAATAATGACAGGCCTCAAACGTTGCAGTTATTGTTTTAAAATGTTATTTACTATACTATCTGATTGATTTTTCATGCATATATAGAATATTTTTGTATTGATGTATAATATATTCCTTTCTACCCTAGGAGCCACACGCACTGGAACCAGGAGGCCTGTGTGCTATGGTGCACGGGCACAATGGCCAGTCTGCCACTGATTCTGATACATGGTGTCTGCAAGCCCAACCCAACACCTCGTTACACATCAGATGATCTAGCAAAGCACATGCCCCTGCTCTGTTCCCCATATTACTGGATGTGGTGTCCAACGTAAAAATTCCAACTTGATCTGCTTAGCCAGTTTTGGGTTAACTTGTTCAATACAGTCCCTTCTACCCGCAGTTTGAAATAAAATAAACATCATAACATGTGCACATTCTCACTATCTGGATGCTGTCAAACATCCTCAAAATTAGTGTTTGAAGCAATCCTTGTTATTTATCTTATTTCCAAGAAAGCTAAACTAAAATCTACAACATCTATGAATCAGTAACAGTTATGCAAAGTATACAAATTTCAGCCTTCTAAGCCTTGAAGTTCTTAAGTTGCAGCCACTGAAGCATCATGAGTCATTCAATTTTCTTGAACACTGTATTTTCATCAGAAACTTTAAGAAATTTATTTTCATGGAGAAACATGACAATCACATAAAATTTCACCTTCTGGCATGCTTTAGTAAAGTTTACTTTTCGAAAAATATTACAAAGATCTTAATGGTTGATATACAAGTCTGCTTTTGGCTTGTGGCCTCTCCATTTTCTGGTGGCCATGATAACACAGTAATACACACCACATTAATCAAGATAATGATGCAGTGAAAACCCATGCACAAAGTTTCAAATAACTTGACTGAACTCTGTGACTGATAGCAACTAAATGTTTAAATTACTACAAAGTGAAAAGCAATTTTCAATTTGCCTCAGCAATTCAAAATATGGCAAACAACTCAGTTCTTTAAAGCAACAGTTGCAATCAGTTCAGAGAAGTACAAAGAGCAGCAGTGAGTGACTCATATGATTTTCTTTCTCTTGCACTTGTAAGAAACTGGAATTCAGACACAGACACAGGCTGTTTATGGAGATTGATTCCTGTTTGCAGCTTCAATAACTAATATTGGTTCCCTGTACAGCTGGCTGATAACCACCTGCAAGTAGAAAAATCACAATAAAATACTCATTAATAGAAAACCTCATACATATTCAAGAGTTCATGCAATCAAAACTCTACATCTACTCGGCATCAGCTATGTACAGGGATTCAATGGCGACAGATTGTGCAAACTGCTTCCATAATGAGAATACTCATAATATTTAAAATATTTATAAAAAAAACATTTATAAAACTGCCTTGGCCCAGCACCGAGCATTTGCTGTAGTGGGTCCCACAATCTGGATCCATCTTCCCCCTGCTCAAGGCCAAACTAATGACTGGCTTTTCCTCATCGGTATCATGTTCCATACTGCTTTGTTCGTTCGTGCTGGAGTCGGGAGCGCCTCTGAGTAGCCCCCTTGAAGGGGCGCTATATAAATGCTCAAATGAATGAATGAAAGGTGTTTCTCTTTCCCCGGAGCTTCTGTGCTGAGAGCACCTCTGAATAGTTGTTCTGCAAGAGGTGCTTTATAAATTTCTATATACAATACGATACAATATTTATCCTTAATTTCAACAAAGCTGTCTCTACTGGTCTTGTCAATCACAAACAAATATTGCAACAGATTGCACAACACAGGGCTAGATTTTCAGATGTACAGAATTAAACACGTTAAGAAAAATTAGTTTTGGAACAGATGAAAAACAGATGTAAAATTGTGCATACAGTGACAGGCATAGCAAACAGATATCTGGGGTATAACATTAGCAATTACCTACCAGTACAAACTGACTTGATGCCATTTGATGTCAACAACCTTGAAATGTTTGGGGTTAGAAACATTTAAGACATCAAACTCCTGCCTTCATAAGAGCTGAAAATTTAGCCCAGAGCTCTGGAACACAATCTTCACTACAGCCCAAACTGTACTTTAAAAGTTTCTCATGATGCAGTTACCTGTCTCCTTAAGACTTCACAAGCTTGCTCTCCTTTTGCAAAAAGATCCTGGACTTTCGAAGCATCTGTCTCACTTCTACTTTCCCTGAAGGCATCCCTTATTCTGCGAATGGCATACATTCTAGCAACAACAAATTAAAACTGACATGCACACAGCTGATATTACAATTTGTTTCTAAACACAGAATATGCAGAAATTGCAAGCAGCTGATCACCGTAGAAGCTCTTCAGCTTTTGTTGTTTTTGAGCTAAGTATAGAAATGCACCATAAATGGCAAATCAATGTACATTCCTGTAGTAATAAAAACTCTTCAAAAGATTGCCAATACACAATAGTTGGTCTCGATTTTCAATTCAGTGTGAATTACGTTCAGAAAAGTATTTACGTTGTTTGCTTTATTGTTAATATTATTGTTGAGCACGAGTCTTAATAACTTGGTTGAATCGATGTATTATGACAGTCGACATTTTGTTAATATTCACAACGTTAGGACTAGCCAACATTTCATTTAATTGCACTATCTGAATGTCTGTCACTTACGTTATTTGATAAGTTAGAATTACTGATTCACATAACTTGCTGCAAAAAATCAACTCGGCATGACACTTACTTATAAACTGAAAGTGGTAAAGATTTATGGTGGTGCGGTCGCAACAGTTCACAAGGTAAACATCATGGCCACCCCAGAATTGTATAGAATTGGTACTCTTGCACAGCCTACCTCCACTCAAGTAAGTAAGTAATGGTTCATGAACACAATATGTGGATGAGCGGAAAATGAAAGCTCAAGAGACAATGCAGAACAAGTCGAGAGTTGTTCAGCACATACCTCAATTCATGTGGTGATCTACCTTTCGTGGCGAGAATCTCCTTTTGAACTTTCTCATTTCTATTTCGGACATGTACAATATAATTCAATGCAATAACAATTCATTTCTGACGTTTATATTGTGTTCGTTTAACAGTTAATTTTTAACCTTTTCAAATACTGTGTCGACTTTCTAATAAGTTATTTTGTTCATGTTAAATATTGTGTTCATGAACCATTACTTACTTATTTACTTGAGCAGAGGTAGGCTGAGAGTTCGTAGCACTCTATTCTATCCAATTCTGGGGCGGCCATGACATTTTATGTGACGGTTTTACTGGCGATCATGTACAATCGGGGTGCCTGAAGTTTAAAATCCAGCTTCCACTCGCAGGTATAGCTTTTTTAGTCGCACAAATACATAGGCTACACTGACCCTAACCCTAAGCCCTAACCAACCCTCACGATGCAACGACACCCTTGTGCGAGATTGCGACCGCGCCGCTGTAAACCTTTAATGTAATGTAAATGTAAATCTTCAAAATTTCTCCGCGCCACACAAAAGCCACGCCAGGGAGACCAGCTTATTCACTGGCGCTATATCAAATCAAATCCGCAATAGCCATGTCTGCCTTGTCCGTTCCGGTGCCAGGTCAGAGTACGGGGAGGTCAAGCCGAGGACACAGCTGGGCGCTACGGTGGTAATCGGTGATAATGTGGTTGTGTGGTGGCGCAGAATTGGAATCAGATATGATAGCTTGAAGAGTTCGGTTTTCAGTTGTGAGTGGAAAGCAGCAGAGGCGAGTGCAAGCGGAGGAGAGGTGAAATTAACAGGCGAGATAGGAGGATGAGCAAACTGGCAGATATCTTTTGGGAGATCATTCCAAAGAGCCGGTGCAGCATAGACTAAGGAACGATTGCAGAATTTCAGAGTGGAGACTGGAGGCCGATTAGTACTTACTATCGAGCGCTATCGTAGTGATTCTTAATGTAACAATCACTACGGTAGCGCTGAAGAAGTTCATAGATTAGATGGGGTCAACCCGAATCCCCGAAACCCGAATCCCCGAAAACGCTGAAAATACACAAAAGCCCGATTTCCCGAAAACAGTTTCATAGAAAGCGGCAGAACTCCCGAAAACTATTCAAAGTTAAATTGTAAACTCTTACGCGAGACAGACCTAACGTGGCCTTGATGCATCTCGATTTACTGTCTATTCACATGTTTATTTGTAATTTTAGTCTAAAATCGATTTCGGGGATTCGGGCGAAATTCGTTTCGGGGATTCGGGTTTCGGGGATTCGGGCCGCACCCGATTAGATACGTGAAAGCCTACGTCTACGCCTTTACTCTTCCGGTTAGTTTAAGAAAAATATTTACCATAAAATAATATTAGCTGAACCTACTCGCAACTAACCTATAATTGTATCCAGTGAATTTTTGACCTTCTCTAAGAAGGCGTTTGTACAAGGCAAGCGCAGAACTCCTCGTGGCCGCCATTGCAGTTATTTACATGAATGCACAGGTCAAAAAAGTTTGATATGGAGAAGCCGCCAAAGGACACATTGCTCTAGCGCTATACGTTGTGGAGACAAAAAAACGTAATAACGGCCTATCAGAAAATTATTTAAAAGCCTAGAAGCAACACATTTGTATGAATAGAAAATGCTAACAAATACTTAAGCACAATAACTTTTGCGAGGGCTGCTTGGTGATATTTAAGAATTTTTTTACTAAAGGTCGATGTCAACTGTTGACATGATCAAAGTAGGCTATCAGTAACGGTTGTCATTTCGTCCTACTGTTGTAGCTGGGACTAACATTGCAATGTTAGTCCCAGGTTGTAGTATTAGGGGTCATCCATAAAGTACGTCCGCAATGAGGGGGAGGATCATAGAAATGCGGACAAATGCGGACAAGGGGAGAGGGTTATGACCAGTGCGGACGTCCTCATCTAAACTTTTTAATTTGATCGTTTTTTAAACACCACCTTGTTTCAACCTTCCCCAAAAGACGAAAATGTCAGTGAAGTGATTGCCTAAAACCTCATGAATGGTATAACCTTTACTGCGACTTTAAAGAGGCTTTTATTATTGCACATCCTGCGATATGAAACCCAAACTGTCACTTAAACGTGCACTGGTACTGTGGAATAATTGTAAAAATAATGATGACATTAAGAATTGGTTTAGGCGTGCGGACGTCCGCAAAAGGGCAAGGTCAAATGCGGACAAGGGGAGGGAAGGGCCCAAAGTAGGTCATATTTTGCGGACGTCCTATATGGACGACCCTAAGAATGTTTATCAGTTTTGTACATTGATGCAGATTACTTTTAACAAGTTTTTCCTACTCTTGAAGTAGTTCAACTAGTAGGCCTACACGTAGTTAGTTATTACTTTTAATAAACTACGTTTGCATCTTCTTAAGCTCATGCCGCAAGATCGGAACCGAGTTGTTGGACAAATACAGGGGTGGAGGTTTTTGTTGTTTTTTTAAACACCAAAAACCAGAAAGCCACAAAATTTGTTTTCTTTGTTTTTTTATATAAATTTCTTATTCTTGTAGAATTTATTTTAATAACACTGATTTAATGATTTTTAATTTCAGAAATCACAACTAAATTAAACTGAGTTGGAGCTCATTCATTCCATTTTTAAAATGATTTTTATGATCCGAAATCCTTAAAAGAAAAAACCATAAAAACCAACTTTTCATCTTGAAAAATCTTGGTTTTTTGTACCTCTGGACAAATATATTAAATATACAGGACATGAAAAAGTGCTGTTATTGCAATAATTTGTGTCATTTGCCCATTTATTCACAGGGATTATGGAAGCAGTGCTTCCCAATGTTAACATAATAGATTTCTTTCTAACCACCAATACAAAATAATAGATTATGCTCACCAATGGTCAAGTATCATGTGTGTGTTCTCAGTAATCACTCAACTTCTATGCTTCAGTTTAAATTTGTAGCGTTAGGTTAGTAACTAGTAATGTATCATAAATTAAAATACCAGGATATGCTCTAAAAGTAAACAGATTGGAAGATTTCCAGAAATGTCTTGGAACAGCGAATGTAGGCCTACATGTACATTGCTTTAAATTGTATTTATCTGCATTTACACTTTGTTAAGCTGCATCTTTGTAGCAATGACTATTAAACTGTACATACAGCACACGTGAAAGCGCCTAGTGGCAGCCTAAGGTGGATAAGCCATTTTAAAAGGTAAATGTTAAATTGAGAACGAATGAAATAACATAGACAACTGAGCAGAACAGGTACCAGTGAGCAAGTTCACACATATACCAACATGACGTTGAGTACTGTGTATGGAATGCTTTAACCTGACTAGCAGTTTTCCCCTATTAAACATATTGCAATGGCAATTTAAAAATGTGTGTATGTACATCCTGGCATATTTCAACATCACAAAGTAAACTATTCTTAAGTTTTATTTTTCTCATTTAGACTTGACATGATCAACTATATATATACTAATAAGAACTGTTTAAAATTGGTGAAATGAAACAGCCCTTCAACTGAACAATGGTTAACCAACAGTTGCCATCACAAATTAATAAATATGTGCTATCAACTTCATTCTTCATGAACTGCCTTGAAACAAAAGGCCCAGCTTTTCTCAGTCTCTTCATGTCAAGTGCACCATCATTACAACTTAACACATTTTGTCAGCAAGGTTAAATGGCAAACATAACATTGCACTTTCAAGTTGAAGCCCTTTTGTAGTCAACTTAATCAACAACAGACCATCAGCAAAGAGCACATCATTTCTCATCATACAGTAGCTCACTGGACTTTTTGTTTAGAATCAAATCCCAAAGTTTAAGCTATGCATATACACACTGAAGCCTCACTTTAAAACCATACAAACAACCTGAAAGTGAAACTTTCAAGAATAATTTATTCAAAGTATTTAGCTGGTTTAACTGCCTTGCAATTCTTAATGATGATCAGCTAAGTTCAGATTAAGTCCTGTATTCGAACAGTCCTGCGAACAGCATTGGAGAATCCTTCCTTGAATCGAAACCAAACGTCACCACCAACCACATCACTGGTGTCACCAGCTACAACAGTTTCATGTATGTTACTGTATATATTTATTTATCTGGATATTTATATATAGAACCATTCAGGAAACTTTAAAAAGTGCTCCTTGTCTCCTTGTGCCGTCGGCTCTAGGAGCCCTAGCGATCGTCATGCCACACAGTCTTCGTTGCCGTCTTGCTACTTCTCCCAGTAGCCCTTGAGTCGCGCTTTGGCCTGGGAGTCCCACCTCAGCGCTCCGGCCTGGGAGTCCCTCCATCCGCGACCATCGGCGTGGTTTGGTGTGTGGCATGGCGATTTTCTTGGCATGATTAACAGGGGTGGTTTGCCATTGCCTTCCCCTGGTTTTGCCTGCCGTGCCCGTTCGTTCCCCCTCCTAGGAAGAGTACTTCCTAGGAAGGGTACTAACGGTCCGCACCACGAGAAGGTGGGCACGGAGGACTTTGGTTCACCAGCCCAGGTCGGATCCGAGTCTACGCTCATCAGAGTCGTCGGTCAGGTCGCCTCCCTGCTTTACTCTGTACCAGAGTGACTGGTGAACCTTTGCGGACTAAAAAGTGCTAAAGAACCATAATCCCATAAGGAATATAAATATATTAAAACTGAACATTTGTTGAAAGTTTTTGCAGCCATCGGGATCACCTTGTCACCTTGTGCTGTCGATTCGTTGAATCCTAGCGACTGTCATGGTCAACCTTCTCCATGTGCTCCGATTTCTCGTTGCCTCTCTCAGCTCCGAGATGTTCATCTTCAATGCCTCCTGTATCTCGTCCATCCATCTCCTCCTTGGTCGTCCTCTCCTCCTTCTGCCCTCCCCACACGCCAACATCATCTCCTTTTCCAGCCCATCTGCACGCATCACGTGTCCAAAGTATGACATCTTCTGCCTGGACGCTCTCTGCCCCAACGTCAAACTCCCTCTCCAGTGTCCTATTTCTTCCAGGATATCCTCGTTAGTTCTCTTCTCAGTCCAAGAAACCCTCAACATTTTCCTCCAGATCCACATTTCACATGCCTCAATTTTCTTCTCCAATGCCTTGGTTTTTGTCCATGTTTCGCATCCGTAAAGCACCACTGGTAAGATAATTGCTTTAACAATTCTTGTCTTCGTTCCCAAACTCACTGATTTGTCCTTCCATATTTTTTCCAGTCCCTGCGTTGCCGTCTTCCCCAATGTAATTCTCCGTCGTATTTCTCGTTCGCATCCACCTTCACTCTCCATCATGGCCCCCAAGAAACAGAAGCTTGATACCACCTCTATCTCCTCTCCATCTACCTCAAAATAACTCCATTTCTCAGTGGTCATTATCTTCGTCTTTTTTATATTAAAGTACATTCCTGCTTTCTCGCTAGCACATTTTAGCCTTCTGATGTTATCCTTCAGTTTCTCCTTTTTTTCCGCCAGCAGTGTTGTGTCGTCCGCATACCTTAAATTGTTCACTATCCTTCCAGCTATCCTCACACCCTCCGCCTCATCATCAAAACCTGCCTCCCTCATTATCCTTTCTGCATATAGAATGAATAGGTATGGTGATAGTATACATCCCTGTCTGACCCCTTTCTTTATTCGAAAACTTGAAGTGTCGCCATGTTCTGTCCTGACCACCGCCACCTGATTGCCATACAGGTTCTTGAGGAGAGTTATCAGATGCATGGGTATGCCCATTTCACTCAGTGTTTTCCACAGCAGAGCATGATCAACGCAGTCGAATGCCTTGCTGTAATCTATAAAACAAAGATGTACCTCTTGTCCATATTCCCTCTGCCTTTCCATTATCCATCTTAGGTTTGCAATATGGTCTCTTGTGCCTCTCCCTTTTCTAAATCCTGCTTGATTTGCCGGCAGCTCTCTCTCTATCGTGTCTTCCATCCTTTTGTGGATAATCTTTAGGAGTATCTTGCTCGTATGAGATATTAGCGCAATGGTTCTGTAGTTCTCGCATTCCTTAGCATCTCCTTTTTTAAAGATGGGTATAAAGATCGATGTTTGCCAGTCCTTCGGCCACTCCTCAGTCTCCCAAATCAGATTACACAGAATTGTTATCTCTCTTATCACTCCATCTCCAGCTGCTTTGATCAGCTCAATAGGGATTTCGTCTGCCCCTGGGGTGTTGTTATCTCTGATTTGTGTAATTGCCCATTCCACCTCTGCTTCCATGATCTTTGGTTCCTTGACGTAATCAGTTGTGATCGCTTCTTCGTTTTCCTCCACTCTGTCATCGATCTTGTAGAGATTTTCCGTATATTCTCTCCACCTGTTCTTTGCTTCCTCTTTATCGCATATTATTCCGCCATTCCCGTTTCTTAATGAGCCGTTCCGTGGTGTGAACTTGCCAGTGATTTTCCTCATTTCCGCAAACATCTCTCTAGTTCTTCCCTTTTTTCCCTGTTCTTCCATTTCTTTGCATCGATCGTTCAAGTATCTTTCTTTATCCTTCCTTGCCTGCTTCTGAAATCTCCCGTTCAGCACCTTGACTAGGTCTTTGTTTCCTGCTGTTCTCACACTTCTCCTTTCTTCTGCTATCTTGATTGCATCCGACGATAACCACGGTGATATCTTCTTCTTTTGTCTTTTTGGTACGTGAATGTTCGCTTCCTCCTGTATCACCTTCTTCATTCCTTCCCACATATCATCAGCACTAGTCGCTTCAACCAAAATCAGTGCCTCAAATCGGTTCTTTATCTCGTCCCTGTACTCAGGAATGATCCCTTTGCACTCGTATCTAGTCAGGCGTTCCCCCAATTTGAGTCTCTTAAGTTTCAACTTAAGGGTAGCCACCAGCAGTTCATGATCCGATCCACAATCCGCTCCCGGTCTCGTTTGTACATCCCTCACCATGCTCTTCCATCTCTGTTTTACCATCACATAGTCTATTTGATTTTTGTGTTTCCCATCCGGCGAAGTCCAGGTGTATAATCTTCTCTTTGTCTTCTCAAAGCATGTGTTCATGATCCTCAGTTCATTTGTCTCACAAAAGTCGATGAGCCTTTCTCCTGCATCGTTCCGTTTTCCCAGCCCATGTCTTCCAATCGCTGACTCGATCTTGTCCGATCTCCCTACCTTTGCATTGAAGTCCCCCATGATCACCAAAGTGTCGCCTTTTGGAACTCCATCTATCTTCCTCTGTAGCTCATTGTAGAAACTTTCTCGATCTTTCTCGTCCGCCGTCGACGTAGGTGCATACACCTGGATGACAGTAGTGTTAATCACTTTCCCCCTGAACCTTACGCTCATGATTCGATCATTAACCGTGTCGTAGCCCAGTATTGCTGCTGCACTCCTCTTGTCGCAGACCATTGCCACACCATTCCTTCTGCTATCGCTTGGTCCTGACATCATCACTCTGTACTCCCCAGAATTAAAGTGTCCCTGCCCCTGCCATCGAGTCTCACTCAGGCCCAGCACCGCCAGCCCCAAACGCTTCATCTCTCGTTTTATCACCTCTAGCTTCCCTATCTGCATGCTCCGGACATTCCATGTCCCCAGTCTCAGCTGGGTTTTACAGCTCAGGTTGAGCTGGTGTTCCTCGACTGAATCAGTTACTGCACTTCCTTGCGGGTTTAATGCCGTTACTTCATGATGCCGTCTCTTCACCAGATCATCCTTCAGCCTACACTCAGTCTCACTCAGGCCCAGCACCGCCAGCCCCAAACGCTTCATCTCTCGTTTTATCACCTCTAGCTTCCCTATCTGCATGCTCCGGACATTCCATGTCCCCAGTCTCAGCTGGGTTTTACAGCTCAGGTTGAGCTGGTGTTCCTCGACTGAATCAGTTACTGCACTTCCTTGCGGGTTTAATGCCGTTACTTCATGATGCCGTCTCTTCACCAGATCATCCTTCAGCTCTTCCCCAGTAGCTCTTGAATCACTCTCTGGCCTGGGTGTCTCGCCATCAGTGATTATCGTTTTTCCATGAGTTTTGTCTTCCATGACAGTTTTCTTGGCAGATTTACAGAGGTGGTTTGCCATTGCCTTCCTCTGGATACAACCATCAAAATGTTACAACATTACACTGTTAAGTTTTCAGTATTATAGCACTATGGTGTAGGACAATGCTTGTGTTCTGATGGTAGTTTTATGTCTCTGCAGTTGGTTAACAGCCTGCCCCATTTAATCAAGGTGCTTTATCAGACAGATCTAGGCCATACCTTTGTTTGGTTCTGCTGTTGGAACTTGAATCTTTCTACCAAAAAAGTCGAGCACTGGCTGTGAACAACATCACACAAAAAACTGTTCATACAACTCAAAAAATACAGTTTTATAAAAAGATGAAATGAGCACTAAGCCTCAAGAATTTGTGTGAAGCACTATGAATAAGAATTTGCAATATGCACTTAGCCTTCAAAGTTTACATGATGCACTGTGTCTCTGCCTCAGCAGACCTCAATCTCATGTTTGAAAAACATTGTTAACACTTTAACGACAAGCTGCGTTGCTTTCCCAGTCGCTTTTAGTACACTCTCATCATCAAAGTTTAAACAAAAGACATCATTGCAACTACTTATACAAATATTTGCAGCTTAAAATACTAATTAAAAATGAGTTTTAGTCCTTTAATGGTGAGAGGGATTAGTTTTCCATACATTTTAGTACATGCTCGTCATTAAGTGTTAACTGGATATGCTGGACTACACACTGCACAAATAATTTGAATTCACACTGTTAAAATGTGAAGCAAGATGCAACAGAAACAAATCTGATACTGTCATGTTGACACAAATATTGTTAATCTGACAAATTATGCTAATCTTGATATCCAATGACATAACGTCAAAGATTAGTCAAACATTCATCTCCAACTTGACGTACGTAAGTTTTATGCATCATTTCTCTGAAGAGTATGCAGAATACCTTTGTTTCATTGAAAGCAACTCTTTTTGGTTCTAGTTTCTGTCTCTGATGATTTGGCACAAGTTTCTTGTCGTTGTTGACTGCTTCTGTGTTGGGTTTGCTTTGTTTAAAGACAGATGGAGTTTTCCTGCAGAGAGATCAAAGGCAAAGAAAGTAAATGCCGAGTCACTCGGAATGGCAACAAAAGCTACAGTTATCCTCTTATTTATATCTACGGTAGTAATAACTTTATGTATATAACTACTATCCTATTTCCATTCTTCCATCTTTTTAACAAATTTTTTCAAAAGGTCGTACATATATGCCTCTGATTTCCTCTGTCTTACGGACTATAACTACTATCCTTTTTCTGTTCTTCCATCTTTTCTTAAAAATTTATCAAAAGGTCATACATATATGCCTCTGATTTCCTCTGTCTTACGGACTAAACCTCTGGATATTGACCTGATTATGGCTTGGTTTTGGTGTGCCATCAGTTGATGCCTTGAAGCGACTTATATAAAGTCCTGAAAGGTGCTGAACTCATTAATGTGTTTAATATCCGACTGCAGCTCTATCAGTCAACATATTATCCTCGGATCCTATCAGCTATGTCAGGTATAGAACCAAGTACAATGATATCATTGTAAAATCATAACAAACAGCAAAGGTTTTAATATTTAATTTCAGAACAACTCACTTCTGCTCAGACTTCATTCCTTCACTCCTCCGTAGTTTCTCAAGCTCAATCTAAAGACAATCAAACAAATATTTTTTCATTTGGTTTTGTTTCAGATAGAAGAAGAAGAGCAGTCCCTTAAGCTAGCCCTGAGGCAGCCATGGGTATGAAGTGTTAGCAACTTCATTTTCTTAGCCTCGGCATATGAGGGCGGGTGGCCAGTCCTCTCCCTCGCCGTCTCATCTTCCCACTGAGAGTGTACGGTCAGTGTACTCATCATAGCTGAGTTGGCTAGGGGGGTGCAAGTGGAACAGAAATCTCGAACCAAATTTCTGCCCTGGCGGGGATTTGAACCCCCGACCTCTCGATTGTCAGTCCAGCGCGCTAACCACTACACTAAATTTCAGATAATAATAATAATAATAATAATAATAATAATAAGATGCCACTTATGCAGCACAGTATCATGTATGGAAGTTAAAAAAATGTAAGCACTTGGCATATTTTGATGTCAGAAGCTTAAATTTGCAACCAACCTTTTCTTTATTTTCATTGTCCCACCTCCCTTGCCTCCCTACCCCACAATCACTCATGTTAGAAAATTACCAGCACTTTGGCAATGTTCCTGTTGCAATCAATTACTGGTAATTTACTGATAAGTTCCTGGTAAAGCTATGAAAAACGAAGAAGGGTGGAGCTTATTTTTTAAGTTGAGAAATATGATCTGCTTACCCTCTTATGTAGAACCTATAACCCCCATTAAGATCAAAACACACACTTGTATCTAACAATCTTAGAACACAAAAGTGTATTCTTTAACTGAATGTGGATAATGGACATTCGTTGGACAAATGTGATTCTGTGAACTACAATGTGTTTAGAATACTGAATTTTAATTTTGTGAGTCATGACTGAACATTTTCAATCTGCAATTCATACTTGCTTTGATAAGAAGTTAATGCTATTCCAAAACTTTCTTTACCTAATAGTTTCAGCTTAAAAGCAACACTTTTGGGGTGTAATAATTTCAAAAATCAAAAGTTTAATTTTTTCCTTAACTCTTAAGGAAGGCTGATATAGGAAAAGGCGGTACTCCACTGTTACCCATGCAAGTACTAACCCAGCTCAACGGTGCTTGCTGCATTGTACAAGCTAACAACGCATCAAGAAAACCAAGTGGCCACCCCATGCACACATACTTTTGATTTTTCATACGACACACCAAAGACGGATGTTGGTAATCATCAATCACACAGGATAAACCCAAATCACACAGGATAAAACCCAAATCACACAGGATAAAACCCAAATCACACAGGATAAAACCCAAATCACACAGGATAAAGCCCAAATCAAACAGGAAGATTTAATCAGGTTTTTAAAAGGTTTCAAATGAAACTGACTGACCTCCCTAGCCACCAGCTGTCTAGTAGCATAGTTCAGCTGACGACGTGGTTTGATGTCAGGAAACCTGACCAGGTCCTCAACATTTCTATTCAAACACATTATATATGATTTAGACTTAAGAATCATATGCTAATCTAAATATTGTATTCCCATACATGATCTACAGCAGAGGAATTTCGTAATCAATGCGACCTCTGAACTAGTGCCTACAACTTACAATCTTCAGCCAAAGTCTACAGCATTACACTATACTCCAGTTTAAAGCAAATTGTTTACATGCTTTTAGATGAAGTTGACACAATGTCTTTCCTTAATTCCTAAACCCATTAACTTTTCAATTAGAGATGTCAATGTCAGCATTCATAACTGTTATTATAAGTTCGTCAGTTAGTCACAAAATGTCTGTGAGAGATGCCAGTGGAGACTTTCTCCATCTACATTAACACTGCTCATCTACAGATGAGCTTGTCACTCTCTTAGAACACCAGTATGCTAATAAATAAGTAGAGCACTTCACAGGTTACCAATAAGTACTGTAGATATATATGTGAAAATACAAATACAATAACTAAATTACATAGACATATGCTATATGTTCAGCTAATCTGAAAACAGATAATCAATAATCAACAAATTCACCTGTACCTGCTTACAGTCTGTTAAATTTTAACTGCAGTTAGTTGCTGTGCATCAGTCATTAAAAAATATGCTCAGTAAAAATGAGCCATATACAGTAATAATACGAACGGTTCCAGCCTGTATATGTACTGGCCATCCAGAGCACGTTCCTGTTGGTAATTGAGATTGTAGGCTGTCATGACTCGTATCAACTGAGCCAGTTCTTCCCTTTCTCGTGTACTATACAGCTGAGTGTTGACCTAAACCACAGGAAAGCCAAGCATCATTTACTTCATCACTGATTACACCAGAACCATAACCCAGGAAACACAAATATGCCACTTAGGTCACAACTGAAAGTTGGAATTTAAGCATGACCTGTTACCATAAATTACTCACTTAAAATAAATGTCTTGAAATATTACATACATAAATACATAAGTAAGGTTTTACACAGAATTTGTTCCGAAAAAATGTAACCAGAAGTATTACAAAGCTTCAGAATAGGAGTGCTCTGCTGATCATCATTATTTTTAATGTCACATCCAGTTTAATTAAGAAAACAAACAATTACATACATAGCATTCAGAGCACCCACCCAATATATATACTCAGTCACCCCAACACAGCTCTGGCATAAACAACTGTTTTTAAGTGTTGGCAAAAGACAAGTATAGCGTCCCTAGCCAGAAAAACACTGTAGATTGAGAGCAAGGTCATACCAGGTAGATGGCCCAAGTGCTGAAAAAGCATATGTTAGCATGTACAAAGTAGAATTCACCAGCAATTTCAGAAAAAATTACCTCTTATTTAGAAAGTACTTACAGGTCGAAGAGTTGGTTGAATAACGTCACACAACAGTGGAAGAAGCTCCAAGACAATTACGCTGTGGCTAAGGTTACTGCGTATGGAAGGCATCACATCAGCCAACATTGTACCAATTAGATTTTCAGATTTTGACAACTTTGTCTGAAACTGGTCATAAAAACCGCATAGGAGCATAACATAAGCTATGCTAAACAACAGACCTATGTTCACTAAAATGTGATGTTGAAATATGACATTAAAATATGAAATTGTGACTACAATATTAACACATCTGTAGCCTATTCAAAAATGCAAATATAGATATCCTCATTATATCACTCAAGTTCCACACCATGACCTTGTAGGTCTTTGACCTCATTAACATTGCTGACATGCACTGTATGCATATATGCAGTTTTGACTATGTCAAGTGACCTTGTCACTTACTGAAAGGCAGGATAATGCCGTTTTCATGGTGTTACTTTTCAGTTTTCCAGTGAGTCTTGGCATTTCAGGCTCATTTTTACAAATCATATTCCTCTGTATAATATGTTAATGCAAAATACTGCTATAATAGACACCGGTCTAAATTTCAAACATATTTTAGGAAAATTCATACTTTGTACGTAATAGCAAAAGGTCCATTCATTTTGGATAAAATGTTCTTAAATTTTAGCCTGACTACCTAAAGGCATCAGCTTTTGGACAAAATAAATTGGCGACAAGTAGTTCGTTTCATCTACTGTAGTCACATATAATCATCTGTAATCATTGGTGTCACCTTGGTCTGAATTCAGAAACACAACCATTGAAATGTGAAACAAAGAAAGTCTACCTGAAGAAACAGACATCAGCCTTAAAGTTATACAATAGTTTGAAACTGTACAACAATCTTTAATAATTTGTCTTACCTCAAACTGTGAATGTGGATAGATGATTTTGTGCGGTGAATTGCTTGCAAACAGTGTATGAAACATGACTGGAAGAAATGGCAGAAACTTCATCAGAGAATAATTCTGTGATTCGTTGATTATTTGGTTGACAACATCGATGAAACACAGCCAATTGTTTGCTCTCTTCACCTATAAAAAGTCCAATAAAAAATTCATTTTGGAATAAAATACTAATGCCAAAATTTTTCTTAAAGCAAAACAATTTGAAACAAACATTAAACAATCTTAAAAATATTTATGAACTTGAAACAAGGTTATTACTATTAACTAGCCTGTCCCACACAGAGCACCTGCATGTTATTTCAGCAAAATGTCCCTTCTGGAGAAAGTCCTCTGCTGAACCTATTATTAATGCTTTCCTATCACAGTCTCTGCCTCCCTCTCTGCCTGTTTGCCTCTCTACCTGCCCTCCTATCTCTGCTTCTCTCCTGGGCTCCCTCACTTCCTTACGCACTACCTCTCTACAAAAAAGCCTGCTTTACAATGCCTTCAAGTAATGTTTTGCTATAAAGTTATAGCATACCCTTCAACACAGCTACATTCAAATAATAATGACCACATGAATATACAATCATAATTATTCGTAATAAAGCAGTGTCCAGCTATGATCCTAAGAATACACACTAACAATTATAAAAAGATCTGTACAAAATCCATTAAACTCACAAGGCTCAAATGGGGGTCTTTGACTTTGGCTTCAAGGTAGTTTTCAAATAGACCTTGCTGTATCTTGTTGTCTTCTCCTGCCGCAAGTGCTATCTGCAGAGTATTGTGAAACCTATCAGTAAAACACGACAAGCTAAAACAACACAGTGATACAAAAAATATCGAGTTAAGAAATCAGCCCCTCTCATTTAGCTTTCTAATGACAATGACAGGCCCAACATGCTGAAAACTTATTTGGAAAGGGGAAGTCTATGACCTGCATATGTATCAAAGTGTTTTTACACATAAATCTATACATTTTATAGCACTTTTAAACACAAACCAAAGGCACCAAGTCAGACTGGACAAACACGTGCTTCACCCAAGGCAGTCCAAATTATGTACCAGTTATCAAACAGTTTCTGTTACCTTTAAAATTACCAGTCTATGTGGTTTCTAAGTTTAGGTTAACAGCAAGCAATAAAACAATTTTGCCATCTGTTGCTGTCCTGCAGAAGTAATTGTAAAGTGCAGACTTATTGTTTCTATTTTGAAAATCGTAGTGAAGTTAGTCATCAAGATAAGGAATTTGAAATATGAAGGAAGGTAAAATAGTATTGTGCTAAAATAGTTTTTGAAGGAAACTAAATTACCAGTACCATTTGATGTTTGGAGCATGCCATTTTATTTACAAAAGAGCAGATATTTATCAAAACCTTCAAAGTTGGAGTCATTGTTATTATCAATAAAAGTAAAATAATTGTCTTCAGTTAACTTTGGGTTTAACCTTTATCGTTAATTTCCGAGACCTTTGTATTAGGTGGTAGTTCAAAAATGGCATCGTCTTGCAAACTATATATGGCATTACTAATGCTACATCTCTACCATTTATCTAGGCAAATTGCCACAAGTAAGCTTCACCCATTAACAAACCAAAGACAAGTCAGGTTTTTGTATGTTCCCACCTTCAATCAACATTGCCAAGCCAAACAACATCCACTTCATCCATAATTTATGGACAGTCTTAAATGACTTGTTTGGGAAAATGTCCAGCGGTTGTAGCACAGACATTAGCCCACCAAGGATTACATGCAAATGCTATCCCTCTGTCAGGACTTTCACAATTGTCCAAAATTTTTAACTTATAGCCAAGTATATATGGTAAAGTTTAGTAGAATGCTTATTCTAGCTGGCCCAGGTAACTCTTATCAAGTTGGATATTGACACTGCTCACAGGCTTCCTCTGGAGGTGTGTCACCTCCCTCAGGTTTTTCCTTCACCACTGTATTGGCTCCTAAAGACTGCTCAAGATTTTAAAGCTTGGTCTGAGTTGGGAGTGCCTCCGAGTAGAGACCTTGAAGGGGTGCTATATAAATTTTGATTGACTGATTGATTGCAGTACCTGGCACTCATCGATGAACTGTTTACTGTCATTGCAGCTGCTAGCTCTTCTGATTGTTGAACGCTTGTCACTTCTCTGTCATATGGGTTGACGTATCTTTTCCTGTGCACAACATAAACAATAGGTATGCATGCATACATATGCAAGTATGCATTAATGTTATTATTAGCATTCATAGACTGCCTTTCAAGAAAGGCTTCAAAGGCGCTGAGAACCTCTTTCTTTCTGTCTACCTGTTAGTCAATTCCAGTCACAAATCAGATCAGCTGAGCCACATCAGGAAACTACTTCATGTGATTAATCAGTTTAAACAATCTTGATTTAAATGTTTCGTAAAAGCAACTTCAACTAAGTGCAACTTAAGATACACTAATCAACACAATACAAAGTGTAATTATAAAGTTATTAAAAGAATCAGCAATTTTGTGATCATGAAAGTTTACACAGCACTGTTGACAACTGACACAAAACTGTTTAGTGTGATTTAATCAGCGCACTGTGTAAAGTGAGAAAGCTTCCAACTTGTGTTGATACTCGTCTGGCAATCCCAAATGGGTGAAGAGTTGATTGGGCAACATATGACTTGGCATTCCAGGCATGGTCAACATTCAAGTACCAGGCCCATTCTAACCAGACTCGTACTGCTTAGCCTTTATAATTTTATCTACAGTGCCAAAGCCATCATTTACCCCATTTCCTCAAGTATTCAGCAATTTGTATAAAAAAGAACCAGCGGAATGTTTTGCAATTGACTACAAAGTTCCTTTAATCCCAACTGTATTTTGCAATTAATGAAAACCATGCTGCAAATTCTCTGCACCAGTTATAATGCAAGTAGATTTTTCTTGAGCACCTTTTACAGGGCTCTTTGTCAGTGTTTCTTGCCTAAGCTTATTCCATAAGCCTGGCTAAAGACTGAAGTGTACAGTAAAATACAAGTCATGGGAGTATAAATGCAAAGAAATGTAGAACTGATTCCTGCTGCTACATCAAAATTCAGTCGTCCCCTTGTTTCTATATCAATCCTGTACATCTTTAATGACTAGCACCCACTCTACAATGATCCAAGCAGACATACAGGTTAAACAATAGCCATGCCTGTATTGTTTCCAGTGCAATGACACCGACCTGCTAGGCTTTGGCATTGAAAAGACGTGGTTCCAGACACTGAACAGTGTCTTATGAGCATCTTTCTGGCCCAGACTCATTGTCTGAATGTCCCTGAGAGCTAACTGGCTGCCCTGTGCTTTAACAAACTAAAGCAAACACACACAGTCCCCCATCATAATACCATCTTCATTCTTCAAATTTCAAATCCCAAACACACAAGGTTTTTTCATTACACAATATTACCAACGATTCACTCACATCATTCACAGGCAATAACAAAATTTGAATCAAGTGAAAACTGAATCTTTAACAGCTCTATCTCGCACAGACTTTCTTCACAACCACTTATGTTAACAGATTTCCTTCCAGGTGATCGTTAACTTATCAGCAGAGATCTTGAAGATATTTGACTATCACGCTGATACGAGGGTCGGACATGCCAAAACAATACCAAAATATTCAATCCATTTCAATCAACACTTCTGATAGGATTTTGACTTACTAACTGCTCTGGTATACTTATTCTTATTCTCTTTAGATTCTTTCGTCACTCCAGAGGAGATGCATGAAAATGACTGATAGGTGCTGGTGTGCCATTGACAGATGCCTTGTGCATTATTCTCTGAAAGCTTTTTAAGCAAAGATTAAAGCTGAACTTTCAGAACTCCCGATTTCACTAACCTACCAAGGACTTTATGTATTCTATTAAGGTAGTTTAATACATTATTACCATACATAAATATCCTAAATTATGCAATTTAATAAATTATAATGACTGTTTAGTGTTTATCAATTATATTTATGTATTATTAAAAATCTATCAATACCAAAATTAACCTGACAAACTGAGATTTGTTATGAATAACCACAAATATTCAATCCTTAAGGATTACCAACCTGCAATGTATTGATGCACGACCTAATGTCATTGTTGGCCTTCTCGCATAAAGCAAACAATGTAGTCAGATCTGTTTTTAGTCTCTCTAGTCGTGAAATCTGAAAATAACATCATAAAATTCAATTGTCACAAATTTAAAAGCTCACAAAGAAACTGTGCTCAATAATACACATTCATAGCACAATGCATGATATAGCACATATATATTGATCCATAATGCTTCACCTACTAGATAACTACACTTGCACAAATGCTTCACAACACTCAACAAAGAATAGTGCACCTTTAGTCTGCAAATAAAGTTCCTTCCAACACTATCAATTGAACTAAATCTCTGAGTTTCAATATCGATAAATAAAGATGAAATACTTACAAATCTGTTTGTCATTTGTTCCATCTAAACATCTTACCTAATAATTTGGTTCAGCATGTCAATCGTTACACTTAAAATTTCTCATGAAGTGACATACAATAGAAGCAGATATGCAACTATTAGGTACACAACTGTATGAATTCAAAAACAGTATAATGATTCAAAAACATTTGCTAAAACAATTTGTAACGTTTGTTAAAAGCTTCAGACTGAGACTGAAACGAGATCCTGACCTCTAGCAGTCGACTAGCCAGTCGTGAAGATGAGGCTCCGTAAAATGTCACAAGGAAAGCATTCTGACGCAGCTGACGTAGTGCAGGCACATAAAGGTCATTGCATATGCAAATGATGGGACGCCGAAGTAGCTCTGCCTCTCCTTTCTTCTTCTTTGCATTTGTGTGATCCATTTTCTTTATTACGGATAATAAGACATTGATGGCCGGCTGAAGAACACATGAATTAACATCAACAGTTCATATATTTGAATAATATACACATGTGTTGATTAAAAATCTCTTCTTAGCCAGTTAAATTTCCAAAGTTTAGCAGACAATAAGTTAACAGGTATCTTCCCACCCCCTAACGAGCAGTCATTCCAGTGACTGTTTTGTAAGCACTGGAAATGACAGCTTCCCAATGTTTGCATTGGCATACACTCATAACTGAATGATGAATGATATAAAATTCTAAATAATCGTCACAACAAAAAGCAAGGAACGATCCTAAAGCAATGAAAAGGTACCACAGCTGAACACTTCATGACTAAATAAACGGTTAAGGAGCTTAATCCTTTAATGACAAGAGGGATTAGGTTTCCATGCATTTTAGTACAAGCTTGTCGTCAAGTGTTAAAGTTACGGTTCATCTAGAGAAAGTTTGACATGGTCTGTAATTGAATAAGTATCTGGTTTCATTTATAAAAACAAGAAAAAGTACTCAACCATGTAAGGAACAGATGTTTTACAGTCTGTTTTAAATGCAAGAATACAGCCACATATAGCCAAAACAACAGCTGTTTTTCTCTGCCTCTGTAAATTTAATACACCAGTAAATATTTCTTTCTCATTTATTGCATTACCTGAGGAGCGCCATCTATTTCATCAATGATGAGGCAGTTTGGACGTGGATCAGCTCCAAGAACTGCCTTCATCTGAGTGGCACTTTCAATCTTCTCTTTAAACGCTTCTGGACTACGATCATCACTGCACAAAGTCAACGAGAAATATATTAAGAGACAAAAAGGTCACAACAAACTTTTTCGGCAAGCCTTCTGACAACAACAGAATCAAAACTACATTTCAGCAACCTCATTCAACACACACCTGAGGACAACAAGGCCTTAGTGAAGTATAGTCCTACATTTTTACTGGCTCTAAACTGCCAATACCTTGAATAGAATGTTTTGCAACATTACCTGTCACTGCACATGAAATTTCACTGACCTTGCATTCATTTCTACAACATTGTACCCAGCATGTCGAGCAATTATATGAGCAAGAGTTGTCTTTCCAAGTCCAGGTGGACCACTAACCAATGCTAACTAAAAAACAAAACACCAAGCACAAAAATCAACTTAAATCTGAAAAGGGACAGCCATCATAACATTAAAGTACATTAATAAATATAAAGAAAACAAGAACTAATAAACAAAAGAATCAGTCAGATGTGAAAAGAATTACAAAGTTATTTCCTGTTTTTGTTTTTGAAACAATTCCTTCCGGACAGAAGAAAGGAACATGCTAAAGTTTCATATTCATTACCATTCTCTGGTAGGTTCTAAACTATAGCTTTAATAACAAGACTCACGTCAAAGAACTATAATCACTGAATAAAAATCAGTCTGAAGCTAAACAGATGAACAATTTTGGTTAATTGTTTAGGCCACTTAATTAAGAAATTTTCAATAATATAAAAATATAAGAATACTGACACTGCAACAAAAATAGTGCTATCGTATAACCTGTACTCAATGAAATCTAAAATACTGGTATGTGTACCTTGAACATAGGCCGCTTCAACTGGTCAAGTTCATCAACAGCTTCTGATGGATTAAACGATTTCTTGTTTGTAATATCTATTTTGTCCTTGTGAGGTTTAGGATTTGAAATGGAGTGTCTTGTCTTAGTTTCCTTTCCAAAAACAACATGATCCCACAGCTTGAGCCAATGTAACAGACCTCTGTTTATGACCTGAAAGAAGAGACAAGTCCAAATAAAACTGCAAAACATAGTACATTTTGGAAATACACCCTACATAAGCATGTGTAAGGATGCAATATGTCAAGTCATTACACAACAATCAGGTGCATGACCCCAATAACATTAGAGACTTTGCTGCTCTTTCTAGACTACTAAAACTGCACTTGTTCAACTGATTGACAGCCTCATGATTAGCGCTTCTGAGAGGTACTAAAGACGTGCTGTATTAATGTTCTATTACATAACATTACAGTCAGATGCTACTAACCATCTTAGCCTCATTCTCAAATTCTCTGGCTTTTTGTGGTCTCAAGTACTGTAACTGATTTATAATTGGGAGAGCTAAATAAAATTTGCACAAACTACAAATAATCCTAAATAAAAATGCAGTGTATGTCTCCTACCATTTACATGCTGCAGCAAGAAGAAACACACTACATGCACACAGTAGACCTTGTCCATTAAATTAACAGATGAACAGGTACTCGCACCTTAATGATCAAACACATTGCAAAAAGTAAAGTACAATTAGTAAGTTACAATTTACATTCAGATCTTAGATTGTCTAAATAAAATTAACCCATTTACTTATATACTGTGAGCAACATATTACATAAGAGCAAGGAGATAAGTTCACCTCATCGCTAAGTAGTTCAGTGTATCTTCGTGGGGCATAGCGATCCACCCAAAGATTGTCATTATCATGAGTGACTTCAACAACTTCAAATTCTCTTTCCACATCTGCTTGGTCTGCCAAAATCTCCTGCTCATCACTGAAAGCATAAGATTACATTAAGTTTACATTTATTTCCTAGATTTATTTTATTATCTTACATCATGTATGACGATGCGTTCACATCATGGCTTCTCATGCATTGCACCAACCTCCTGGAACATTCTACCATTAAACTTATGAACTATTTCATCACAGACAGCTCAAGAAACATTTTCAAGCAATCGTAAGAGGCAACTTTTCAGATCTGTTAGACTGCCATGTTAAGTGTCCTTGTGAGGTTCTTAAAAGGCAATTAACAAATAGCCAGTTATATCACTAAATTGCACTAAGCAATTCTGCATAAACAACTTGTTTGAGATTGTCATAAAAACTCGGTACAGATGAGAGACTGCTCACTCCACATTACAGCACAAGCACTTGCCCTATCACCCATCGTGTTTAAAATACATGGGACATCCATTCAAACACGAAGCTTTGTGTATATATTACTCATATAAAACATAAATATATTACTCATACACTTTGTTATTGGTAAGTCAGTAATAATATTCTAGATCATCGTTTATTCACCCAGTGTCATATCTACAAACATTCATAGCTAAGACACATAGGCGCCGACTTCGTGGGGGCCCTGGGTGCCAATGCACCCAGAGAGAAAGTTCAGTGGGTGCCTGGCACCCAGAAGAATTCAGACCCAAAATTCAATTTTTTTACACCTAAGCAGTAATCTCAAAACGTGAGAAGTACAACTACAACACAAATACCCAACATTGCATGATCTCACAGTCACACTCCGTACAAAAACAATAATATATTTATTTATTATTTAAAATAAATAAATGATAACACTGGAACCCTTGACAAGAAAACACTTTTCTTTCTCCGAAAATCCGCTAAAACTCACCTACCTAAGGGGAGGGGTATGGAAATGGAGGGAGGACTCATGCACCCAGTGGCACCCAGAGACAAAAGCAAAAGTCGGCGCCTATGCTAAGACATGTTATAGAAAAAACAGTGGTTAAATTCAGCCGGATTCCACCTGATTTGAGGTCCACCATCTGAACTATGAGATATGTCATTAAAAGAGGAGACTGTCACCTAAAAGCATCTTAGGTTGCATATAATCTGTTTCAAGCATGTTTAGTTTTACCTGAATAACGAGTATCAGTTATAAAATAGTCAGAAAGACTTAGGTTTCAGCTTTGCAGAGCTTCGAAGATCTGCCATATCTGAATGAGCAATTTAATGGATACATAGCAGACTCCAGAGGCGTCTACACCATAGAAACCTTGGAGCAAATGCTCCATCCAAAAAATAGTGGGGGATGATCTGTCAGTGTGTGTGCCACCATTTTAGGGGGGAGGAAAGGGAAGTGGAAGAAGAGGGGGAAAGGGGAAGTTGCTCCAATGACTTAGGGGGGATAGATGCCCCTGGCAGACTCTAAGACTGATCTATCTTTTACAAGCGCCTCATCTCTCATTCAGAGAAATGCATTTATACATTATTGTATCTCTACAGATTAGGTCAGTTAGATTGTGAGCATTCTTATCTAACAATTGCACTGATGACAGCTTATGATGATAATTGACAAATGCTTACGTGGGTCGTCTACTCGATTTTTGTAGCTCCCTGAGTTGTCGCTGGAAAACAAACAAGCATAAGTAACCGGTCCCTGACAATATAAGCCCCAATTCTGATCAAAATAACGTAACGAATAACAGTTTTGTCCGGGCACAAAGTTCAAATAGTTTCTAATCAGAATTACAATTGTACATCAAAAGGTACAAAAATAACCACCCTCATTTGCTCATTCAGGTCAGCAACGACTAGTACAAGTTACAACAACCAAGTTATTCTGTCATGATGCAAACCTCACCAATATTAAAACGCATACAAACTGTTTAGCTGATCTCATTATCACAATAGACACTAAAGCCTTATCTCATTCAACAATCAGCATAGGAGTTACTGTTAAGATTCATACAACACAGACACAAAATCGTAACCCAAAAACATATTAAAACTCAACAAATCTGTATCATAATGAAATTAACTTTCTCATTAACAAGTTACTAATGACAGTTACAACGACAAGTAAATCCAGCATTACTTCTTCTTCTGCCTGCGCTTTCAGAACATCCAGTGGAGTTGTTAGCAAGTGAAAAGCATTCTGACTAAACGACAGCCGAGTTACCTGTTTCACAAATCAACAAGCTGATAATTTCTGAGAACTGCCAAAGAGTAAAAACTCAAACCATTAGTCACAACAGAAACATCAAAAAATTAACCACTCATTCAAATCATCGCCCAACCAACGATATTAATCGCAGTACTTCAACTCAGCCGATTAAAATATAGACGGATTTCAAGTAATATATTAGCAATCTAAAACTTCACCACACGTTTGCCTATGCCAATCCAAAGCATGGATAAAGGAGGCTTGGTCAGTAGGGTGCAGATACTACTTGCCACAAAACAAAACTGATCGCATGATTAATGACGTATGACAAAAACAAAGGAAAAACAAAGTGAGGCGTGTATTCAACACCAATGGATGATCAGCACATGGATTAAAAAAGAAAAGATGAAAGTTAAAAGATCAGAGTTAAAAAACTTCAGAAAATTATCAGTTTCCATGGTAAGCATTGACCAGCACATTAACAGAAAGAATTATCTGCCTACTGTGAATGATTTAGCCAGTAGAAGATGATCACTATAAATCAGGATCAACAAACTAAAATGAAAACCAAAAACACCTTTTTCTTCAGATCATCCTCACTGGTGATCGACAAATAAACACGACTTCCATCACTTCCAGTGACTGCCATGAAGTTCCCGTCAGGAATTCTACGACTTACTCTTGAAGGCTTTAAGCTGACTGAAACACAAAATTATATAAATCACATGACTACTAGTTGTTGCTGTTAGCTTGTATTTCAAAAACAAAACCAGCAAAGGAAACATTTTTATAAAATGATTCACAGAATTTAATATTTGCCTAAATTGACTTTTGGACTATATTAGACATGAAAGACTAAATTACTAGAACTTTACAATAGTCAATAAATTACTAGAACTTTACAACAATTAAACATTAAATAAGAAAAGTACACACCTAGTGTATCAGTTTGCTAATTAGGAAAGGACATACGCATTTGAGACAATTCTTGGCCGACAGAGGAACTAGGCGCAGCACGCTCACAATTCGCAGATGGAACTTGAACTTCGATTTCCGCTAAATCTTTCAGACCCAGAGCAGCAGTCCGTCTCGGTGAATTCTGTTGCTTGAACTTCTTAACGGTATGAACTGCACGGAAAAAATCCAGATTCAGGAATTCCACACATCCAGATTTAGGATCAAGACAGATCCATTCATTTTACACAAGTTTTGCTTTTGATATGTACATAAGAGGCAGAAACTGGCAGAAGTTTTATGGATTGCTACCATACTAAAAGACTTTCCCAGAACTAACTACATTTAATGAGAGGTTCTTAAAGGCATGCTACAATTGTCCAGATACATAAGCAAGGCAATATTTTAAAGTGCACAAGAGACAAATCAATTCTTAATATTATCATCTTTAGATTTCAAAGCTCCAAAAGCAACTCTGACAATACTAAAGCCTTACATTAGCCTGAAACCTCCCTCCGATTCTGTCTGTCAGTCAATTAATCGATGTGAAATTAAGCGATACAATGTATCACCACAATTTCTTGTCCTAGAAATTTCTTAATGCTGTCCATAAAAGGCAGTGAGTGAACAATTAAAAATGAATGACTTTGAAGCCAAACCATAAATATCTCCTTGAAACAACAACTAGTTTGCTTTCAGTTATGACATAAAAAAATAAGTAAGTTTATTCACTGTCTTGTTTTTGTATTTATGCAATGGCTGTCTCATCAAAAAACCTATAAAACTCTAATATGATAATTTATTATATAAAATTAAAACTGTGAACAAAACGAAAAATACAGAGAGTTTGTGATCACCTGTTGAAACGCAAGAGTCATCATCTGGACCACGTTTTTTTGACAGAGAATTGTTGTTGTCTTTAGTCATGGCATCAATATCAGCACCAACTGTGATGTTCTTTCCGACATCACAGGGTGTAGTACTTGAACTTGAGCAATTCTGTTCATTGCCACCAAAGTTGAGCATCTTTTTCGATTTTGGTACAACTCTTGATGCCTCCAAAGAGTTCAGATATTGTTGCTCATCTGCTTCAATGTAAATAAAAAGTCTCATTTTCATTTTAAGTTAATTGGATTTGAGCAAACTGACCCAAACTTTCATTGACAATGGTCTTATATTTAAAGAATACTATTAATATTATGGTAATATTAGGGTTGCAAATGTAAAACAACAGAATTTTTGCATACTAGAATTTAGATAAGTTTACTTAAATATTTTTAACATACTCAACCAAATATTTTAAAGATAATTTTTTCTGTCAACTTTCCAGATGAATAGCCCAGTCTCTGAGAAGGTTCTGTCACTACATAATTAAGGTAGCCTGATAGATCTTTGTTATCATTAATACTATTATTATTATTAGCAGTTTATTAGCAGTAATATTAGCATATTAGGAGTTTCCTATCACAGCCCTTCGAATCTGGGCTGCTATGAGATCTCTCAAAGGCCTGAGACAAGGTCATAGTTTAAAGTCCCTTCCTAAACTGCTCAATGGAGATCCCATAGTCACAGATGCCAGGTGCAAGGCTAAATCCAAATAGATGGTCCAGGAACTGTAAAACTCACTGACTGACATCACCTTGTTTTGTTGATGGAAGGTAGAGTTGCCAAGGACACATTTAATCTAACGAGATAGATAAGGCAGAGATAGTAAAGGCAGTTGTGAAGAAATCACATTTTGCACTCAGTTTGGTAGCTGATTGGAAGCCAGTGAATATCACCATAAAGAGCATCAGTCAAGTGCTTGAAAGGGGTCATCCATAAAGGGCATCCAATTCGCTATTACCTTTCCCATGCCCTTCAGAACGTCCGTTCTCCAATGGAGTTCTATGGTCTAGATTAGACTACACAGTTGTGAAATTGTGTGGCTAACTGTGCTATGGGATGGGGTACTTAGATACTCTGGCAAACATCCAGCCCACTCTACCAAAACATCCTCCTTATCTCACTCTCTCCCATTCCCAGTCACTATTTGCATCAAGTTCTCCAACTGATCCATATCCCATACTGCACCTCGACTCAGGAATGAACTTCCCTTTGAATTCCGCAAATTCTCAGTTCCTCCACCAAATCCTCCACTCACCCACCATCATCTGCCTCAGGCTCCTCTACTTATCACCCCACTGGCATTCCATTCCAAACTGATGTCTCACCTCTTCAAGAATTCTTAATCCATCTGATCCTCCATCTTCCAAGCTCTCTCGTCCCCAACAAAACCTGCCTTAACACTTGTTCTGCCTCCTCTCTATGGTCTATCTGGAAACCAGACTTGGACCTCTACTAGATATCAATCTCTGGACAACCCTTTTGATATGACGCAGTGCTCATAAATAAGCTGGTGCCCTACGCTTAACTTTAAAGTGCTACCCCCTCTGTCTGCATTTGTCTGTATTTGGATGACCCCTTACCCCCTTACCTCCCTTCTATGCAGAAGTCCTTAATGGACAACCCAAAGACAATTCCAGGTGATCTGCCATGCAGTGCGGACAGTTACTTTTCACATGCTATGCAACAACACCCAGCAGAACAACAATGCAATAACCAAGAGAACTCATGCTGAAAATATGAATGAAAGTCTTGGTTAGAGTAGACTGACGGCAGAAGCAGCGTCCAGATAATTTATCAATGTGCGACACAAAATGCTACGATAACAACAGAGCACTTAAATAGTAGTTAATTACAATGAACTAAAATTGTCAGTCACATAAATTATAAACAAGTATGCCTACACATGAGATATGAAAGAAGTAACTGAATGACCTTGGTCGGCATTATGTGGTATGTCTGGAAGCAAATTCGACTGAGATTTCTTGTTAGTTGGCTGCAGACCAGCATCTTCCTCCATGTCTCTTAAGACATCCATATCATCTTCATATTCCAGATCAAACAACTCCTCCATTCCACATACACTGTCGACCCTGCACACAGTTTCATGCAGAACAGAAGTTTTAAGCATACAGCACACAATTCAAGTTACACATATTTCACATACATGTACATAAATTACAACTTTTCTGAAGAATGGATATTAATAAAATTGAATAAGCAGGTACTGTTGTTTATATACAAAATTTAAATAAAACATGTGACCAGGTTAGCTCAGTTGGTAAATTTAAAAAAATTGGAAGTCGCCATGCATCAACTTTATAAAAAAAATCATACTTTAACTCTCGAATTGATTGGTGGTAAAGATATGTGGTGTTGTGGGCAATAAAATAATTCACCCAAAACATTGAGGCTACATTATTTTGGCCTCTTTTGAAACCAGAATGTGCCTCTTCTAGATTCAGAAAAGGTCATTTAAACGAAACAGTCAAAAGCGTATCAAACTCTGTCCAACATAGGCAACATAGATTACATTAACTAAGACAAAAAATTTCCTTTATGATCACTTTGACATTTCACAAACTGCTGCACGACTCAGTGTAGTAAATTGTTCACAACAGATTTATCATGGTTATACCAAATGCTGCACGCATACATTGTGCACAAATTTAAGCCAAGCTCTCTTCTGAAATCCTGTTTTGACTTATTAATAGAAGTTTTTAGACTAGATTAGTCTTTCCACCAGTTTGCAGTATTTTCATTTCTCTTGCAGGATGGAGTTGCCAGGCACGTAGCAAATCGCCAAATCCCGAAAGGGTATTACCGCCGGATTCACAAAATTGTTTTGTGAAGAAAAACTGCATCAGCGAAAATGCTGTTCGTAGCGAATCACATATTGAACGATTTTGTAAAAACTGCTTTCGAGGATTCAGCTTATTTTGCATTCCATTCGCTTTTGGCAAATTCTGGATTCGGGTCTGCACTAGTTTTCGGCATATTGAATGCTTGGTAGAAAACTGCTTTCGGCTTATTTTGCAGTTTAATCGCTTTAGGCGTTTGGGTAGACCTCAGTTGCCATGTTGTTTACAAGCACGGCAACAGCAATTTATTGTGGATTAACGTTACCATAAACTCCAAAATTCTAAACCACTACTTTAAAGCTAAGCAGAGCACTACACGAGTGCTGCATCAAATTAAAGGAGTGAACAAAGATTGTCAAGTGCCAAGTCTGGTTGACAGAGATACCAGGGAGAGGAGAAAGAGAAGCTGCTAAGGCGAGTTTTGTTGAGGACGTGAACTCTTGGAAGGCGAAAGATTATGAATTCTTGAATAGGTGGGATTTTAATTTGAGTGGAAAGCCTGTGGACAGATAAGCAGAGGAGTCTGATGCAGATAATAATAATAATGATGGTGAGTGGGCGGCTGTAGATGACGGTGGGTGGTCGGCGGTTTAGGAAGGCAGACAAATGAAGCGGACCATAACATTTTATAGTCTGACATCAGCGGATTGAAAAAATCCAATTTTTCCTATATAAGATGTAAACAAAATAAACGCGAACATACGAATATCTCACATAAACACAGCACTAAGAACTTTAATTAATACTAGTTGTCATGTGCGCACATTTTTATTTTCCGGCTTTTCGATAAATTCTTGTACGATTCACTTCTATTTATTTTAGACTTTAACTTATTTTCATTTAAGTCCAATCTCTCTCCTATCCAAAGAGCCTGTTTTTCGCGCAAACTGCAATTCTGTACTGCTCCAAGTCACTAGAGGGAGTTAACAAATTAACTCTTATAGCGCTTTTAAATTTTCTTTCTAAGTTCGAACCATGATGTAAAAATATTTCGCTGCAACCCGTGAGAAATCACGGTGTGTAAATTTCGTTTAAAAACTTTAATGTGCTTGAGAATAGAAATGTCAAAAAATACGTAAAGTAGAGAGAGAGAGAGAGAGAGAGAGAGAGAGAGAGAGAGAGAGAGAGAGAGAGAGAGAGAGAGAGAGAGAGAGAGAGAGAGAGAGAGAGAGAGAGAGACAGACAGACAGACAGACAGACAGACAGACAGACAGACAGACACAGACAGACAGACACAGACAGACAGAGACAGAGACAGATCTAGACAGAGACAGACGTACAGAGAGAGGCAGCTAGGGGGTCGAATCGATTCCAGGTCAAGATCCAAAGGAATCAGTCAGGTAGACAGTAAGACGGCTAAGGTCGGTGGTGTTTAGGGTTTAAACGGCGAGAGAGGTAGGGAGAGGAGGAGGAATATTACAGGGTTGTATGTCTCGAGACTATAGGTCTCAAAGATCTGCTCCGTCTTACCTAATGAATTTCTACACTCCGGTTTCTTCCCTGCCTGAGAGGGCATCCTTGCGATCCTCGGCCCGTGGCCTTATCCAATATCCATGGTTGTTCCGCGTATGCACTCTTCCACGGCCCAATCCAGGAGCTTTGGGTCCTTCATCCTGGAACAGTCTTCCCCAGTCCCTCCGCCAAGAGCTTCTTGTCCTCTCTCCTCTTCAGTTCCGTAGACGTTTGAAAATTTTCTTTATGCGGGTCGAGGGCGCCGTTGCTCTGAGTGGCGCTATATAAATGTTCAATTACAACTACAAAACTACAATTACAACAAAAATACCCAACATTGCATGATCTCACAGTCACGCCCGTACGTTCCCCTAGTCGTTATATATTGGCTTCGTGCCTTCAGCCATGGGCGGCGATCCCGGGGAGGGGGGGTCGAGAGTGTATAAGAGTGGGGAAACACACCATACATTTGTTCCCCACAAATTTTGAAGAAACATCAAAAAGGTCAACAAATTTTTTTTTTAAATTTCAGTTTAAAACTTTTTTGGACCAGATCATTTTCAAAAGTGTCCCCCCCCCATCCGTCAAGTGTCAAACAAGATCGTTGCCACTGCTTTCAACACTCGTGGCTTCGAGCCTTCGACACTTGCAATATATGATCACCCCCATGAAAATTTTCTAGTTGCGCACCTGCCATAGACTAGGCCTATAGTAGGCCTACCCTTAGTAATGGTTTTGTCAATTGATACTGATACAGTAGCCTACATACATGTAAGCTGGGCTTACGAAAAATGCTTTTGTTGTTATCTGTACAGTTATTGTTAATTTAAAAATAAATTTCTGCTGAAACTCTGCACAAAAATGTTTTAAACAGTTTTGTTTTTGTCATTTTGATGTCAACCCCTCTGAAGGTGTTATCCGGTGCTGTCCGCACCCCCGCACCCCTTTATAGTGACGCCCCTGAATTATAGGCATACTCTGACATTATATCGGTTGGAAGAGTAGGCATAAACGGCAAGGAAGAGGACTGTCCACTGTTGTATGCCGATGTTAAAGTCGTCATACTGGTATATGCATTTCATATAGCCCTTTTTTCAGTAGGGCATAGGGGCCTAATTATAGACTCGCCGTTGAATTCGATCGTGGTAATTTCAAGTCAGAAGCGCTTCTATTGAATCTCTCTTGAAATGGCCCTATATTAATTTGCGATAACAAATACAGTTAGTAAAGCATATAAGGCCTAAAGTATAGACCTAGATCTCGACTAATTATAACGAGCTATTACAAAGCTATTACATGATACGTCCGCTGGGCTAAATTTAACTTTAAATCACTCGGCGTTGCAATCCTCGCTCTGCCATTGGAGGGTGGTATTGGAGGGTGGTGGTCCAAAAAATACGTAGACACATGATCGCAATGATCAGTGAAAGGCGCGAGGGAGCCTGAGAAACTTCCACAGCCGACTCACCAGCAGTTAGTGGTTCAGTTTCAGCGTCAGTATAGAACGATCTTGGTGGTGGCACCGACGAATTTCAGTAATATACCGTACTGCTGTAAGAACAGACCTACGCCCATTATAGGGCCTATTATGCTTAAGATAGGTTTAATCTGAACGTATGTCGCCAAGAATTTAATTGCATTTTATTCAGACGGCTTTTAAATTAATAGATTTACAGCTTGCAGTCGGCGCCGTGTCTACTAAAGGCGTTATTGCAGTCGACATAAAGCTACTCTCGCTGTCGGAGTGGGGCTTGGCAGTTCCATTTGCTTTTGAATTGCTCTAATAAGTCTAGCATAGGCAAAGACATTTCTCGAATTTTTCGGATAACAGTTGTTTTGAGTGGGTTAAAAAATTGCATCGGTTGTAGGATTTCGGAAATTTTGAAAGATGTCGACAATATCGACAGTTTTCTTTGGTTTCCTGCTGGCTGTCTGCGTGACGTTTGCAGGTAAGTTGTAGAATTTACGGATCGTTTAAGTTGATGGGTAGAACGGTTTACGTTCGCAGTATACCTTTAAATACTTAAGGTCAAATGTATACTCTGCAAAAGGAAATCCGCGTATCTTTGCAGCAAGATCATCGTCGTCGTCGTCATCATTATCATCATCATCATCATCATCATCATCATCATCATCATCATCATCATCATCATCATCATCATCATCGTCATCTTCGATAACAGCAGCACAGCGGCAGCAGTATACCAGCAACAGCAGTAGCAGCAGCAAGTGAGACTATACATGCAGTGGACAGTGGGTGCAACATACACAGAGGCTATAGTTAAGTCCTTTAGTGGGCTGATGTTCAGTTTGACTCATCGGGCACAGATGATGTATGACACACATTGTGAGCGGTCAGTATGGTCAGTAGATTGAATCAAGTTCTGTTGACCAGAATGGAAAAGAGCCACACATGTTATACTGGACGTTTTCTGAAAGTTTCTTTATTCCCTAGGATTTTTAATTATGTGCATGAGTCGAAGGGAAACTTGTGGTCTGGCGGCCTCTGACATATTCATTACTACTTAGGCCTACTTTTACTTACATGTAAATGTGATTCTTGAGAGGCATGTGTAACCTTACAGTGAAAGTATTGAAATCAATGTAGCCAGGTTTAGCTAGTCACTTGCCTGGTTAAGGAGCTCAATTACTGTTGCATTTCTTCAGACAGTAATGTTTGAATTTTTGTGCATTTCTTTGCCACCAATAGAAGCTAATTGTTGGTAGCTTAATCAACTTGTTCACACAACATACGTCTGACAGCAGGCTACTCTGAATGAGTATTCTTTGACATGACACAATTTGTGTTCTGAAACAATTAAATTATTATTAGTGTCTGCCTTTAGCAGATATGGGATTTAAATATGTAAATATGTACCTTGAATGTTTACTGACGACTATGCAGAATTGGCTCATTTTGTTACCAGTCTGAGCACTCTCATACATCCCTTTCAAATCTGAGAGTGTTTGTATGTTTCTTTAATACCTACTGCAGGGTTATCTCAGATTTCGCTTGATGTAGAAAAAATAGGGGCCTATAGTTTGTTGATAATTTATCCCAAAGTAACTTCATATTCTGTTTAATAAAATATCACTTGATCAAAGCATTATTATTATTATATGAAGATTTGTAAAGCACAAGTTAATAAGCTAAATACACAGCAGATGTGCCAGCATATGACCATAAGCATAAGGCTTGGGCTGTAGGTTAAATATGCATCTCATGTGTCTCTACCCGGGTGAAGAAGAAAGGTGTCTTCGCCTGTGAAGTCAAGGTTCAGCTGTCTTAACTTCTGCTAATAGGTAAACTGAAGACCATTTGAGCCAATTTGATTAAAATTATGGTAAATAATATATTAAATTTTATTCACCAATCACAATAGCAAGTAAGTACATACAAAAAAGAAAAGAAAAGAAAACAACAGAAGCAGGTTCTAAAGGTGAACTCATAGATCTGTGAATGGGAAAAAATTACATAACATGGATGTCATAAAAAAAAATTACCACAGTGTTATCGATGGTAGAACATTTGTTCAGAAATCTTGTTTTTTTCTTTAAATATCCCAACTCCTCCTCACCCTACAAGCTTTCGCATGTTGGAAAATACTATCAACACATCTAGGATTAACTCAGAAAATTTCACAGATTCAGCAATTTAGGGTATGCTAAAGAGTTCAGGTCTCCCCTACTATGACTCATCGCTTCCATTCTATAAAATAAGCAGGGTACATAGTGGGTGTCGCGGTCGACTCCTTCGATCGCAACGACGAACCAACGAAGGAACTATTAAAAGATCTTTATTTCAAAATAAAGTCGATTAAGTGTAGAGTAAGTCAACTCGTCTATCAAATATCACAATCGTAGACAGCACACAGGTTGGCTGGTCTCGATTGAACGTTATACGATCAATGTTTCAACGTTTACAAATCTTCGTCAAAAGGCCCTTAATGTACATCAGGTCTATCTTATATAGAGTTCTCCCGGATTCCAGAACGTTCTGTGACGTCACTGTACTTTTCCCTGGAAAGTCCTACTGAACACGTATATCCTTGTTGCATGCACCGAATTAATGTTGACAGCTTGCTGCAGAATTTTCCGTGCGTTGTAAACAAGCTTGTTGACGCGTCGGTTTTCTTCCCTTGATGCATGCACCCGCGTAGACCACGACATTCCCTCCGCCCTCAGATGATGACACGTCTTCAGCACCATCCCGAACGGGTCATCACAATCAAGCCGGGCCTCCAGACTCCATCTCGACACAGCATACACAAACAAAACAAAACACATCAGTTAGTCAATTTATCTATACAATTTGCGGGCTCGATCCTTGTGTGTCGGGCCATTCCCCCCCTTCACCATCCGAGTCACAACCGAGAGAGGAAATCAGCCACCGTGTTCTGACGTCCAGGACGATATCGAAAGTCCACGTTAAACTCTTGCAATGCTAACGCCCAACGAGTCAGTTTCGCACTCTTAGGGCTTGCATCTGTGAGATAAGACAAAGGATTATGATCTGAATAAATGATTATCTTTGATAAGAATATCCATGACTTGAATCGTTTAAGTGCCCAAATTACTGCGAAAGCCTCTCTCTCAATTGTAGACCAATGCATCTGTGTATCTGTAAGTTTAAGGCTAGCAAAAGCAATTGGTTTTTCTTGACCTTCTTCGGTCCACTGAAACAAGCAACACCCGACCGCGGTGGCACTTGCGTCAACACTTAAACCAAATTCCTTAGTGAAATCAATGGTATGCAACTGTGTAGCTTTACTGAGATCATCCTTTAACTTATCTAGTGCTTCTTGATGCTTTTGCTCCCAAGGCACCTTCGTAGGTATGTTATCTCGTGTCAAATCAGTTATTATCCGTGCTTTTTCAGCTAAAGCAGGTATAAAATTTCGAAAGTAACTGAAAAAACCCATAACCTTTCTAACTTCTTTCTTTGTTGTTGGAGGATGGATATCATTGATCGTAGCGATCTTACCTGGATCAGGTTCAATACAACCTGACCCTACTATATGGCCAACAAACTTTATTTTGTTTTGTGCAAAATTACATTTTTTTAAATTCAAAGTGAGTCCTGCTTCCTCAATAGTTTGCAAGAATTTCTCTAGATGTTCTAAATGGTCATTCCAATTCATTGAAACCACTGCCATATCATCGACGAATGGTTCGGTAAAACTTCGCACTGGATGTAAAACTTGGGTCATAGCACGAATAAAGGTATTGCTAGCGGACTTGAGTCCAAACGGCATCCTTGTGAACTCAAAAAGTCCTGCATCACATACGAATGCCGTAAGCCATCGATGTTCTTTCCGAACTGGAATTTGCCAATACCCCGATTTCGCGTCGAAAACACTAATAAACTTTGCCCGTCCCACCTTTTGTAAGATGTCAGCAATGTCTGGGGTCGGGTAACAATCACCTAGAGAATATTTGTTAACATGGCGATAATCAATTGCCAATCGAACGCCATTTTGACCTTTGGGTCCCTTTAAAACGCAAACTACCGGACTGGCCATTTCACTTTTCGATGGTCGAATGATGTCTAATGCCAACATTTCTTCTATCTGGCGTTGTACTTCAGGTTTAAGTAGCTCAGGTACTTTATATGCCCTTAAACGCTTAGGAGTGAAATCATGAGTTATCTTAATTTCATGTTCTAATACTGGACAATACCCAGGTTTATCCACAAATACTGCCGAGTGCCGATCCAAAACTTCAAAAAGTTGCTTCTGTTCCTCTTGCGAAAGATGCGCTATAATCAGAGGATCAATTCGCTTACTCGGGCTTATTTGTTCACGTTCTTCCTGATCTACAACCTCTACTATACCAAATTCTTCATCTTGATCAACAATTACTGAACAGCTATTGATCATCGCTTGTTCGAGTCGTTCATGGTATCGCTTGATCTTATTTGCGTGTAAATGTCTTTGTTTTCCCTCTATTTCTACTATATAAGAATATGGGGATTTAACCTTGACTACGGTAGCAGGTCCTTGCCATCGACTATAAAATTTAGAACTACCAAAATCTGGTGCTAATACTGCTACTTTATCTCCAACTTCGTATTTTCTGTCAGTACTACGCAAGTTATAATAATCTGCATACCGCTTTGTTTCTATATCACTATAGTAATCTGCATAAACTTTCGCGAATTCGAGGTTTTCCTTCAGTGATTGGAGATACTCTTCGGGTGATTTACCTAAGTTAAGAGGTACTTTTCGTTCGCCAGCCCACGATTCCTTCAACACACTAAGTGGACCCCGAGGAAGAGTTCCATAAACCATAGTGAATGGCGAAATATGAGTCGTGCCTGAAGGTTTTTCTCTAAGGCTCCACAGAACAAACGGTAACAATTGGTGCCATCCACGAGGATCAGATTGAGCAAGCTTAAAGATCATGGTTTTCAAGCTTTGGTTGCACCTTTCAACCAATCCAGCTGCCTCAGGATGTCCAGGGGTATTAAATCTGGGACTACAACCCATTCGTCGCAAGAATTCTTTCGTCAAACGACTGGTAAAGTTGGTACCACAATCAGAACTGATGATCCTTGGAATAGAAAAAGTTGTAAAAACTTGCAACAGAGCTTCACAAACTCCCTTTGCATTCAGCGATCTAAGAGGATACGCCATCGGCCAACGAGAAAATTTGTCCACCAGAACCAGAGCATAATTGTACTGGGGTTTCGATTTGTTGGATTCTCGAGTCACTACCATAGGGCCAATACAATCCATATTTAGATGGTTAAAACAGAGTTCATCCGCCCTCGGAATAGGAGTGATCGGGACTCGATCTGCCACTTTAACTGGAGTTCTTAGTTGACAAATTTGACAAGACGCACAATATTCGCGAATCCTCTCATCCATTCTTGGAAACCAAAAGTTTAATTTGATCCTGGCTCTCGTTGCCTTAAAAGCCATGTGCCCAGCACATGGGGCATCGTGTGCTACTCGCAAGACAACCTCGATTCTATCTTCCGGTAAACATAATTGATTAACCTTATGTCCCATAATTTCCCCTTTGTGGTACAGGAGGTTATTATCTATAAAGAAATTATTTTTATTCTGTCTCGCTTGTTGCCAGCAAGATATAAGATTGTGACAATTCTGTTGCTCACGCAATAAAGTATCATTATTCGCTACTCCCTCATCAGACTTGAACTCTGTTGACTCAACATCAAGAAAATTATCTGAATCATCAACTAGTTGCTCCTGAGAATATTCATTCACTTCTGACGGCAAGGATTCGTTGCTGTTACTTTTCTCGATATTAACTTCTAAGTTATCTTCTTCTGCCCCTTTATTTATTTGTCCACATCGATCTACGCCAGCTACCATCACTACATATTGCGAACTATCCCTTAATAGGTCCACAACATGGGGTGTCAGAATAACCCGTTCATTTAGTTCAGGGACTGGAGCGAACATGACGCACAAAGATGGCGCAATGTTCGTCGTTCCTTCCATTGAATTAACTAATTTCATTTGTAGGTATACTACATCTGCCTTACATCCTTCTCCCTGAAAACCAATTATATTAATCCGTTTAATCACGGGTAAGTTTAGTGACTCAATTAATTTCTTATCAATACAACAAATTTCTGCTCCTGAATCAGATAATGCTGGCTGAGAAGGGAGATCTTCAATCTGTACATTGATATACGACCTCTCGTGTAATCCCTCAATACTATTCTCGTATATCCTTACAGCAGTTTCCAACCCTATTGGTTTAGAATTATCCAATAAATTCCCTTGCTTTACCTGTTCAGGTATCTCATGCAACACGTTGACCTTCTCAACAAATAAGTCGATCACTTCTTCAGTTGGGTTCCCACATATACAAGTACTCACCTTTTTAGAACTTGGTTTGGTCTGGCACTCCCTTGCCATATGACCCTTCTGATGACATAGGAAACAGAGACCCTTTACCTTGGCCTCCTCCTGCGACACCCTCGCACCTATCTTGGCTTCACCCCTTATTTCCGGTTTGGGAGACTTGGGTTGAGCTGTCTGGTTATTGACTTGAACATGTGGTTGACCTCTCGTCCAATTGTTATACTTCGGTGTCGGATGACTACGGCATACTAAGTCATTCCCACCATCATGCGACGCTACATAAATGTCAGCCGCATTAGCTATGTCTTCACAGCTCAACCACTCCTCTTTTTCTTGGGCCAAGATATAATCTAAACAAGCCTTCGACAAGGACTCCTTAAGCCGATCCGCAACCAATAAACTTACAAGTTTATCAAACTCATCAGTTATCTTTCTACTTTTCAAATAATACATAAGAGCCACACGCAATTTGGATGAATAGATCGTAAATGATTCGTCCGATGCTTTGTGCAACGACCAAAATCGGGCTCTAAGATTTGAAGGGCTTATCTTAAACTCCCTTAGCAAAAACTCCTTCAGGAATTTGTAGTCATGGAGCTGTGCCTCAGTAAGGCGCATGGTTAATGCCTTAGCTCTTTCACTTAAAATGGCTAGCAATAATTTTGCTCTAACATCTTCATCCACCTCATACACATTAAACAAACCATCCAAGTGATCAAAGAAACCTGGAATTTCTATAGGGTCGGAAGGAAATTTCCAAAGAATATTCTTAAGGGCATCACTATAACGCTTAGTACGACTTGCTAAAGAATCTCTAACATTTCGTTCTTCCTGCTTTTCCTTCCTCTCCCTTTCTTCTTTCTCTTTCCGTTCCTTCTTTTCTCTTTCTTCTTTCTCTTTCCGTTCCTTCTTTTCTTCCTCTCTCCTCTTTTCCTCCCTTTCTTCCTTCTCCCTCCGTTCCTCCCTTTCTCTTTCTTCCTTCTCCTTCCGTTCCTCCCTTTCTCTCTCTTCCTTCTCCTTCCGTTCCTCCCTTTCTCTTTCTTCCTTCTCCCTTTGTTCTTTCTTTTCTTCCTCTCTCCTCTTTTCCTCCCTTTCTTCCTTCTCCTTCCGTTCCTCCCTTTCTCTTTCTTCCTTCTCCTTCCGTTCCTCCCTTTCTCTTTCTGCCTTCTCCCTCCGTTCCTCCCTTTGTTCTTCATATTTACGGATTTCGAACTCCAGACGGCGCTTCTGCAGCTCGTAATCCACTCCTGTTGGAGATATTGGACTACCCTTAAATTCCTCTTCCTCTTTTCCAATCTCCATGGCCCATTCTTCCATTAATTGATTTCGATCCCATGACAGAACATCATCTTCGTCCCTTCCTGCCTTCATAAGATACATCCTAAGGCGCTCAGACGACATTTTGCGAATATTCGCTTGCATCTCTGTTGTCAACGCTTCCATTTTTACAAACAGTCAGTCAACAACAATCCACAAAAAAAAAACAGACACCACGCGGCAAACCCGCCACACAAAAGGAAAATTCCACAACCCAAAGTGCAACTATGCAGTATCCAAAGAAGTACACTCGCCAAGTACGCAAAAACTATACAAGCTCACGCAAGTCTGGCCTCGATCACAACAATGGATCAAATTTCAAAGAAATAATCAGCAGATATTGAAAGAGAAATAATGGCTGCCTCCCACTCGGCTGCAACTCCACTCTCTTTTCTCCTTCTCAGCCACGACAACACCTAGGATCTTACCCGTATGTTGACTGCTGTCTTCTGCTGTCTCAGCCGAACGACGCACTTCGTCCGTCCGACTGTCGTATGCCGATTCACCCGTCTCCCACGGTAGAAAGGCGTCTCGATCCGCTCGCTGTCTGGAACAGACCGTCTCTTGATCCTCCGGGTTGACTCCTTCCTCCGCCGGCTCGCGTCTTCTTCACCGGATCCAACACCGATGATCCCGCTTCTGACACCAATAATGTCGCGGTCGACTCCTTCGATCGCAACGACGAACCAACGAAGGAACTATTAAAAGATCTTTATTTCAAAATAAAGTCGATTAAGTGTAGAGTAAGTCAACTCGTCTATCAAAGATCACAATCGTAGACAGCACACAGGTTGGCTGGTCTCGATTGAACGTTATACGATCAATGTTTCAACGTTTACAAATCTTCGTCAAAAGGCCCTTAATGTACATCAGGTCTATCTTATATAGAGTTCTCCCGGATTCCAGAACGTTCTGTGACGTCACTGTACTTTTCCCTGGAAAGTCCTACTGAACACGTATATCCTTGTTGCATGCACCGAATTAATGTTGACAGCTTGCTGCAGAATTTTCCGTGCGTTGTAAACAAGCTTGTTGACGCGTCGGTTTTCTTCCCTTGATGCATGCACCCGCGTAGACCACGACAGTGGGCATTGACAAAATGCAATAAAACCGGCTCACTAAACTTACAACATTTGCTGTACAATGAATTGAACGACCTATAGAATTTTATCCTGATGTCATGCAGACTTTGAACGATTTACACAAAGACAACAAAGACACAACACAAGTATGTCAACTTCCCAACATACTAATCCGCATTGCCTTTATGGTAATATTTCTACAGTCACTTCTGTAATTTATACCAAATATAATTATTTGTGATTTTTTTGCATTTACTTTCATTAAGATCTTATCAAGCTCACCAGTGCACATGTCAACCATGACCTGAAGGTCACCTAAAGATACCAATACTAAAATGATATCATTAGCATACATGTTTCAGCCTAGAAAGCTCCCCCAACTCGGCACCCTTGCCCTGAGTCTGGGATGCACTTAATGACATTATTAACATGTTATAGGCAGAAGTAATGGCTACAAGACACCACCCTGCCTTACTCCACCTACAAGGCTTACAACAAGTGACAACACACAATCCCACCAGACCACTGCCCGATGTCAGCTGTACCAATTTAATGGCCTATCTAATCTGATAATTCCCATTGAGCATTCCTATCCATTAGTTTCATAAATAATGCAAAATGATTAACTTTATCAAATGCCTTGGGCATGTCAAGTGATTACCAGTCTAATTCTTGAATTAACTTGTATAATTATGTATGTATATTATAACAAAATTTAAAAATGTAGGACATCGTTCTGAGAATAGCCTTAACACTTTAATGACAAGCATGCACTAAAATGTAGGGAAAACTAATCCCTATTGTCGTTAAAGGGTTAAGCAACAGTATTGAATGCTTCAGTTTTATTGATCAGAGATAAATACTCAGTGATTCTGACACCGAGACAGGGTTGTTGCTGGAAACCATCACTTTTTCCATGGGTGACTGGAAAAGATTTATGAAATTACTGGTATGTGGGTGTGTGTATGGATAAGATATATTCTTTGACATTTTGCACTGACATGTCTCAGAATCAGGGCTATAGTCGATGGTATACGCGGGTATACAGCGTATACTCACCTCTAGAGCAGCGGTTCTCAACCTGTGGTCCGCGGACCACTGGTGGTCCGCGGACCACTGGTGGTCCGCGGACATCTGCCTGGTGGTCCGCAAGCAGGGCCTACAATTTATTTTTTACAATAAAAAACACGGAAACAGACAAATTTTGTCAATTTTAAAATATTTTTTTAAGTTTATTAAATTTAATAGTATGTAATAAGTACAATACTTAATCTTATCAAATTTATTATTTTACACTACAATTTTATATAAATTTATAATTTTAAGGGTTTCCAGTGACATAATTTTTAGTGGTGGTCCGCGACCGAGACACAAAATTTATAAGTGGTCCTTGAGTCTGAAAAGGTTGAGAACCGCTGCTCTAGAGACCGTATACTCACCTCACAAAATATTTATATATTAAAATACTGTACCGTATACTCGCAAAATACTGTAGCGTGTACTCACCTCTAATTTTACCACTACAGCCCTGCTCAGAATATTAGTCTAAAGTTCAGGGTTTTTTGTACTTGGGGTTGTGAGACTAGTAGAGTTGCTGTTAGCCTTTTGGGTGAGGGAAGGGGCCCCAACATCTGATAAAGAGTGGTCAACCAGCCATTCTAGGTTTCCCTGCAAGTCTCTCTCCTCTCCTTGGACTTATCTGCATTTCTGTATACATTTCTCTGGCCAAATTGGGGTTCAGACAGGACCCAGCTGAGGAGATCTCTGCAATTTAATGGGACTGCTGGTTGATGTTTAACTGACCCAGCACCATATTGCCCCTTCTATTACTAGGGAGAATATGCTTGTTTATCTGGGATGAGGTCAGCAGGGCCACAAGGTCAGTGGGTCAGCATGCTGTTGTGGCGATTGCTATTTGCAACATGCTGAAGGGTTTGGGTGTGTTGGAAATATATTAGAAAAATTTGCATATGCATCTCATTACATTGAAGTAAAAAAGTTAAGTTTTGATTCATTGACCGATCAACTTGCAATTTTAATAATGGTGTTGTGTGATAATCAAATACTGAGTTGTAGTTAGTAGTAGTAGTTAGTAGTTGTAATAGTGAAGAGAGAGTAGTAGCCAGTAGTTGTAGTAGTGTAGAGAGCTTATAGTATACATAAATACATGCATACACACTTATATACATATATAGATGCATACAGACAGAATACATATGTATGTACATGTATACATTCATACACATATGCAATGCTTATGCATGCATGTTCTTAATGACTATAATAACATTATTTTGATGTCTTTGGTCATTTTCTTGAAAGCAATAACAGTTGGTATTACAGTCATTCTAATAACATTTTAATTGCCATCCACAGTTGACCAAAGGAACAACAAGGTCACTTAATTTCATATAACAGTTTCATGATGGATTTTCAATAATTACACATTTCATAAATTTTTTAACTTTGCAAGGGACTGTTACATGAAAATATTTGACAAAAACCCTGACTAGTGTAGTCATTGCTATTGGAGGTACTTAAAAGGCACTATATCAAGTGTCTGGATAACTATGGTAACTAACAAACTAACTACCTAACTAACTATATATATATATATATACACATATATACATAGACACACATATACCTACAACATATTCAGCTACATACATATGATACATACCTGCGTGCAAGCACACATACACATATTTAAAGTGAAACTGCTTAATGTTTTTAAAGCTTCATGATTACTTTATTTGTCATAAATGTAGAAATTGCAAAATGTTCTAATAAAGGTTGCATAGAAGATAGTTAGCAAACTGTCTGATTTCTGGGGCAGAACAGTCTCCATTTTCCAAGCTTGTTCTTTGATTTTTTAGACATACCTCTTTCATTGATTTAAACACCAACCGTATTCTGTCACCTTCTCTAGTCCGGATGTAGATTAGTGTTTAATCTAGTCCCCTCTTATGGGGAGGGGGAAAACAAGGCTTGTGGGGGGACCAACAAGGGTGACCTTTTTTTTTGGGGGGGGAGGGGATTTCATCCTTGTTCGAAGATCCAACTGCATTTGAATTGTGTATTGCATTGGTGTGTTTGGAGTTTGAGTTAAGCTTTCTCATTCAAAGTGGCAGTTCTTTTCAGACGCTGATTCAAGATTTGAATTTAAGGTGGTAGTGCAAAGTGACAGTTGATTCCACCTGAAAACTGTCCTACACCAACAGTTTAGTTGACCTTCCTCTGTGATTGTTCATGTATTATAACCTAGTATTGAACCTGACCAATGACCTGGCTCTCTCAGATATGAACTAATACGTTCACTGTTTTCTCCATGTGAACAATACTTTGTGTTTGAAATCCTGTGAATTGTGTTTTAACCTTAAAACCTGGAAAGTACTTCATCTTTTTTCCAGCAGTCCTATGTAACCAGAAAGATCACTGCATATAAAAGTTTGCCTTTATGAAAGTCCTACTTTCTGCCTTATGCTTTTATTGAACCTTTAGGGGCCATCCATATATTACGTACACAAAAATCCGGGAAAATTGGACCCCCTCCCCCCCCTGTTCGCAAGCGTACTTTCTTCCACCACCCCCCCTGAGTACGTACGTTTGACGCACCCCCCCCCCCCGATGACCAGCTGCAGAAAGTGTCTCCAGGCAGCCTGTCTGCATTTTAGGCCAGAATATTGAAGGGCCAATATAGACAAATTATAGGTGTCGTTCACAGCACAGAATAACTGCACATGGCTTTTATATAATGTAATAAAATGCCATGGGACGACTATAGGATAATACAGAGTTATAAATAGGCTAATGTGGACGTCATAATTAGAAATTTATTTTGGGTACGTACACATTTTGTTACCCCCCCTCCCCCCCGTTCGCACCCGTACGCAAAATCGCCAAAATCCTCCCCCCCTAAGTGCGTACGTAATATGTGGATGGCCCCTTACGGCCTAGCAATAAAGAGTAAATAAATTTTGCTAAATATTCTTATACAAAACCAACTGTAGTACACATATGGTCATAGGGGCCATTTTAAATGGTCAGAATACTACAAGCATTTACATACTTTGTAATGTTAAGCAATGAAGTATAGGCAGGTTTAAAGCATTAAACTACAGACTTATTGCTTTAAATGTATTTGATAATAGTACATTTACTGTTACATACATGTATTTTATTTCAAAATTTAAGGATATTTGAGTACGACATAAAATTATTTACTCAGGACATTTAAGCTATTCACATAGGACATTTGAAGTTACTTGATTAGGAAATTTAAAGCTAAAGGATGTTTAAAGTAATTTAAAGTTGTTCCAGCAGAGATTGTTATAAATAAGCTACTTAATGCTCACGTCTCCATTGCATTAAAAGCTTACTTTTGAAGTTTAGTGAGAATTAAACCAATAAAAGAGGAAAAGGCTGGATTAGAAGTAGAAACTTGTCAATGTCCAACAACAAGGTTTTGTTGAGTAAAAAGAAAAGTCAGACATGACAATTTTCTTTGACTAATTTTACTATTGTCTAATATGTCTATGGATAATTTATTGCCTAAAAGCCACCTGTAATTGATCAAATCAACACAGCTTGAGCAAAGCTTGTGAAATACCAAACATGGATGTCTTTTTATGCTTATTAGGCTTATTAAGAGGTTACGGTAAGTTATAGTACTTTCTATCAGTCAGTACCACATGGTCCTTAGTGCAAACATTAAATTGATAAAAGAACATTAACCATTCAGGTTCAGCTTTGTTTGTTTAAAATAGGGTTTTACTGGTGATTCAGAACCAGTAAAAGCTGGTTATTATTGCTAGCAGTGGTAGTACCTCAAGCAATGCATTCCACTCAACTAACGAACAGTATAGTCTAGCCCTTGTAGTCTCCTGGCTAACTTATGCTCTTCCGACCTGGGGGCTTCCTGTCAACGGATTTGGGTGGAAGAATTTATTCGTTTTTCCACAGGGCTGGGTGCAGCAACCTCTTGAGCGGTGACAGTTTAACGTTGGTGACGATTTGGGTGGAAAATTGAACAGAAGTTCTTTAAGAGTATCCAGTCACCCCATCACTGTCGTCACCAATTACGGCCTGCAAAGCACCTTCATAAATTCAACTTACAAAAAAGGGGGCATACATTTGAATTACTGTACTTTCGTATGCTGCTGCATAAAAAGTCCATCAGTTGATCACTGTACAAATACAAAATTAGGATAGTGATAGTCTTAATGCTTATTCCAAGATCTAATCTGTAGACCTGAGTAAAGTTTATATTCTTCAGATAGTAGCTATCGATATAACTGTATATAAATCAAACATTTTAAAACTGTATAATATGGCTTCGGTTTTTTGTTCTACTGTTAGTTTGCTATTGTGGTAGACTGAAATGTAGTTGAGAGCCTTGCTACTCCTTGTTACTGATCTGCTTAAAGGTGATATTTTATGATATTTTATGATGATGATGATGCTGCTGATGATGATGATATTGATGATTACAATGACAATGATGAATCTGATGAATTCTGACTACCTAATGTTGATGAAGGCAGGTATGAATAATAAATTAGTAATTCGAAATAGTAATTTTGTCACCTTACCATTCCACTGAGGATATGAAATAGCAGCTGAAGACATAGAGGATGAAGAACGTCAAGACTTGTCTGACACCATGAATGTCACCTCTAATTAAAAATGGCCTTGCTTCTACTGGATCTCATGTATTTGCAGATAAAGATAGAGATGTGATACTGGGGTCTGTTTGGTGAAAGCCTTCTAAAGCCTTTCTTCTAAAGCCTTCTAAAGCCTTTGAGTCTCCCGTGAGTATCGACCTTCCGATTAATCTTCGGATTACTTTGTTCTCCTCCTTCCGTTTACAGTTTTCTTTTTCATCTTTATTTCTCTGGTTTTTCTTTCTAACTGTCCAAGAGTCGGCAGTATAGTTAAGATATGTGGATTTTCCCGTTTTTCTTATTTTAGAGGAATTAGTTAAGACTTTAAGTTTGGTTTTTGCGCCACGTTAATAATCTTGGCAATAAGGTGTCCCTGGAAGCGGGAGTTCATCCCTTTAGGGACTTCCTTTTGTCACCAGTTTATGTTATAAGACGCTATCATGTTTTGCTTTGAGTTATGGTTTCAATAAATGATTTGTCATTGTCATACCCATATGAACAGCTGCTTGGGGCAGCTGTTTATGAGCAAAGAAAGTAGAAAATCTAGTTATAGCATATTCAGCAGTGGATTTTGACATGATCCTCCTCCTAATATAGGATATTATTGCTCCAACAACTTCAGATGTGTTTTGGCAGAGCTGTAAGTGATCCAAGCAAAGCAGATCAGTCACTTACCAGAGAAACACCAGTTGTTGATTTATTTAAAATTTTCACTGTTTTTGTGGGAAAGAGAAAGTACAGCTGACATATAATTATATGCTATATTTAAAATCTGAATCCGAGCACAGATCGAGATTAATGTTCAAACAGTGAAATTGGTTGATACGTGTATATTATTATTACAAACATTTTTAACATGTGTAAGGCCACACAGAAGTGGAAATCTGAGGCAGTATTTTATTTAAGGGCTCTATGAAACTAATTGAACTGCTTGAGGTGGCAAAGAGTTCCACTGAGTATTTCAGTTACAGAATCATGGTATGATCTTGGTGAGTGATGGAGCAAGACAATGGTAAAGGCAGATCAGTTGTAATGAATAAGACAAGATGTTTAATTGTTTTACAATTTAATTATTCTTCGTACATGCAAAGATTTTAAACTTGTGGTTTATAGTTAGTATAGTTACCAAAAAATCTCATATTAAGTTTCAGCAAAAAAATCTATTGCTTTGGCTACTGGTTTAGAACTCAACTCTCTTCATTCAGCTAAAATTATGTCTGTAATTTCAGCTGAATGCAGGGAACAGTGCTCACTAGCACTGGTCACAGTGAGCTGGATAAAATTTACTGGTTTGGAGGTTATGCCTATACAATATACGTGCATTATTTCAAGTGTCATACACTGCCAAAATAATCACCATGGATGTAAGCTGCCTGAAAGACTTAGAATGTCTAAGCTCTCTGACTCAGGACAAGATGCAGCACTTCCTACTTGGGGAGGGGGATAGCTAATGGTAACACTCATGGCCAGGAGAGCATTAGGTTCGTGGTTCGATACCAGGGGCTTCTATCCCTATTCAGGGCGGGTGCAAGTTGAGCCCAGTGAAAAACAGGGGGGAAGTATTTATTTTTAATTTTTATCACATTCCCTACAAGTTACAGTCTTTGCTCACAGTTCTGTGCAGGGCCTAGGCCTACTACGTGGGGGTGGGGAAGGAAGCAGACTGCTTCCACTTTGTGCCAGAGGGAAAGTCCCCTCCCCCTCCCAGTGAAATGGATGTTTCTGTTCTACTGACTCAGGCCTGCAAAATGCTTTGTCCTGCAACATGATGCCAACATCCAAGGATTGAACATTTTAGATTAAACATTGCTAATGGCCATTATTGGCTATGTTGTGAAGGCCTTCAAACGGCATTTCTCAACATAGTATTTTCATTTATTACTAGTATGGGTCATGCAATATTTGCTTAGGTTACAGTATCTAAGCAGTGTTATGGAGTGTCATTATTATTTGTATCACTATTTCGAGCCATGCAATATTTGCTTAGTTCAGGGGCGTAACTTTGGTATAAAAAGTGGGGGTACCATTTTCTTCTCCACTTTCACTTTTCGCATGGAGACCACTTCGAACATATTACCCTGCGAGTATTCTCATTAATTTTTATGTCAGTAAAAACAAGCCATCTTTTAATTGCAGTAAAAATAAAATATTGATTGACATTATTTAAATAGTAGGGTATGGTCCCCCGGTCCAAAAAGTGGGGTACGGGTACCCCTTGTACCTCCCAGAAATTACGCCTATGCTTAGTTTCCAGTGTCTATGCAGTGTTATAGCGTATCATTATTACTTTTTTTCTTTAGCTATTGACCATTATGTTCTGCTATTTTCTGTTGATGTAGGGTGAAAAAAATGTTTAAAAATTGAAAAAGCGTTCATAATCCTGTTGATTAAGAAAAACTAGTTGGTCAATGCTACAATTATTGTCGTGTAGTGCAGAGAAAATGGGATTATCAGGTCTTGAAATATTCCTGCAAAATAATTGTCGGCTAGGTAACACTGCAATAGGCAGGGATGGAGCCTGTTGCCACTGCATTACACAAGAAATAGGCATCCACAAGGCAGTCTTTAAAATCCCCATATATTTCCTAAGCACTGTCCCATATTACTCAGTATTTTAACATGTGTCCCATATTTTGGAAATTTTGTCCCATATATATTACAGCCTGTCCCATAACATTTTTACAGTGCACTGGGAACCCTACAGAAATTAATTCAACAGTTCAGTTGAACTAAAATGTATAGTTTTCCAAAACCAGTTTTCTTTCTCCAAAATGCGCTAAAACTCACCTACGGCAATGTAGAAATCCAAAATAAATTCGGGGAGGACCCCGGACCCCTCCGCTTCAAAGGGAGGGGAGGGGAAGGCAGGGAATGGTACAGGAGTGGTAAAGGGGAAGTGGATGGGGTGGGGAGGGGTAGGGGAGGAAGGGAAGGCGAGGTATGGAAGGGCTTTAAGAGGGGTTTTTAAGAAGGGCTTACAGCGGGGTTCTGTGAAAAAGGGGGAAGGAGAGGGATTGAGCCCGGTTGTTTAGGGGGGATAGAAGCCACTGTTCGATACCCCTAACCCCGCTCTAGGGCAGCGCCTTGCATGGCTGCCAAACCGTGTGTTTAATTATGGTGCTCGGTAGTCTAGTGGTTAGCGCGCTGGAGGTTCAAATCCCCGCCAGGGCAGAAATTTGGTTAGAGATTTCTGTTCCACTGCACCCCCTAGCCAACTCAGCTATGATGAGTACACTGACACTGTCAGTGGGAAGATGAGACGGCGAGGGAGAGGACTGGCCACCCGCCCTCATATACTGAGGCTAAGAAAATGAAGTCGCTAACACTTCATACCCATGGCTGCCTCAGGGCTAGCTTAAGGGACTGCTCTTCTCTTCTTCTTCTAATTGTATACTGTCGTGTTTCAATGCAATCTTACTGCTGTCTTGTCAGTTTGAATTAATAAAGAAGATTATTATTATTATTACATAATATGGACATTATTATCTCTCTATCAAACAATCCTCAGGCCAAGTACTTCCTACATGTGGACATTATCTCTCTATCAAACAATCCTTATTAGTCACACCTGTAGAATCCTTTATGCTCACCAGGTCATCCATGATCTTGCTTCACTGTAGAATATAGGCTACTGATTTGGGCATTTTCACAAGTGCTCATATAGGCTTTCTGCAAACTATCAGATGTTTTAATTAGTTTACCTTAAACACCTCTTTATTGGTTTGTTTACAATAATTGTGCTCTTGTGCACAGGCTAATAATATGTTCAAGTTGTCTGTTCTGTTGCTATTTTTAAACATCTTACTGGTATATTCTTAGAGGATAAACTGGGTGTGGTCTCTGTTCTCAGTTGGATAAAGTGGCTTTTAGTAGGATTCTGAGCAGAAGATTATCTGTGAGGAACATATATCTTTGACTCTCTATAGCATTCCTAATTTGATTTTGTGCTGTAGTAGGAGATGGAAATGCCAAGCTAATATTTTTACCTCCACAAGCCAGCACACTGATACCATTTACGATCATGCATATATGCCATTTAGAACATTTCAGCTGGTAATAAAAGGGTATTGATGTGAACATGCGCAATCAATGACGCAACTTGCTACTAATCAGCTGCCTGATAAGCCCAAGCTAAGCTTGATTTCAGCCAATTCCTGAGTGGATAAGGAAACCATACCAGGTTCTTGGTCATGCACTGAAGCACCCCTACTTCATTTCTCGTAGAGCTCCTGTGTTTCACTAAGTTTCTGCACTGTGCAAAAATCAATCTCACCTTTAATACTTTGGTACCATTTTAACACTTAACTATTTCTTATCGTAAATATTTGTTACCTTGTGGAAAAAATTGAACCCTACCATTAACACTTAACTATTTCTTATCGTAAATATTTTTTACGTTGTGGAAAAAAATTGAACCAGAGTACAGGGCAAGGTAATGTTGGTGCCTGTATACAGTATGGCATAGGCAGACTGTAATCTTGGGGACAGGAATTGAAAACTAGTGCACTTACATAAAGATATGGAATGAAACAAAGCAAATGACAGTATGTGCATGCAATAATATTATAGTGGAAATAAAGGACATTACTATTCTGGGCATCTACTTTGGTGTTTTGACATTGTTTTTTTCTAAGGACATTATAAACTGTTAACAAATAGCAACAGAAGAGTTTCTGTTATTATTAAATGCTGTGCTTTCTTTATTACTCTGTTGTATGCAGTACTGTCTGTAAAGTTTGGGCAGTTGTGCTGTGTTAATAAAGATTACCTACTTACTTACTGATGTCGTGATATATATAATATATATATATATATATATATATATATATATATATATATATATATCAGGTGGTCCATTAGGAACAAAGGCACATGTCTCATCCAATGTTTACATTGGAGAACACAGGCAGTGCTATACTGCCTAAAGTTTGCTTCTTTTTATTTATCATTGATTGATTCTGGTATTAACTTAATTAGTTTTATGGGGAAATATGTGTCCCCATTAATGTTAGGTGTGAATCAATGCCACTGATTTGCTGTCTAATATATGCCCTTATGTGTGCATTAGGACTTGTTGCATTAGCTTCAATGAGCGTCTGCAGAATGAGTAATTTGTCTTCATATCATAATCCCTGTTTATAAGTGAAATCACATTATCATTAGAAAGTAAGAACACTTGAAGTACAGGAGATTCTGAATGCAGCTGATCGCTCTTTCCCTCTGTGGCCTCTCTATTCAAGTCATGGACTTATATGTGAAATCCAGCACTTCTGTAGCAGTCATCAGTTTAGATGCCAGTGCCTCCAGTACAATGCCTTTTATGCTTTCAATACACACACTTGGTAGGCAGAGCAGCAGCAATAACACAAAGCATGATCTTAGAGCTTCAGTACCAGTACAGAGTTACAGTACAAACATTTAAGATCGAGTCTGTGTAACATGACTTAGATGTTTCTTTGATATATATTCAAGCTACTGACTGGTGTTGACTGAAAGATTTCCCAATATCTAGTGCATGACATATGTCATAAAACGTCTCAAATAAATGATTTTCTTCTGCATCTGTACACTTACTCCTGTATTTTATTGATATATATATATATGTATAGATTTGATATATTATATATATTGATATATATTTATATAAATATATATTAATATATATATATTTATAGCTTAGTGTGAAATAGGTCTGTGTGCATTACATTATATAGATATAAATGCATATAGATGTGAGGGCGTAGACTAGGCTACATATAGGTGCATATGCTTGATAGCATTTTCCTATCAGTGGGAGATCTATGTGGTATATGTGCCTGCAAGTTCCTTAGAGACTGGGCCTGGGTTATCTCTTCTTGGTAACCATTAGTTCTTCCCCACCGGACCGACCGGTCAGAGGTCATTGCTACCACAGAGGAGTCTACTGTAAACCATGTATGTGGCCTCTATGGTCCAGTGATGATGATACTGCTAGACTAGTGTCTGCCTGTGGTGGAGGAGAGTGAATTGTATAGGAAAGGGAGCTGTCCTGCACTTGGGGCAGGTGCTCAATATGTACATTGAAACCCCAGTTAAGTTTTGGACCTGTTGAAGCATCTTTTTTTGTGTTTGGTGACCTGTTGCAGTGTGGGAATTGTAGAAAAAGACTGAGGGGGGGGGTGAACATTTTATCTGTATTTTCGAAACTGATGTCAATGAAATTTGAAAGTAGCTGATTTCAACGCTGGCAGTTTGCAAGTCAGATTCGAATCAAAACCAATTCCTTTGTTGAGAAAATTCAAAAAAGCATACATGATACACCATGGAAATGTCTTCTCTTTGTCAGAGACTCAGAGTCAAATAATGCTAAATCACACTAGCACAACTGAGGGGTTGGAAACGACCTCCCTCAGTTGTGCAATGAGAACTTAACTGTGGGGGTCCTAAGAAAGACTAGGGGGTTCAACTCCCAACCTCTGACAATTCCCACCCTGACCTGTAGTTAAACGTTTTCCCAGTTGAAACTGCTAGTGTACCTTCGAAATTTGAAAAGTGCATACCAGAATCAATGCTCTGCACAAAATACGCAGTGTGCAGTGAAACATCAGGTAGTTTTTTTAAATGGATATCATTTCTAGATTTTCAGCTGAAACTAGTTCGTATACTAGTACCACAGAAGGAAACTGCAACTCTTTCAGGAGCAGGAGTTCAGCGACCGTAAGAACTGGGTTGCAGTGACCTTATTTTTTGACTGTTTGAATAGACTATTCTCTTGGAATCATGATGATGGCTTTAATAACTCAGCTTTAGGGTACTGCAAACAGATAAAATGCACTTCTAAATTTAGCACATTGCAGGGAACTAGATAAACTTTGTTGAAATGTTCAGAAGAGCGAAGAATAGAAATAATGAAAGGGTGCAAACAATGTTATCGTAGGAAAAATGCTGTTCTTTCAGACGGATATGTCTCTGCTGTGATTTATGCTGTTCAGAATCAACTGGGAAGTTGTACACTTAGATATAATCTACATTAAGTAAGTTACTCTTCAGCAGACCCCTCCTATCTGCCGTGATTTAAGTCATGAGGTTTGTGTGATACTACAGATTTAGCCACCCACGTTGCTAGTATAAGCCAGAAAGGAAAGTCTCGTGAAAGAAATGGATCATGTGTCAGTGAAGGCGGAAAAGAAGTTCTGTTTATTTTGGAAAATTTTGTTCAGTTCCTTTACTCAAACAGGGAATGTTTAGGTCATAACTTTTTCAGGTTTTCAACTCTGCAAAAATGAGGAAGAGAAAGAGAAGCATTCTGCAGAGCTGGTGATAATGAATTCCTTGGACGAGAACTGACCAGCATGCAAAAAAGTAAGTTGGGAAAAACAGCTGGAAAGAAGAATTTGGAGTTTGTCCGTGTAGGATTTAGCAAGAGCGGATTGCAAAACTCGGCTAAGTAGCACAGAGCTAGACTATGAAATGCTTCCTATAAAGGGACAGCAACTTTAAATTGAAGTCCAACAGGAAAAGATAACCAATGTAATTAAGTCTCTGAAGTTTTTTGACGAAACCAGAGATGAAGACAGCTGCATATAGCACTGCCTTTAAGGGGTCATCAAGGCGATGATGAAGAGTGTATTGAATTTCAACAGTCCAGATGTGATTAGACAAATAAATGGACAATAGCATGGACTGCATCATGACTCTTGAGACCAACAAATAGGTAGCAGTTGCTTGAGGTAAAAGTCACAGGATGATGTAATGCTTGCTTAAGTGGTAGAATCTGTATATCTTGTTGGAAAATAGCAAGAATAGAAATAAGCAGGAGTTAAAGTGGTTTGGGAACGGTGGGAACGGCGTTTCCACGGCTCTTGAAATTCTTTGCTTGCGATCCCACTGCTCACGCATGCGTTCCAAATTCCAATGAAAATCTTCTTCGGTGTTCCCACTGCTCAGTGCTCACCCAAACCACTTTACCCACTGGAAATAAGGGATGTGAGAGGATAACACTAGAGATCTTCAGATTTGTTCTGGTTAAAGCATAATCGGTTTTGAGACATCTTTATGAATAACATTTTACTCTCTGTCATGTTTTGAGACATCTTTATGAGTAACATTTTACTCTCTGTCATGCTGAGCTATTTTACGACTTTGACATTTGCCCTCACTTTTACTGCTTCCTTTGTTAGTTGGACGTACAGGTTCTACAGGAACAGGTGCTTGTAATTGAGATATAAGATGCTACAGAATGCAATCTTATACTCTGATGGGTATAATGGGTACGGCTCCATCGGCCCAGATTATCTTGCTTTGCTGCAGGTGAAATATGACTCCTAATAGTTTATACTGGGTCAGGTCCTGGGCCCACATTGTTTCTAAATGCCTTTACATGATCCTAGAAATTGGGCTGAAACCTGCATCTCCCTCCCCTCTGGCAGCACAGTTCAGAACTGGAGGTAACCTACCATCTGATGGAGGATGACTTTGAAGTAGGTGCTATGACCTTTTATTCATTGCTTTGTTCAGAGTACAATTATCTGTCCAGTCCACCAGAAAGACTAGCCAAATAAATGCTCATTGGTAGAATTATCCCTCACTACTTCTGTTACAAAGAACTGAGGGCTTATCAGTGTTCAGTTACCAGTACATCCAAAGTTGTATGTCTTTGTAAGTTTGTAATTACCTAAGCTAGACATCTGTACACTGCATTTTAAGAATCTCTTAAGGTGCACATTGCTTGCCTAAACGATGCCAAGAATTTTTTCGTTGTAATTGTTATCAGAAATTTGTATAGCACCACTCCAAGAGAAAACATTCAGAGGTGCTTGGTGCTGTAGTAATGCATGGTTTACTATCCTAGTGATTGTGGTTATGATGATGACGCTGATGGTGACACTGACGTTGGCAACAATGATGATGACAGTGATGATGATGATGATAATGATGACTCCAGTGACAACAACAATGACAATGGCAGCGATGATGACGACCATGACATATAAATTCATCAGCTGATGATCCCACAGTTAAGCAGTCAAAATGAAGCCTGTATTTATTGTGTGCAGCCAGTTTGCATACCATATCAGTTTAATGAGCAGTTACACCATGGCTCCCAATGACTCTATTTTCCTCAAATAAAATCCAAATGTGACCATGTAATTGATCAAAATGAAACACTAGAAAAACAGGAGGTCATGTTGGCTACGCCTCCTGTGCAAAGGCTCTATTAAAAGAAATGCTTAACAGAATTGAATCTTTAGTGCAAAAACATTGTATGTAGTTTATGCTTGGCATTTAGTTTTAAATAGAGTTTTTGCAGTGAATAAGCTTCTGGAGAGAACTACAGTACAAGATTGGAATGGTAGTGTAGCAATTAGCATGCTGGGCTCGCAGTCCAGATCTGATTGTCTGATCTCAAGCAGGGCTGAAAGACAACATTTTAAGATCTCTGTTCAGCTATGACCTTCTAGCAAAGTGAAATAAGTCATCTGCTGCCCTGCGTCAATGGGAGGATGGTATGGTGAATGCAGTACAATTGTAATTTGATAATGCCCTCCTTATGAAGTTCAGAAGTGCACGTTTAAGCTGGGCAACACCATTTACACTGAATGACAAGAGTGTACTAAAGGCGACTGGGAAACCAATGCAGCTCATCGTTAAAGTGTTGAGAGCTACAAGTAGACTCGGAGAGGTAAGTTTTCAGTTTAGAGCAGAGATATAGGACTTGGTACTTGCACTAGTACTCAAGTACAACTCGAGGACAGTTTTTGAGCACTCGTACTCATATTTGGGACCTAAGTACTTGGAAATAAATGACAGTGTTTACTTCTAGAAAAGCAACAAGCTATTCTTGACAAACTGTATGAACCAGCGCTTAGAGCATTGAGTGTGCCTGCATCTAGCACTTCTGTTGAATGTGTGTAGTTACGACGGTTTAATACTAAAACTGCATCGATAGAATTCAAGTGACAAGTTGCTCACATTGCTTATATTTCTCAAAAGCAATTCTAAATGAGTGCATGTGGCAATACACCATTGCTTTGTTAAAGAAATAAATATCGTGTTGTTCTTGCAGTAGTAGCCATGTGCTATTGTATTATAACCTAAGTACTTGTACTCGTACTTGAGACATAAGTATTTGTACTTGATACCTAAGTACTTGTACTTGATACCTAAGTACTTGTACTTGCAACCTAAGTACTTGAAACATCTCTTATTTAGAGTGAACGACAGTATCACTAAGAAAGCTGCGAATATGAGGAGGTAGAGTTCCAGGTGGAGGGCCCGGTAACTGTGAATAAACCCTGGCCAAAGACAAGACGTATGCCAGGAACGACAACATACTTTCCGGAAGATGCTGACCGAAAAGAGGAGCAACCTTTAACAGAGCCGCAGGGTGTTACCATGGAGATAAGTAGGATGGCAGATGAACTGCAGGTGCTTTGTACATGAGGAGTGCAAGCTTGAAGAATAGGATTTGCCAGTTGCACTGAAGTGCTGTTACATTCAGTCTTAAATCAGCATTTTTACCTGCTATGTAATCATCAGTGCCATGAAATACAGTATTTGGGTAAATTGTTTTATTTCATCATCATCATCATCATCATCATCATCATCATCATCATCATCATCATCATCATCATCATCATCATCATCATCATCATCATCATCATCATCATCATCATCATCATCATCAGTTCATGATGCCAGGCATTTGGTGGTGATAGACCTGTGTGAATAAATGATGGTCATCATGCATGTAGTTCCACATAACCAAATCAGAGTCTTCACTGAACAACTTTGTCCCACAGAATGTTTGGATGTCTTATTGATTTTATCATATCTAATTTTTCTGTAGTCTAAAAATTCCTGCTATTGTCTATAATCAACTCACTTTTAGTGTTGTTTTACATACAACAGATATACTGCTTTTCTTTGCCTGCTTTGACAGAGCAGGACCTGAGCAGGGTTCATGGCAGATATAGCAGGTGTGGATGTAATGGTACATGCATTTCATCCTGTTTTCCTCACATGGCCTGCATACATATTGTATCCAGCTGTTATCCAATACTTTGATATCTACTGATGAAAAGTTCCTCTTCTTGTCTACTCCGGATATTCTACTCATACAGATACTTAATGCCAGAGCAATGCTCTAAATAACTCGTGGAGCGTCTTTGAGCTTTACCAACTTCATCAATCATTTCCTGGACAGCGTGTGCATGAGTTTGTGCAGAGGTCTTCAATGCAGAGTGTAACCTGTTGATTTGTTAACCAAACAAAGCCTGTTAACATTAGTTGTCAGCGTAAGTGCTAGATGTACTTTTCTGATGGCTGAGTTGCAAGTTCACTCCTCTGTAGCTTTTTGGCTACAACATCAGTAGGAAACTGGTTGCAACCAAAGGGTAGATGGTAAAACAAATATATTATTATTATTGTACTAACAGTAATTTCATTATAACAGATTGCCGTAATGATCATGAAAGAAAGTATTTATGATGAATGGACAGGTCTGGAAGTGGAGAATATCAACCTCAGTTTCGTACTAACTTAGTGTTAAAATCTTACATTTGATTATTGTGCCACTGTAATAGTAATTATAGCTATTTTCACTATTCTCATTGACATCATTCTTCTTGTTGTGATCATAATCAGAATTATTATGCAATTACTAATGTAATTGAATTGCAAAGTAGCATATTTTTAGACATAAATTATGAATATTCTTGGCAAGCGTTTAGGTTCAAGGTTTTTAGTGGCAGTGGTTGGGTTAGCATGAGCTCATCCTGCAGAGCATTTGCTGCCAATTTTTATGGACAGCTAATTAGGGTAGAGCAATAATTAGGGAGAATTTAAAATATAAATGCAGAAAAGTAGGGTATTTGTGCTTGTAGTAAGTAGCAGCAACTCTTCAGTAATGTGAAACTTCGTAATCTCAGAGCTTTCTAGTTAACAGGCCTTTGAAGGGAATGCTTGTCACTTGTAGTTAAGACTAAACCAGACCTCTGCTTCCTTGAACTGTAAGATTTACAGAACGTTTTAATCCCAACATTATATATTTATATCACTAATGATATAACAAAAGAGTGCAGTAGCATATACTGCACTATTTTGGGGAGAAAAGTAGAAGAAGTGCAATCCCTTAAGGTAGCCCCAAGAGGCAGCAATGGGTATGAAGTGTTAGCCACCTCCTTTTTTCTTAGCCTTGGCAATATGAGGGTGGGTGGGTGGTCATTCTTTTCCTTTGCCATCTGATATTCCTTAAGACAGTATAAGGTCAGAGTACTCTTTATAGCTGAGTTTGCTAGAGGGCACAGGTGGAGCAGAACTCTGGAAACAAAGTTCTGCCTTGGCGGGGTTTGAACCTGACCCCTCAGTTGATAAATCAACCTGCTAACCTCTAGACTATAACACACCCTTCCTTTGAGACAAAGGGAAATTCTGAACCTATGGATGCATTGGATTTTTTATTGCCATTGGACCGTACTGAGTGGTTCTTACAGAGCCAGTGTTGAAATAAGAATGTTTCAAGAAATTCAATAAAAAGCAGATTCGCATTTCCCACTCCTCAGATTCACATTACTGTGTGACTTCGTGCACATTAAAAACGTTCTTGATAAATAATAAATAAATAAAATAAGGAACTAGAAATTCTTTCAGTGCAAATGTTGCTAGAGGACATTTCACAACTAAGCTACAAATTAAAAGCCACTGTATCCACGTATCTTTTAAGCTGTTTTGTACTGAGCTATTTTTGGTACAAGTATCTGACCTGTAGGACGGCCTGCATCTGAAGATAAACTGTTTCCTCCATATAAATTCTTAATTCTATCAAATTAAAGTAAGTAATAAAGTTATGGAGCTTATTGAAGCTAAATGTGGAAACTGCTTTTTGAAGGTGAATTTCAGTTAAGTGGAATAAATGTTAAAATCAGAAAGATGGCAATGATTTAATTTCCTCTTCTATGCTGCTTCTAATATTTCAAGCATGAAGTTTGAGAAATTCAATGTTTCACTTGCATGAATATTTAGCTCAGTGGTGTATCAAGATCTTTTGTGCAACCAAGTCTAAGGAGGAGCTGTGTCGTTTGAACCTTAATGTTGTTTTTCAAAATGGTGATAAAAGAGCCATCAGAAACCATTAAAACGGTTCTGTTTGTGAATTTAGTTCTAGCTCTGTAGACTCTGATGCCTTAGGAGCTGTTGCTATCATGCTCTCTGTTCTCCTTATTTGGGGATCCTCTATTAACTTTCCAGGATAATAGAGATCCGACATGTGGCTCAGGTTTTATCAAAACCAAATGACCAGCATTCACAGACAATCAGAGATAGAGCAGGGAAAGCATGGAGGGGTGGAGGGTGGACCAGTGTTCCATTAATTCCTGGATCTGTGTAGTAGCAGGTTCCATTTAAGGCTCCAATAGGAAGCCAAGCCCTCCGCTTTGGATGTCTGGCAGATAGTGGTATATAGTGTCTGGTTTTACGGGTGTGTTGTATGTGATTGGTGATTGCTTTCTAATAGTTGACCTATCTGCCTGTTTGGCCATATGGGAGTAGCATGGTCAAACTCCCTATTTTCCTTTTCCCATGGGCTATGGCTCTGTGCCTATGCCTTTGCCTGCTGTATGATTTAGTTTGAGATAGGTACATTGGAATCCTCTGACTACTTAAGTTTCAAGATATCTGTCTTCCTGATATTCCGGATACTGGCAAGTGAAAGTATGTTAGGGAGGAAGTCAGTTGAAGGTAATGGTGCTCATAAGTTTTAGGTTTCCAGAGATTCTTCCCCCTCCTCCAAGCAGCGCCAACATTAATAACGATGGAAGGCTGACTCATGTGTGCTATTTTGGGAGTAATTCTGGGAGAAATAAAGATGTGAAAACCGACACTTTCGACTTCTGACTACTTAATCTGACTGAATGTTTGCTTTCATGTTTCTATCTCTGTTTGCATCTGTGTCTGTGTGTATCTTTGCGTGTCTAGCAAGATGGACCAGATCAATGGTTAGCACTAGCCCTGCACCGGTTTGAAATTTCATTCCCATCTTGATTATCTCTATGCTTCTGTCTGGATTTTAAATGATCTCCTGTTTTTATTGTGAGTGTTGTCAGTTTATATCGTCTGGTTTAGGTTCTCATTGATAGAGAAAATGGGTAGACAAAATAGATTACACAGCAATTTTCAATTATACAGATTCAGTAGAAAATATATCTCTGTTATTTGATAGTGATGATGAAGATGAAGACGATGATGATGACAATGATGATGATGAGGTGGCGACATTGATGATGATGATGATGTTTCATGATCATATGCATGATGTACACGGCTGTCACACCATGTATTGCACAGGCTGTTCACAGCATGTTCAATTCAAGGTTTTAATGAGTCTGGCAGTGTCAGTTGGGTGTTTTAGTAGCAGGAATGTTGTCAAACTGTCTTATCTGTGGTTGGCTGTTGATTTGTTGATTTGCTGTAAAGCCCAACTAGTTGTCCAATTTGCAGCAGTTGTGGATGGAAGGTTTAGTTGGCACCAGCCAGATGGCCTGCAAATATTAATTAATGGTCATCCATTTTAGAGCAATTGGTCTTGTTTTGTCTTTTTTTTATACCATCCTTGACTGCAATAGGATCAGTTTTGATCCACCTGCTTCTGGTTAACAATAGTCCAGTCAACAACTTAATATTGTCAGCACATGTCATCTTAAGTCTTTCCCAGTGATCGTGATCCAGGAGTTGTGTTGCATCAACTGAGCTAGTACTGCTTCACCTCAGTGCAATTGCCAGCACTATTTCTACAGTGCCAGGCTACCAAACAGCAAATATCACACGAATAGAGCAGAAGAATTGGGATCTGGAACAGCAGCAGATATATCAGCACTGAACGCAGTTCTCATAGTTATATAATTATCTAAGTTAACCTTGATGACCTACCAATTATAAACACTGACTGCAGTGATTATATTGATGGTCATATGGTGCAGTTGTTACGATTGTTTATTTCTAGCTTGTGGTGCTTCTCGTAATTCACTTCGAGCTGCTGTACTTTAGCCAATAGTTTAGGTAATGTAAAGTACCGGTAATGTAATTGGGGTTATAATTATGTGGCATCACACCAAGGCAAATGCTAAGGTGACGTTGGGTAAGTAAGTTGAAACAGACAACTATTCAGTTTAAACCTGAATGACATTAAAAAGCTGACAGAAGTCACAGTGAGTGTCAAAGCTTTGGACTGTCCATCGAGCACACACAAGAGCTAAAGACTGTTGTGGTGTGAGGCAAAGCATTCAAAATGTCCATTGATTGAGTGTAACTGTTGATGTTATAACCAAGGAGCAGAAATAGATCACAGCTGATTTAAAAAATAATACCTTGTTGTCCACGAGACAGATATGGAACTGGATTCTATGGTCTGTATGCAGACAACCCTCAGGATCAATGCATGGACACTTACCAGAGTGCAGCAGGAGCTGTTGTTTAATAGTGCTCAGTGTTTTTAGTAATGCTCATACTAGTGTGTAATTAGAGTCTCAGTGAGCATTGTTGCTACAGTTGTGTTGTTCCAGCGCTCTGGCATGGAACCAGCCCATGTGCTAATATCCCATAAACCAGTCAGTTTGTCAAGGAAAGGTGCATAATGGCCGACAGTGCAGTGGACAGCAGTGTAAACAAATCCTTTAATATCAATAAATCATTGATACTCAGAGGAATTTCTTTTGTTTAGAGGTTGTCATGTCAACTGGCAATGTTTTCTTTCTATTGTTAAGCAGATGATGAAACTGAGGCAGATCGGATGCCACTTTCTGTTCTGATCTGTAAAATATAGCTGAATATTCAGTCCTGAGCATCATCAACAGAGGCTAGACAAACATTATTGTTCTGTAATGATGCAATACAAAGCAATTAATTCTGAGACAGGTGTTAAACGAGTTGGTTGCTACATATCCTGGGATTTATATGGCATTTTTTTAGCATTTCTGCTGATGTCAGGAATTGGCATTTCTCTAATGCAAATACCATAATCCATTCTTGGACAGCCACATTTGTTAGGCCCAGTCCTTCCACAGGTTTTAACCGGTGGATCAGCATGAGCCCAATCAATGTGGCTGGAGATTTATTGTAGGGAGTCTATCATTTTGGTGATCCTTGTGATTCTGAACTCACTGGTCTTGTTCTTCAATTCCAACTACATTGACAGCATAAATGAACATTTTTACAGTATACATTTCTTAGCACTGTTGTAGTGGTTGATTATTTTTCTGCCTTTGGGGACCTAATAAAATGCTTATTGTCTAACAGTGGTACAGCTTCAGCTTCATTCAGTGAATACTAAAGGTCATGACTATTAAGACGGCAGATAGGAGAGCAGATTTATTTCTATTTATGTTCTGTTGTTGACTACAGCCGTGTTTAATGTTTTGTCAGTCTTAGTGCTATTGCGTTGTTAATGTTGCTATTGGTGATCTGTTGTTGTTATATTGTCCAGTCATTATGTTGTTATTATGATTACTCTTATTTGCTGCTGCTTCATTTTTTCCAGTGTTGTTGCATGTGATTTTAAAAATTCGTTTCCCATTTGTTAATCTAATCACGCACAGAATACCTTCCACTAAGTACTGCTGCTGGGTTTGTAGAGTTTGAAGTGAACTGGAGCCATTGGACTGATTGTTATGTCTGCCACTCACTTAAACTTTGCATTAGCATAGTATACTGTTAATTTTCCTTGTCTTTTGCTCTCATGTCTTGTAAGGTTTACTCGTGTGAGATAAGTTGCTTTAAATACCGAGAGCTGCCAGGTCCTTAATCGTTCACTAAACTGCGAAGCATTTGGTGCCTGTGACATTAATGACTGAGTGCTGATCATGAGAGTCGGGCTGTTGAGGTGGCCCTTGTCAGCAGCAGAGATATGCAGGTTATCGGAAGGGCTAACAGATCACAATACTTGGGCAGGTTTCAGCTGTTTAACTTTTCTACAGAAGTACTTTCTGTGACAAATTACTTGGAGTTCAAGCATCAAGAAAAGTTTGTGTAGAGGCTATCACTGCATTAGTTCTTAATAATGTTTCAGGGCATAGGCGTTATGTGGGGGTACGAGGGTACCCGTACCCATATTTGAACTGGGGAGTACCATACCCCCCACTTTGTAAATAATGTGAATCAATATTTCATTATTATGCCTTCCCAGAGATTGCAGTCTCCACCTTGCTTCATGTATGTAGACAAAGTGAGGAGTATGTGCCACAAAACTACGCAAGTACTGAGATAAACAGGTAAACCGAAAGCGAGACGAACTCAAGTCAGAGGCAGTCAGACTTTCAGCCACACAGGTCACTCAACAGACTGACCGCTGTGACCAGCCCGCAGGCACCACAGATCTGACCATGGCTACACTCCTCTTGGAAAGATTTGACATCACCCGCACTCTCTGGCCTATGGTTGTCATCTTAGCCATATCAGGATGTGGAGACGTAGGTCAAAGCGCAAGCTCCTATATCCTTCATTAGTTACAAATTCGTATATGAACCCACACTCATATTGTTGGCCTTGATATGACTCCTCACTCCCAGTCCCCTTAGAATCTCATAATCAGTGACTGTGCTTTATACCCCGTGATCGATCGAGTCGACCTGCTACGATCGACTTGGCTCGGCCGACGATCGACTCGATCGACTTTGTCGACTAGTCGACCTCTCATCGACTCGATCGACTTGGCAAATAAACGATCGACTTGGTCGACTTTGTCGACTTGGACTGTATCTCTTGGCCATAGGCCCGGGAGCCATGGCGTCAAAGGAGCTAATGCTCACACAAGATTTGGCTCTGTAGCGTCGAGGCACAAGAATGCTCACACAACTTTTGGCTGGCGCTTTGTATTTGATCCTTAATAAAGTAGTTATTGACTTATTGTGCTATAGACGCGTTTCATTTCATGAATATGTAGGCCTAGTATAATAAACTTTTCCACTGATTGTAAAAAATGACAAAATATTTTTATTGGTTATATCGGATATAATGTATAATTCTATCCATTTTAGGTCTATACATTCCCTGAGGTTAGGTCACGCAACTATTAAACACTTTCCGAGTCACTGCTCTTGGCCAAAGTCGAAGCATTCAGTCCCGTCCTAACATACAGACATTCGAACGTTTTGAGATCGTCGTTACTGACTACAAAGCTGAAATTTTCTGAAACTAGCGCATTTTAACGCATCTCAATCTTTCCATTTTCACCGTAAAACTGTTTAAAAAGTATCTGCAGCTTCCACTATAGGGGCCTACGAAATCACCAAGAGGTTCATAGTTTACACTAAACTTCAAGTCAGGTTAATACGATAGTTGCGCGTTTACAAAGCATTACTTCATCACATCATGTGGGTCATTTTGTGAAGTAGCAGCAAAAAATAGTAAGAAAATATTTCAAAGTCGAGTCAAGTCGAGGAAACAACGATCGACTCGACTTGTCAAAACATATGATCGACTCGACTTGCAAGTCGATCGAGTCGAAGATTTTTCGACCGACTCGACTTGGCCGAGTTTCGATCGACTTGATCGACTGACTCGATCGATCACGGGATATACTGTGCTTGGTTAAACATATCCGAGCTGAGCCGGCTAACTGGAGAAAGCTGTCTCCGTTACATAGTATAACCATTTAAGACGTTTTGAGATTCTTAAAAGGCACTTTACTATTATCCAGACAGATACATGTATACATGCCTACATACAAAATGTCATACATACATAAATAAATACATACATACTACATAATTGTTCCTTTTGTGTGCAGCTGTAGATGTGTTTGTGAGAGTAAGGTAGTATTGAGGAAGACTATTACTGGGGTGTAGACTTTTAGCCTCCAAAGATGCTCTCTAGTTATATAGTTTTCTAGCATGCCAGTGGCTGACTGTATGAGAAAGACATATAATGATATGATTTTCAACCAGTCATCCAGAAGCATGTTTATATTTAACCGGTTGCTTTACTTCCATTTCTAAGATACAAGAGACACAGACAGACAGACAAACAGACAGACAGACAGACAGACAGACAGACAATACAGACGGATGGATGGGGGCAAGGTCGGTTGTTGCAATGGTAGAAGATTTTTACAAGTTGAATGTTTCCTGTTTGAGGAAATTTTGACTTTGAAGTGGTTAGGCAAAGAATGTTGAAAGTCATTGAATTATCACTTGGAAACACAGTGGCTTAACTTTTTTAAAGCGATAACAGCCTACTGATATGTTGTGGCCTATGTTTTCTGGCCTGAACTTCATGTACATTGGTACCTGGTACTGAAAATCATTGAATGGTATTACACTGGCCCCAGTAAACTAGCTACTTTTTTGTGTCAACCGCTGGTGTTTGATGGTGAGAAATTGCAACTCTTTACAGGACATTTCTTCTTTTCTTTGCAGTTCAGGATTCAGTATTCAGGTCATCATATCAGGAAATTGTGGCCCTCGTTGGAAACGATGTTACAATGGAATGCTCAGTCAATAACCTTAGTAAGTGTATACAATATTAGAGAACTGTAGAAATGTTGAATGCAAAGAGAAAGATATTGCTTCTGGCAAAGGAGTCAAATTTAGGATACGGTTTTGTCAGAATTAAAAGTGTATTATTTAATGTATTATTATATTAGTGTAGTTGTATTCATATGTACACATTTACACAATGCTTCTTCAGGGAAACGTTTCATAATCTGATTATAAAGACCACGATTGAACAGAATGGTCTCCTACGGATCATACAAATGAGGCAAAGACTAATATATCACATGCTTTTAGGCAAGGTTTGCAGAATAATGAGTTGATTGTAATTGTAATTAGCAACTTCTATTGTGCCAATGTCTAATGCACAAGGCATCAACCGATGGCACACCAAAACCAAGCCGTAAATCAGGTCAATATCCCGAAGATCAGTCCTTAAGACAGAGCCTATGGTGGATAAGTAATTTGAAAGAGGTAAGATTTAGGTTGAGAACAAAATAACACAAGCGACTGAGCAGAGCGCACGAACACAGGGAAGGAGTTCCAAAAACTAGGTCCAGCAACTGAAAAATCTCGTTCACCAACAACAGTTCTTGATTTAAGTATGACCAGACAAAGATAATCCGATGACCATGTTGAAAAATGATTAGTTTGGGGAATATAAAACTGATTTTAAATATTGTGGCTGGTCAGAGTTGGAGTTAAACTATGAGCACAATTTGAAACTAATTCTGTGCTGAACCGGAAGCCAGTGCAAAGATTTAAGCAGAAGGGTTATATGTTCATATTTGGATGTACATGTATTAGTTAATGGCTCTATCCAAAGAGTTCTGAACTCTCTGCAGCTTCTGCTTCTTTGACTTATTTATACCAGTATGAAGCGAGTTACAGTAGTCTAGGTGACTGGAAACCAATGCATTTGCCAGAAATGTCCTTGCAGACATGGGCAAATAAAGCCTAATTTAGCATATGTCAGGAATGAGCATATATGATGACTTATAAATGCTGTTTACATGGCCAGTGAAAGACATGGTAGAATTTAAAACAAAGTCAAAGCCAGATCACATTGCTGTAGAGCTAAGAGATCTGGGGCATAGTGTGGTTGACAATAAGATGTATAGCTTCCTGAGGTAATAGCACAGCTTTTAAGGCATGTGTGAATTAGCATTAAAATCTTAACTCTCAAACTCTGTGTGTTAGCAAAATAACCCAGGAAGTAGTGCCCACTTGAAGTGAGAAATGATGTGCCCAAGCACAAGTCAGCATTTAAGATAGTTTATAGCTGTTTTTTTTCAAGAGAGAGTTAGTTTTGCATAGGTGATGTTATCATAACCAACCCTGCTGCATGTGAACACATCCATGAAGGTTAAAGCGAGCTGAGTGATGTGGCTGCATTATGGAAATGTTCTGCTCAGAAGAACCCGTTTCTAGAGAACTGGCAGAGTTGTACTGATCTAGATATGCCCAGATTGTTGGTGCTTTCACCAGGATCATTATCCAGTGAAATATTGCAAAATACAATACTTTTTGTTGACCTACTGGTTTGTTCCAT